>CM025787.1:13188497-13221198 GCA_014636745.2 Centella asiatica | reverse complement strand
CCCCCCCCCCCCCCCCCCCCCCACTATATTGTATACGAAAAAAGTTCTATCATAGAGGTTGCAACAGGAAAGGAAAATCATAAAGAAACACCTGTAGCCTTGCTGCAGTAAAGGCTTTCAGTGAGGCTAATATCAGGTTTAGATAGGCAGTAAATTCTCTGTGGACATTGAACAACAACAAATTAGGTTTCCTCTACTTCACGGATAAAATGCTAGGTTTAAGTATCCTTCCATCCGAAATTAGAGATTCATCTCCAAAAAGATGACTTTCTAAGACAATCTTTTTTCTTCCCCTTGCATATCTTTGCCATTAGATAGAGATAAAGTGTGGTTACATGATACTATGATAGATCTCACTTCAATTAGAATGAGAAATGGCACATTAGGCATGTTATCACTTTGTAGTTCAAAACTAAAAATGTATCTTTAATGTATTGCAATTGTATCCCTCTTTTGGAACAGGAGTATTGACTAATTTAGGGTGCAGTAGTTTCTCAAAAGAAAACATGAAAACTTACCTGCTCAAGCACCAAAAACATGATTACGTTCCAAGATCCTAAACGACCAAAGTTGGGGAGAAATCCTTTATAAAAGGCAAGGAGCCCCTGAAATAGAAACCATAGAGAGCACTTGATGAGTTTATGGCTCTTATAATTATTGTCATTCATTACCAGATTAGGTTTAAAAGAAAACATTACATCCCTGTAAGGTCAAAGATTGCTAACGTTTGAATTGATAGGGACCCATGAGGCGTCTTCGTTGTGGATTGTTTATTATTTACTTTATTTTATTGGTTTTAGATATTGTTTATTGGACTTGATGTTAGTTTTTGTTTGGAGGCCCACCTGTTAATGCGCTTACGATGTTATTATGTTTATATATGTCCGGTTGTTTTTCTCCTTAATTTCAAGAATAATATGATTAGGTTGCAATGAATATTTTCTCCTTCTACCAGTTGGGAAACATTAGCGGAAGTGATTCTTCTTTGGTTGAAATACCCTAGTTACAATTCCTCTTAACTTTCTGATTTTATACAATCAATTGTTTTTTCTTTATCATTATTCGACATCATTGTATAAGTTTTTTTTTTTAATGTATAAGGTAAGTTTTAAAAATTACTAATTGAGAGATAATATGTTGGATACCACTCCCTTCTTCTGAATTTATTTGTCCTAATTTGTCTTTTCATGGTCAAAAGTCAAATTGACCATATTTAAAATTGAAAATATCTTTTTATGTTTATAGATAAAAGCACATAATATGAAAGCACATTATACTATCAAAGTCAACTTTTACAACTTCAAAATCTATAATATATTGCTAAATTGTGAATTTTAAATTTTAAATTTGGTCAATTTGACAAAGTCTGACTAGGACAAATAAACCCGAACAGAATACAACTTAAGTCATTGTTAAGATTAAATACATTTAATCACACACACACACAGATACATGTATGTGTGTAATATAATAAATATTATAATACATAAATATAACAAAAATTAAAAACTAAAACCATTTCTAACTTTTAAATATAACAGGATACAAAACATCTCATGCATTGTATGGATTATCAAACTTGTATTTATTAAATAAAAAAATCATGAATGCAAGTGACTGACTGCAACAAACGTTTTCTACTGTAATATAAGGTATAGATGTACCGAAAGATTTGAATTAGTCTATTTTAACTGAATGGCCTCGACACTTAAGAAATGATCAAAACTCTAATGTTCCGCTTAGTTACTCGTTGGAATGTGAATGAGGATGAGAATAGAATGAAATTAAAGAAGAAAAAGCAATAGAGAAAGAGAAGGACAACAAAAAATGGAGGGAGTTTGGAATGAAAATTATAGTGGAGTGTTGAAAAGGGCAATACCACGTAGAAGCCAAAGAATGGCCATTCCAACACTTTCATTTCTCATCCCAAGGTCTCTCTATTTTTTTGTCATCCTTCTCTTCCACCACTACTTTCTCTTCTTTAAATTCATTCCATTCTCATTCTTATTCCAACGAGTAACCAACCACACCGTAAGAGGAATAATTCTAATCAAGCTGGCAATAGAACAATATCCACAATTGCAGAATCAGTGAAAACTTGATAGCTAACTCTTGTAAAATGTCTTCCAGTTCAACATAACAGGATAATATTTTTAAATTACTTTTAACAATGATGATGAGCATTGTCTAATACACAAACTAGTAAAACTGCCAGTAAGTATACCTCATTCTTCAAAGTTTTAATGAAACAATCTAAGGTGCTTTTGTACATTGTATCTCCCATCATTCTAGATTTCACCTGAAACATAATCAGCAGCACATCAACCAGTTTCTCTAAGGAAAAACATAATTTTATGAAATTAGGGATAATCTTTTGATGTGATAATGATAATGAAACAGAAGTTCTTTCTGGTCTGGTTAAGATTGTTCGCTAAAGAATTAGTTGTGCGTAAAGAATATCTCAAACTTCACTGTGCCAATAACCTTTGATAAGGTCTATTCAGATTGAAATAGAATAATATCATAACAAGTGCCGGCAATAGAGTGGAAGTTTTAATTTTGTAAAATTATTCCTGGTTTACTATAGAGGGCATATCAAGCAACAACCGCTGATTCTGGGAAGGTCATAATGAACAATTTGCAGAAAACAAAACGGTATGACGCCCAAAATTTACATGTTCACATATCTTGACTTTTCGTACTTTAGTGAATTCACTTCAAGATATCTAACACTGGTTAATTTAATGACTATGAACTGTAGTATTTGGCAGGTACATATGTTGAGATATTTAACATGAACATTGTAATGCCAAAAATACACTCTTAAAATTAAACAATAACATTTTATACACATCATTACAGATGCAGATGCAGATAAGGGTAACCAAAAGGTTCCAGCAGAAAAATCAGCGTAGTTAAGGCACGTGCCATGGCAAATGACTCCGCGCAAAATGTCACCTCGCCTTCATTGTTTTGAAGACTCTGAACAAAGGCGATGGTGGCAAAGCCATGGAGGCGACAGACCCAGTCAACAACAACAACAAAAAAGCCCTAAAAACATCACTGCATTCAATTAGGGTCAAACTTTAAAAATCAATTGCATACCCATTAGATTTCAAAGATAGAGAGAAGGAAAGGAGGCACATCGACTTTCATCACTGTTGATTGTCGACTTCGGCTGTAGACTTATTGCCGAAGGCAGCAGCATCAACCATAATTATTGACTTTTTCTCCATCACTCTCGAGTCTCGACTTCTTTTCTCTTTTATTTTGGTCATCGGGCCGGGTCCTGATGTTGACTTCAGCTCCTCGTCTTCGAAGTATACTCTGTTCTGGTTTTCGAAGTATACTCTGGTTTATACTTTTATAACCTCGACTTGGTCAAACTTATAGATCTATTAACTTTAAGGCTTTAAAACTTTTAATATTAAGCTTTTTGAAGTATATAACTTTGAAGAGTTTAAAGTGTATATGTCTACTCTGTAATTGGTAACTGGCTAATTGCATTAATATAGTTTAACTTTTAAAGTATATACATATATCTATGTGTATTATACTCTGCTCTTTTTCTTTCATACTTAATTCGTTAATTACAGTATACTCTCCTCTTTTTTTCATAATTTATTACTAAATTAGGTAATTGACATTGAATATTAGGCTACCACACACTTTAATTTCATCAATGACATGATTTACAAAGTTGTTGAAATATTGTTGCTTAAGTTTTGAAAATCGAACTCTTTTTCATGGTTGCGCCATGCGCCATAAACTACACTGAAAAATAAATCCCTGAAGAAGAGGGATCTATGTAGTTGAATGGTGATTAGCTAATGAGTCAGGATTGTCGAGTTGAATTCTCGAGTACAACCTGCTAGGATTTGTACAATTAAGAACTTGAGTGCAACAAGCTAGTAAATCAAAAGTTCATAATCAAATATAATTGATCATTGCAAAAGTGCAACATATATTTCATTACTTCCATAGTTTGTATAAAGACAACTATCAGAACTAGATATATTATAGCTTTCCGTGTTACTAAAGAATCATTCAAGGACATTATGCATGCTTTATCAGAAGGTTAGTCAACAATTAAAGATCTCTAAAATGCTCTGATCCTTTCTCTATCTAGAAATATCTATTGCATATGTGCTAATACACTAAGTTTCGGTTGTGCTTCTTCATGCTTACTATTTTGCTCTCTGCAGTTTTTCTGTGTAATCAATTTATGAAATAGATAGTCTCTGTATACTTTAAAACCAAAGAAAAATGATGACAATAAACGCAACCAGATAACAAGTTATTAAAAATTTTATTACTCTAATTCTATGATTATAACTGTAAATCACTATCAACAAATTCTATGTAAGGGAATCAAGCACAAAAGGCAAACCATACCACGTCAAGCGGAGATCCAATGCAGACTGCAAAGAACCCTGCCCCTAAACCGGCTAGTAATTGAGTTACAATATTGTTTGTGAATCCTGGAATTTGCAAAATTGTCTGCACAATGTTAACAAGATTAGAAAAGTAACAGACAATTGCAGTACATAAAGCAAGAAAATAACATTTGTATTAACACAAAAAAGGGTAAATGACAATTTTAGCACGATTGTTGCAGGCAATAAACTTTTAAAGTCATATTACCTGCTTCACTTGATCATAGCTAGCGAGCTCAGCAGCATTTATAATAGCATTTCGTGCAATATTAGGTCCCAAGCCAGTCCATAAAGAAGCCAGCCCTTCCTATTTATAATATTGTTAAGCAAGAAATAGTGAACCAAGAAAATAACATAAAATTTTTCCATTTATCTAAAGTCACCTGTTGCACTATGCTGTAATAAGCAGTCAGTGTACTAGTATAACGCCTAGCCACTCCAACAGGCAATTTACCTTCAGCTTGAAGTCGAACTTTCACAAGATCAGTTGGATTAGCCACTGCAATTGCTATTGCACCTGCTCAAACAAATAAGAAGAAATCAAAAACATAAAGGTGAAACCAGTATGATTTTGCCTCCTTTATATGAGAGAAAGAGTTCAGCGCAAATCATGAGAAGTGAGTTTCCAATATAATACATAATATAGCAATAGTCAGCAAATTATTACCTGTTATCAGTGCAGCAAGTATTTTTTGGAATAACGAAACTTCTCCGAAGAAATAACTGCCAACAAAAAATGCCTTGACCTGTATCAAAGCTAGTTTATATAGAGAATATGCATCACCAAGAATGTACAACTTAAATCAATTAGGTGAGATTTTAATGCTTACAGGCTCATACAAGCCAATCCTTAGGCCTCCATATATAAATTGGCGATGTAATCCTGGTACAATGCCATTCCAGAGAGCCGATAAACCTTCTTCCCTAGCAATAGTAGCAACTGTACCCAACATTCCCTTGTACTTGGGTGCACCAGTTCCTTCTCCCAAGATTGCTCTTTTTTGGAGCTGAAGCCTAACTTTAGCAGTGTCTAAGGGGATGGTGCACAGCTTCACGGATTGAAAGAATGAAAGTTCAATACCACCATAATATGTGTGTGTGTGCATATATGTTCTTAAACTTCAATGACCAAACACACAAAAGTTCTTTCTAGTGACAAATGAGGCATGCCTTATAACTTATTTAACTAATGAAAACCTCAAAACTCAAAGTTTAATTTACTACCCATGGTCACGTACAGCCAGTTATAGGTAGGATGGCTAATCTTAGGAAATTACCTCAGTTTGGATTCAAACTACAAATTTTATATTTATTAAGTTATACATAGCTAGTGAATCACAGAACCATAATGTGTTAAATTCAACTGCAAAGGTAATTTCCCTCCCCACAAACAACGGGTAATGCAGTGGGGATGCCCAATCCCAGACTTTATTAGGGGGAAAAAGTAATAATCCCTTGGTACAAAATAAAAATAAAGTAAATATTATTATTTTGTTGGTTTCACAAAAGAACCTTATCTGTATTGATAATATTATAAAATAACAAAATGACCATGAATTAATACCAGTGTAGTTCCACTATGGTGCAATGATTAAAAATAAGAAATTAATATAATTCTTTAAAAACTGTAAATTTGTAAATAATACTATTCTCTTTGTGCAACATACAGAGGGATAGATATTGTGGGAAAAAATGTAACAATATATCTCATTAACAATATCTAGCACTGTTCTTTTTTAAGGAAAGATAGCATGATTTAGCATTTTAAGTAAACATTTGATGATGGGAAAAGAATATGGATAGAGGTCACATGCTTCACGCTAATCTCAATTTGCTAATATATTCTCCTTTTCCCTTTCCTTCCTTTTCTCTTTCTTTATTCATCAATTTGCTAAATATATTCAAATATGTGGGATGTGCATGGGAAAATAATGGGACTAGGTTACTGGCCAACTTCCTCGTAAGGTGGCAGTTCCATTGGTAACGTATCTTTGAGATTAGCTGAACCAGAGACCTACGTTCAGTAAGACGGCAGAAATAAAAACGTAATATACTTCTTTGTGCCAAAGTTAAAATATATTTCTGAAACAACTTTTTTTATGGACAACTAAATTTTGCAGCACATCCATCCGACCAGATAGAAGTGGAATCTTAGTTAAATGATAGTAGTGTTCAACTAATTAAAGGCAAGTAATTTCATGTTATTTTATGCAATTCCGTCCATTTCTAAATACAAATCAAACGTGACTTATGAAAGACGATTGACTCATTTTTGTTGCAAATTTTATATAGATTATGTAACTTTAGTTAAAAAATTTAAAGTTCCTGAAACTTATTTATATAGTAATATCAGATACAAGTTTAATTATTATAAATTTCAAATTAATAACAAAATTTTGAATCTTAAAATATGTCCACTTAACTTTCAATAGTCAAATTGATCTTACATTAAAAACTGAAAAGAAGCAAAATATTCCGTCAGTCCCACAAAAAGAACTATATTTGGGTTTTTCACAAATATTAATATTGCATATTTGATTGAGAATTATATGTTCAACTAATAATTTTTCATAAAATTTGTTATAAATGTTCAATTAATGATAAGCTAAGAAGATTATAATGACAAAATTTAGAAAATATAGCATTATAATAAAAATATATATTTTATGCAAATGTAAGTCCTTCTGTGAAATAATTCTCATCATGGAACAGAGGACGCATTATAAAATGCACCTCTAATTTTTTAACAGACCAAAAGGACAAAAATGAATTGCATCTCTAATTTGGAAACAAAGGGAGCAGCAAAGAAAGAGCATTCATACTTAAAAAGTATAGGCAGATCTAAATTAGGAGTGACATAATTATTTGGAGGATTCATCCATTCATCCATGTTTCGCACAAAAAGTTCAAAGAGTTCTAGTTTCCCCTAGAAAACGCACACTCAAGATATAAATGTTGCACTTAATCAGTTACTAAATATATATATATATATATAAATAGGAAAATGCTAAGGTACACACCTCTTATACCCACACGAAAAACACACACATTTCCTTAAGTTTGTTGTTAAATCCAACTGTATGGATGAAAAGAGCATAAAAAAATAAGTGAGTGTTTAAATTTTCATATATATAACTTTCTCACAGAGAACAAGTACAACTATCAGGTAACAGGTTAAAATACCAAATTGCCAGTGTGATTCTGGTGATATCATTATTATGACATTTTCAAGTCGCAAGCTTCATCACTTAATACGAAGACAACTTTTTGAGGTTCAATCATACTAGATACATAATGTACTAGATCTAAGTTCATAAAATTTATAAATATACCCTTTATTTTCGTAATAAATCAAAAATTTAAACTGAACCCAGAAATCAAAGTACAACAGAAAGAAATTAGAGAAGTAATTATGATGCATATAGTACATTGAAGTAACAATGGACGATGAAGAAGAGTGAATAACAAGTAGTACCTCGGCGAAACAAGCGGCGAAGGCGCTGCTGAAGAAGATTCCGGCGAAGGAGATCTCCGTCCTGGGACTGAGATCCGCCATTGGTGGTGGCAGTTATGGATGAATCAGCTGACTTTGCAATTTGATTGTTTATAGCGAAATTGAAAGTTTAAGAATGAAAAGGGGGTTTGCTAATCTACTTGGACCAGCAGGAGTACTATATACTACTCTGATAACTTGTGTGGTGGGGAGCAGAGTGATGATGAAGCAAAGATGGCTTATATGGCACAATTAGAAAATATGGAAACTGATATTTTCACTCCTGACCCCATAATTAAAGATATTTAATGGTAGAGCCGTATGATGAATCAAATCGGTCGGGCTTGATAGGGATTGTTGAATCAAACTTTGATCGGTGTTTGAGTTGAAGGCTTATTAGCATTTGGTTCCGGTTCGATGGAATCGAATCATATTTAGTAATTGAATTAGTTTTACGTTTTATTAGATAATTTATTTGTATGTTTCATTTCTTTTTTTTCATTATAAGTTTATTTATATTTTTAAACTCATACTTTTAGATGAAAATTATTCATTTTATTATCACTAAAATTTTATAGGCAATTCTATTAGGTTTTATAATATTTGATAATGATTGTAATTAGAATACTTAGATATACAAATGTACATAAAGTGCTAGTTTATAGCATTAGAGTTTTGTAGCTGATAGTTTACTCTCTGATTCATGTAATTTGTTTTTATAAGAGAGTAAGTTAAATTTTGAATTATAAGAGACTATCAGAATTGTATCAGAGATTTCAACAAATCAGAGACTATGTTTAATGTGAGAACCCAAAAATATCAATGAAATTTTGATTATGAGATTTATTTTTATTTTCTGCATGAAGGTTTATTTCCTTATTGTGTATAAATGATGAAATTATATTTTCTTATAAAAAATTCAATGGCAATGTGATGTCCAAAAGATTTTAAATGTATTTTGAAGTTCAAGTATTTAAAAGTTTATTACATTCAAGAATTGTCTTGTGTTAGAGATAAACGATGATGATGATATTTATGTAATAAATTGTGCAACTGTAAATACTTGAGGTATTTTATAAACCTTAAGATCAGCACAAGTTTTGCATCCACTGATAATAAACTTATTAATCAGTGGATGGTCAATCTCTTCATAAGACAAGTCAGAAAACAGAAACAATCAAAGGACTTGACAAAGTGAAGAAGAATGTCTGATGCTACTTATAAACAGTCAAAGCTACGTTGATTAAGTCCCATCAGGGGGAATCCATCAGGGGGAACTCATCAGGAAACCTGTCAGGGTATGACGAAGGCAGACCAACCCATCAGGGGGGAATGACCAACATGGCATCAGTTGAAGCCATCAGTGTATGTCGTCAGTCATAACCATCAGGATCAAGAAGCACTGAGTGAAACTCAAGTGAAGGTTGAAGCCCTGATTCAGTCAATAAGCATCAGGGGATCCAAAAGTACTGATCAAAGTCCATTAGGGCAGGCAGTCAGTGGATCGTTATGACAGCATGCACCCGTCATCAGTACTTACACGGAAATCAACGTAACGTGTTACAGAAGCAAGAAATATCAACTAGAAAGATATTTCTTGAAGTTTGTTTTTGATCCAATGAGAACTCTCTCGCATTAAATGCACACAGATCAGGGGAAGAAAAAGAAGCAACAAAGCATGCAGCAGTCTGACATATAGGGCTACGATGTGACATATTTGCGGCTAAGTTGAGAAAAGCAGCACGTCTCAAGCACGTGATTTCATCAACTGATCAACATATAAGCAACGGAGTTCTCATTACAAAAATTACACAGAGATTGAATCTATCCAACAGATCAAACAAATACTGAAGCACATAAACATTAGAGAGAAGATTTGTAATAGATCTTGCGAGAAATATTTCAAAGAAAGTTAGAAACTAGTGAGTGTGAGAAGCTGTGTATTTAAACACAGAATTTGTAGCTGTAAATCACATTTTGTTTTCCCAGTGAGATGCCGAGAACTTGTAGAAGGGGGGTTGAATACAAGTTCTTTAAACTCTTTTCGTATTACTTGATCTTTAAGAAATTAACTTTTCTTGCGGAATATAAAGAACAAGAATACGAATCAATTTATAAACAATTGCTTTATTGATTTACAATTGAATACAAATCCTAACAATTACAATAATGTAATTGTCAGCTTCTTTTCTATTCTGTATAGGAAAAGATACAAAACTATGAAAAACCTATACAGCTTCGAAGTTACAATTCTCTGTAAACCTAATTACAGCTTCTCTATCTCTAAAAAAAACTTAACTCTAAGTTTTTCCATTCTAAATCAATATTGATTCAGCTTCCTTATTCGAATCAAATACAATCTTTCCTTTTTGATTAGGAAAAGATATCTGGTTAGTTTCCTTACCAGCTACGTCTTCAATAATATCTTGAACTACGTGGAAGACATTCCTTTTTAATTCGATCTTTGTATCTCTCAGGGATTAAATCACGATTAGTCCCTGATGCTTCTTTTAGTCTCTGGTGACGTCATCACTAGTCTCTGGTGCTTTTAGTCCCTGATGACGTCAGCTTGTATAGTCTTCGATAGAATTATTTAGTCTCTGACGCGTTAAGGCTTAGTCTCTCCGATGACGTCAGCTTAGTCTCCGACTCCTTTAGACTTAATCTCTGATGACTTAAGTCTTAGTCTCCGATAGGCAAAACTAGTCTCCGACAGATAAGATCTTTTTAGTCCCTGACCAATTTTCCTAGTCTCAGATAAGCCTTTTTGCAAACTCTAACAGATTAAATACACATCTTGACTTTCTGAAGCTTCGATACACCATTCCAGCAGTTACTTACAAATGAGAAATATTTATATCTCTTTACAAAGAATGAATGAATTACAAACAAAGAGATAACTGCTAGCTACAAAACTTTAGTGTTACTAATTAACACTTTCTATACATTTATATTCTAAGTAATTTAAAGATAATCATCATCAAATGTTCTAAAACCTAACACATTTGTGATTACACAGATTTCCAGAAAAACCCCAAGTTTTAATATAACTATTTTAACTTGAATCTGTGTGTTCATTTCTTATAGTTTTTTTGTTTGTTGCAACTGTTTTCCAGTAAGCCCTTTTAAGTTTAAAAGAGCGAAAAATTTCAGGTGTTTGTATTGACCCCCCCCCCCTTCTACAAACACTTGTGCGTATATTGCACTAACAATTGGTATCAGAGCCACTTAGCAGATTTCACTTGCTAAAATGATCATTATCTATGACCAACAAATCTGGAAACAGTAAAGTCCCAATGTTGGAAAGGGGCAAATACTTCTTCTGGAGACAAAGAATGATAGTTCATCTTAGAGCTATTGATGATGAATATTTGCAGATTCTAGAAGAAGGACCTCACGTTCCCAAGAAGCTCATTCCTATAGAAGTCGTTAATGGAGTCAGTATTCCTGAAAAGCTTGTCCCAAAGACAACTGACGAAATAACGATAGAGGAAAGAGAAAAGGTGAAAAAGGATCTTAAAGTCACTGGGATCCTGTATAATGGTTTAGATGATGATATGCTGAATAGTATCATGAATCTTACCACGTCTAAATCTATATGGGATACCACTTAAATCCTTTGTGATGGTACTGAGGAAGTGAGGGAAAATAAATTGCAGCTGTTGACACAACAGTATGAGTGGTTCATAATGAAGAATGGTGAAACACTCATTGAAATGTTCGACAGATATAACAGGTTAGTAAATGACCTGAGATTATATGGGAAGACATATGCTAACAAGGATGTGAACAGAAAGTTCATGAGAGCCCTTCCCATATCATGGGATCTTAAGACAACAGCCATCAGGGAATCCAAGGACATGAATCTTCTAGACTTGGATAGGCTGTATGGTACTCTCAAGACATATGAACTAGAGGTTCAACAAAGATCTGAAATGTCAGGGGATACCAAAAAGCTTAAATCTGTAGCCCTAATGACTGCCACGAAGGACAAAAGAGAAGCAAGACCAAGCGTCTTGATGAAGCAGCAACTAGAAGATGCTGACATCGAAGGGGAGAAAGAAGCTGACTTCAAGGAGGAAGAATATACTCCGGAAGAGTTAGAGGAGCTAGATGAAACCATGGCCTTTCTTGCAAAAAGGTTTTCCAAGTTAAAATTCCAAAAGCCTTCGGGATCTAAAAGATTTTCAGCAAGGAAACCTAGTAGCACTAAAAACTTTATTGACAAATCAAGAATAAAGTGCTACAAATGCAATGAGCTAGGCCACTTTGCAAACGAGTGCCGCAAGGCCACAAAAGATGGTGAATCCAGAAACAAAGAAGCTGTTGTGGACTACAAGAAGAAATACTTTGACCTTCTTAATGCAAACAAGAAGGGAAAAATATATATAGCAGAGGGAAAGGACTGGGCTGACTCTGATGAGGAAAAAAATGAAGAGCATGTTAACCTAGCCGTGATGGCCTCATCCACTGACAGTAGCAGCTCACAGGTAAGCCTCAAAATTTCCTCTAACATGTCTAAAACTGATTGTGTTAAAACTGTTAAGGAAATTGCTTGTGAGATAAAGGATCTCTATGACACCCTGAGGAGTGCTATAGTTGAAACTGAGAGAGTGCAGAAAATAAATGTACAGTTATCTGCTAGGAACACTTTTTTAGAATCAGAAAACCCCAGAGTTGAGAGTCTTGAAAAAGAGCTCTCAAGGACTAAAATCTTCTTGACTGTGCTATCAAAAGAGAGGAATGGACCTCGAATCTTCTTAGTCAAGAAAAGGAAGTCATTAAGAGATGGAGTGAGTCTAGCAGGAAATTGGAGGATCGTTTAAAAAGTCAGAAATCTGATCCAAAATCTGGTTTAGGCTATGAAGAGACTCAAGTGCAGCAACCTCCCATTGAGGTTGAGATGACAGTTAGCTTTGGAAAAAGGCCAATACAACCTATCAAGTTTGTTAAGGCAGACACAAAGCTAGAATCGGGGAATGTTTTCCCAGTAAGTGAAGCTTCCACTAGTGGTGGGAGAGGCAAGAAACTTATTCTTGCCAAAGCACTCAACCCTCCAGTTATGAAAGAACTAGATTGTGCATCAGTGGATACACAGTTGTCAGGAGGAAAAAGTGCATCAGGCCGTTGTAGCCCATCAAGGGAAAAAGACCAGTCAGGGGAAAGCAAGAAGAATAGAAATGGTAAGCTAGGTGTTAATAAAACTAGCAATTATTCTTCCATTCATGAAGCCCGTAGAAAAGTGTGCTGGAATTGTGGTAACTGTAATCATTTATCTTTTCAATGCAAAGTAAAACCAAAAATTTTGACTGGCACAATTTTGTATGCTGATGATTTACCAACTATCAAAGCCTGCTCCTCCAAGGAAAAAGGCAAAATAACTATTGAGAAATCAAAAGCATATGTTGAATCTCCTAAAAAGGAGAAAGTTTTAAATTTGCCAAAACCAAAAGTCACCAACAAAGATAAAGTTGTTTTACCTATTACTGTGACTAAACCAAGAGGACCCAAAGTCAATTGGGTACCAAAAACAATTTAAATGTTTTCTTGTGTGCAGGGAAAGGTCAAAAGCAGTCAAATCTGGTTTCTAGACAGTGGCTGCTCAAGGCACATGACAGGAAACAAAGACCTGTTCATAGAATTCCAAGAAAAGGCTGGTCCAGTAATTTCATTTGGTGATAACAGCAAAAGACTAACTCTTGGTTATGGCAAAGCAACAAATGGGAGTGTCTCATTTGAAAATGTAGCACTGGTTGATGGGCTCAAGCACAATTTGCTAAGCATAAGTTAATTAAGTGACAAAGGATTCATCACTTCCTTCAAAGGAGATCAGTGCCTAATCTCAAATGAAAGTGATGGGAAGCTGGTTTTGTCAGGAATAAGAAAAGGAGATCTCTATGTTGCTGATTTTAATTCAGTAAGTGGAGAATCATGTTTCTATAGCAAGGCAACTCCTGATGAAAGCAGGCTATGGCACAAGAAGCTCTCTCACCTAAACTTCAAGTCAATTAATGATCTAGTTAAGAGAGGGTTGGTAACTGGACTACCCCAAATAGAGTTTATCCAAGAAAGATTATGTTCAGCATGTCAACAAGGGAAGCAAAGGAAATCATCCTTTGTCAGCAAGGAAGCCACCATAATCAAAGATCCAATTCAATTGTTACATATGGATCTCTTTGGCCCTGTCAACATTATGTCAGTGTCAAAGAAAAGATTTGCAATGGTCATTATGGATGACCACACCAGATACACTTGGGTAAAGTTTCAGCATGCTAAATCAGAAGTATCTCAACAAATTATTGACCATATCAAGAAGGTGGAAACAGAATCAGGGTCAGTGGTTAGAATGTTGAGAATAGATAATGGAACTGAATTCAAGAATGCAGTTGTGGAGGGATTTTGTGTGGAGAAAGGCATAAATTATACATTTTCTGCTCCAAGGACTCCTCAACAGAATGGTGTAGTGGAAAGGAAAAATAGAACCCTGATAGAAGCTGCTAGGTCAATGCTAGCAAAGGTAAAGATTCCCACCTATTTTTGGGCTGAAGCAATTTCCACTGCTTGCTTTACTCAGAATAGATCTCTAATCAACAAGGCTCACAACAAGACACCATATGAGCTAATGACAAGGAGAAAGCCAAACATCAAGTTCCTCCATGTCTTTGGGTGCAAATGTTATGTTCTGAGGAATTTTGGTGAGAACTTAGGAAAATTTGATCCAAAAGCTGATGAAGCAATTTTCCTAGGTTATTCTCTGTCATCCAAGGCCTACAGGGTTTACAACAAAAGACTTCAGGTGGTGATGGAGTCTATAAATGTAGCTTTTGATGATCAAGAGATTTCTGGGCTTGAAGACCCTGGTTTTCATGAAGAACTCAGGTTTGAAAATGAAGATGATAATGATTATCAAGAGAATGAAGCCGATGAGTGCAAACAAATGGAGAATTTATCCATTCCTGATGTCAATCCAAACAATGAAGAACCCCCTTCAGCAGATAGAGTCAATTTCCTGGACAACAGATCAGGGGATACTCCATCAGGGGATCATTCATCAGGACATGCACCATCAGGGGATATCTTGAACCTTGAATTATCCACTAATTCAGGGGGAGAGTTTTTAGAAGCTGGGAGCACAGGCTTAGGGGGAGGAGATGATAGTCAAGCAAGCTCATCAAGACACATTTCTAATCCTAAATGGGCCAGAAGTCACACAACAGATCTGATTATTGGTGACCCAAGCAAGAGAGTGCAGACCAGGAAAGCAACATCTAATGAATGCCTATATGCTTGTTTTCTTTCTCAAATTGAGCCAAAGAAGTTTGAAGAAGTTGTTCTAGATGCAGACTAGATCTTGGCAATGCAGGAAGAGCTAAATCAATTTGAAAGGAATCAAGTATGGAAGCTTGTACCTAAACCCAAAGAAAGAATCATAATAGGTACTTTAGTATTGGTTTTAACATCATCATCAGTGCATCTAGGGATTTATGGTTATCAAATTGATAAACATAAATAGGGGGAGATTGTTAGAGATAAATGATGATGATGATGATTATGTAATAAGTTGTGCAACTGTAAATACTTGATGTATTTTATAAACCTTAAGATCTGCACAAGTTTTGCATTCACTGATAATAAAATTATTCGTCAGTGGATGGTCAATCTCTTCACAAGACAAGTCAGAAAACAGAAACATCCAAAGGACTTGACAAAGTGGAGAAGAATGTCTGATACTACTTATTAACAGTCAAAGTATTCCGCAAAATCAGATATTCTAAACAAAGTTATGTTGATTAAAGTACCGTCAGGGGGAACCCATCAAGGAAACCCGTCAGGGGGAACTCATCAGGGGAACCAATCAGGGGGAACCATCAGGGTATGACGAAGGCAGACCAACCCATCAGGGTAACCTGTCAGGGGGAATGGCCATCATGGCATCAATGGAAGCCATCAGTGTATACCGTCAGTCATAACCATCAGGATCAAGAAGCACTGAGTGTAACTCAAGTGAAGGTTGAAGCCTTGATCCAGTCAATAAGCATTAGGGGATCCAAAAGCACTGATCAAAGTCCATCAGGGCTGATTGTCAGTGGATCGTTATGACAGCATGCACCCGTTATCAGTACTTGCACGGAAATCAACATAACGTGTTAAAGAAGCAAGAAATATCAACTAGAAAGATATTTCTTGAAGTTTGTTCTTGATCCAATAAGAACTCTCAAGCATTAAATGCACACAGATCAGGGGAAGAAAAAGTAGCAACAAAGCATGCAGCAGTCTGACACATAGGGCTACGATGTGACGTACTTGCGGCTAAGTTGAGAAAAGCAGCACGTCTCAAGCACGTGATTTCTTCCACTGATCAACATATAAGCAATGGAGTTCTCATTACAAAAAAAAAAAATAGATAGATTGAATTTTTCCAACAGATCAAACAAATACCAAAGCACACAAACACTAGAGAGAAGCTTTGTAATAGATCTTGCGAGAAATATTTCAAAGAAAGTTAGAAGCTAGTGAGTGTGAGAAGCTGTGTATTTAAACACAGAATTTGTAGCTGTAAATCACATTTGTGATTATACAGATTTTCAGAAAAAGCCCAAGTTTTAATATAACTATTTTAACTTGAATCTGTGTGTTCATTTCTTATAGTTTTTCTGTTTGTTGCAGCTGTTTTCCAGTAAGCGCTTTTAAGTTTAAAAGAGCGAAAAGTTTCAGGTGTTTGTATTCATCCCACCCCCCCCCCCCCCCCCGTCTACAAACACTTGTGCTTATATTGCACTAACATAAGATTTAGAATTAGCTGAAAATCAAAACTCAGTTATATCCATGCATTATCATTCATATCATGTTAGCGGAATTTAAAGCATAGCATGCTCATTCTTAATAACAATTAAAACATATAATCAAGTCTTGCACGCATATTGAATCAAATGATACTGCGTTAAATTGAAATAAGCATTAGATTGAATGTATATACTTGCCTCGGTCCTTTGCACTCAATCAAATTCAATTTACTTGTGAGTGAAAAATTCTATATGTCAGACTGCTGCATTCTTTGTTGCTTCTTTTTCTTCCCCTGATCTGTGTGCATTTAATGCGAGAGAGTTCTCATTGGATCAAAAACAAACTTCAAGAAATATCTTTCCAGTTGATATTTCTTGCTTCTGTAACACGTTACGTTGATTTTCGTGTAAGAACTGATGACGGGTGCATGCTGTCATAACGATCCACTGACTGCCTGCCCTGATGGACTTTGATCAGTGCTTCTGGATCCCCTAATGCTTATTGACTGGATCAGGGCTTCAACCTTCACTTGAGTTTCACTCAGTGCTTCTTGATCCTGATGGTTATGACTGACGACATACACTGATGGCTTCAACTGATGCCATGTTGGTCATTCCCCCTGATGGGTTAGCCTGATGGGTTGGTCTGCCTTCATCATACCCTGACAGGTTTCCCTAATGAGTTCCCCCTGATGGGTTCCCCTGATAGGTTCCCCTGATAGGTTCCCCCTGATGGGACTTAATCTATGCTTTTTATGGAAAACATAAATGACAGGTTTTTGCGCCTTTCTTCCCTGAGGGATTCAGCTAGAGTGGGTGGACCAAATGATTCAGCTGTATACGATTTCTTTATTATTTCAGCAAATAGTTTCTTTGTTTGCTTGTATGTCTGTACAGGTATATCATTCTCAAAAGAAAAATTAGTAATTTGGTCTTTAATAATCATAAACAAAATCTTGCAAAATATACTTCAGTTTTCCTATTATTAAAATTACCTAATTTATTTACAAGATCATCAAAAATTATTATACCTATATTTATATTTACATTTTTAATTATTGCGTATGCAATTTTTAAAGTTAAAGAGGTAGTAACCTCAAAGTTAGAACACTTACCTGAGAATGCCTTGGTGATTGTATCAAACAGGTAAGAGATCTCTCGCTTAACATTCACCCTCTTGAGGTCTTTGAACTTTAACACTGCGTTAGGAGCAGCGTTATAGCCCAATTCCCTCAAGAAATCCAGCAGGTCTGCATCACTGAGTGCATCCACCAGATCTTGAGTAGGTAGCCCCAAAGCAGAGTTAAGTCTGGAAGGGGTTATTTTCCCTTTCTCAGAGGAAACTTTGAATGAGATTCCCTTGACCACATCCGGTTTAGTGGTGGAGTACATGAACTTAGAACTCGTCCAAAGTTGAGACAGTGCTTCCCCTGACATTTCTTCATCGGTAAAGATGTTTTTCTATACTCTGAGTTGAGTAGATAGTTCATTATTGGTTTAAAGCATTCATTTACCTCATCAATGTCAGAGAAACCCACATAGTTTGTGGGTGGGACTGTTAAGTTTCTCGGTATCTGTTGGCGTGCCATGGATGCTTTGAAGATTTGAAGTTCTAGGGTTTCTGTAAAAACGAGAGAGAAGAAGAAGAACACTCGAGCAAATATCAGAAAAAGATTAAAAGATTTGAGGAGTTTTAAAAAGTATGAGAGATAAAGTATTAATACCCACCTATTGACGTTTGAAAACTTCTCCTGAAAACACGCTATCAGGGAGTCAGTTCAGTTTCTGTGATGACACGTCATCAATGAGAGAAGAACTTAATGATGAGTTGTCATCACTTAACTGACCTTGAAACCCGTTGCAGTAAAAAAAATTTAAACTTACCCTGATGATTTACTGTATGTACATACCCTGACCCTGATGCACAAGATGGACACCCTGATCCTGACGCACAGGTCGGATACCCTGACCCTGTCAAACGAGTCGAACACCCTGACCCTGATGAGAGAGCCGGACACCCTGACCCTGATGCGTCCTTAAGGAAGCCACCTGACCCTGATGCATTAGACAAAACAAAAACAAAACAACAACATGCAAAATATACAAGTATACACATATTTACAATTTGAACATATATAACCACATATCAATTGATTTTATCAAGAACTTATGAAACGAGTTAGAAATACCAAATCTTAGGAGTTTGACTCTGACCCTGACGCATAATTCACCATTCCCAGCTCTCCGACAAGATTTGAAAATGTGGCTTCATCAAGAGCTTTGGTGAATATGTCTGCCAGCTGCTCATTTGAAGGTACAAACTATAGTTCAATATTCTCATTCATAACATGTTCCCTGATAAAATGATATCTGATTTCTATATGCTTAGTTCTGGAATGTTGCACTGGATTTTCAGCAATGGCAATGGCACTAGTGTTATCACACCTTATTGGAATCTTGGAATAGATCAGACCATAATCCATTAGCTGATTTTCCATCCATAGAATTTGTGCACAACAACTTCCAGCTGCAATATATTCAGTTTCAGCAGTTGATGTAGAGATTGAGTGCTGCTTTTTGCTGAACCAAGATACACGCCTTCCTCCTAGAAATTGACAGCTTCCTGTTGTACTCTTTCTATCAATCCTGTATCCTCCAAAGTCAGCATCAAAATATCCTAGTAATTCAAATCCAAACTCCTTTGGATACCAAAGTCCCAACTCTGTAGTGCCCTTGATATATCTCAAGATCCTTTTCACTACAATGAGATGAGATTCCTTTGGGTAAACTTGATATCTTGCACAAAGACATGTTGCAAACATTATGTCTGGCCTGCTTGCTGTCAAATATAGCAATGATCTAATCATTCCCCTATAAGTCTTCAAATCAACTTTCTTTCCATTTTTATCAAGGTCAATCTTGGTTGCAGTGGCCATAGGTGTCTTTGCTACTTTTGAGTCCTCCATATCAAATTTCTTGAGAAGTTCTTTGGCATATGTTGTCTGATGAATGTAGATTCCATCAGAGACTCTTTTAACTTACAGTCCCAAGAAGTAAGATAACTCACCCATCAAGCTCATTTCATATTTGCTTTGCATGAGTTTGGAGAACTTTTCACACAGTCTTGTGTCAATGGATCCAAAAATAATATCATCAACATAAATTTGAACCAAAATCAGATGACCTTGGTGTTGTCTGAAGAACAATGTTTTGTCAATGATACCTTTTGAAAATTTGTTTTCCACTAGAAACTTTAACAGTGTATCATACCAAGCTCTAGGTGCTTGCTTCAGTCCATAAAGTGCCTTTTCCAGTTTGTAGACATGATTTGGAAATTTTGAGCATTCAAATCCTGGAGGTTGTTGGACATACACCTCCTGTTCCAATTTCCCATTTAGAAAAACACTTTTCACATCCATTTGATATACTTTAAAATTTGAATGTGCTGCATAGGATAAGAAAATTCTTATAGCCTCAAGTCTGGCTACTGGTGCAAAGGTCTCATCAAAGTCAATCCCTTCATCTTGAAGATATCCTTTTGCAACCAGTCTTGCTTTGTTTCTTACAACAATCCCAGCTTCATCCATCTTATTTCTGAATACCCACTTAGTACCTATTATGACTCTTCCCTTGGGTTTAGGTACAAGCTTCCATACTTGATTTCTTTCAAATTGATTTAGCTCTTCCTGCATAGCCAAGATCCAGTCTGCATCTTGAACAGCTTCTTCAAACTTATTTGGCTCAATTTAGGAAAGAAAACAAGCATATAGGCATTCATTAGATGTTGCTTTCCTGGTCTGCACTCTCTTGCTTGGGTCACCAATAATCAGATCTGTTGTGTGACTTCTGGCCCATTTAGGATTAGAAATGTGTCTTGATGAGCTTGCTTGACTATCATCTCCTCCCCCTAAGCCTGTGCTCCCAGCTTCTAAAAACTCTCCCCCTGAATTAGTGGATAATTCAAGGTTCAAGATATCCCCTGATGGTGCATGTCCTGATGAATGATCCCCTGATGGAGTATCCCCTGATCTGTTGTCCAGGAAATTGACTCTATCTGCTGAAGGGGGTTCTTCATTGTTTGGATTGACATCAGGAATGGATAAATTCTCCATTTGTTTGCACTCATCGGCTTCATTCTCTTGATAATCATTATCATCTTCATTTTCAAACCTGAGTTCTTTATGAAAACCAGGGTCTTCAAGCCCAGAAATCTCTTGATCATCAAAAGCTACATTTATAGACTCCATCACCACCTGAAGTCTTTTGTTGTAAACCCTGTAGGCCTTGGATGACAGAGAATAACCTAGGAAAATTGCTTCATCAGCTTTTGGATCAAATTTTCCTAAGTTCTCACCAAAATTCCTCAGAACATAACATTTGCACCCAAAGACATGGAGGAACTTGATGTTTGGCTTTCTCCCTGTCATTAGCTCATATGGTGTTGTTAAGGTTAAACACTGATGATGATAATTTAGTAATAAGTTGTGCAAATTGTTAATACTCGAGGTGTTGTATAAACCTTGAAATAAGCAAAAGTTTTGCATCCGCTGATGATAATAATATCCATCAGTGGATGATTTAGTTCTTCACAAGACAAGTCAGAAAATGGAACATTTGAAGGGCTTGGCTTAGTGGAGAAGAATGTCTGATGTTACTTAAATAGTCAAAGTATACCGCACATAAGATATTCTTAGAAGAGTTACGTTGATTTCATACCATCAGGGGAACCCATCAGGGTGAACCCGTCAGGGGGAGCCAGTCAGGGGGAACCCGTCAGGGGGAGCTCGTCAGGGGAACCAGTCAGGGGAACCTATCAGGGGATGATGAAGGCAGACCAACCCATCAGGGGGACACTTCAAGATATGTCAATGTCAGGCCAATTCATCAGGGTAACCTGTCGGGGGGGATTGGTCAAACATGACATCAGTGGAAGCCATAAATGTATGCAGTCAGTCATAACCATCAGGATCAAGAAGCATTGAGTAATCTCAAGTAAAGAACGAAGCCCTGATCCAGTCAACATGCATCAGGGGGTCCAGAAGCACTGATCAAGATCCATCAGGGTTGACCATCAGTGGATCGTTATGACAGCATACATCCGTCATCAGCATATACACGAAAATCAATGTAACTTGAACAGAAGCAAGAGATATCAACTGGAAAGATATTTCTTGAAGTCTGTATCCATCCAATGAGAACTCTTGAGCATTAAATGCATACAGATCAAGGAAAGAAAAAGAAGCAACAAAGCATGCATCAGTCTGACACATTAGGCAGTGATGTGACATACTTGCGGCTAAGTTGAAAAATGCAGCACGTCTCAAGCACGTGATTTTCAACCACTGATTTACATATATAAAGAAGGAGTTTTCATTGATGAAAGATAACAAGACAAGAAAAATAGAAGCACACAAAAACACTAGGAAGCTCTGTAATATTTCTTAAGAGATTTATTGTCAGAGAGAAATCTTTATAGCTAGTGAGTGTGAGAAGCTGTGAATTTCATTCACAGAAATTGTAGCTGTAATTCACATTTGTGATATTATAGATTTCCAGAAAAACACCAAGTTATAATACAACTATTTTAACTTGAATTTGAGTGTTATTATTTTACTGTTTTTCTGTTATCTTGCTATTTCTGGAAGGAGCTATCAAAGTTCAACAGAGCGAAAAAGTTTTGAGTGTTTGTATTCATCCCCCCCCCCCCCTTCTACAAACACTTGAGCTTATTTTGCTCTAACAATTGGTATCAGAGCCAATTAGCAGATTACACGTGCTAACAACGATTGACATCATGGCTAGCAAATCCGTAAATAGTAAAGTCCCCATTCTGGAAAGGGGCAAATACTTCTTCTGGAGACAAAGAATGTTAGTTCATCTCCGAGCAATCGATGTTGAATATCTGTAGATTCTAGAAGAAGGTCCTCACATCCCAAAGAAGCTCATTCCTCAAGAAGTCATAGATGGTATTACTCGTCCAGAGAAATTAATACCAAAAACAAATGAAGAGATGACTACAGAGGAAAGAGAAAAGGTAAAGAAAGACCTGAAAATTACAGGTATTCTTTACAATGGCTTAGATGATGATATGCTTAATAGCATAATGAACTTGACAACATCTAAGTCCATATGGGATACTATTTGTATCCTGTGTGATGGTACTGAGGAAGTGAGGGAGAATAAATTGCAGCTGTTGACACAACAGTATGAATGGTTCACGATGAAAAGTGGTGAATCGTTGACTGAGATGTTTGACAGGTTTAACAGGTTGGTGAATGATCTGAGGATGTATGGGAAAGTGTATGCCAACAAAGACATCAACAGAAAATTTATGAGGGCATTACCTATCTCATGGGATCCAAAGACGACAGCTATCTGGGAGTCCAAGGACATGAATCTCCTAGACTTGGACAGTCTCTATGGTACTCTCAAGACATATGAACTCGAGGTTCAACAAAGATCAGAAATGTCAGGAGATACTAGGAAACTAAAATCTGTAGCACTGATGGCTGCCAGGAAGAACCGACCAGAAACAAGGCCAAGTGTCTTAATGAAGCAGCATCTAGGAGATGCTGAGATGAGTGAAAGTGGGGAGGAAAACGAAGCTGACTCCAAGGAGGATGAGTACACTCCAGAAGAGTTAGAGGAGCTGGATGAAACCATGGCCTTTCTTGCTAAAAGATTCTCCAAGCTGAAATTTCGAAAGCCTGCAGGATCTAAAAGATTCTCAGTAAGGAAATCAAGTAGCACAAGTAACTTTATTGATAAATCAAGGATAAAGTGCTATAAATGCAATGAGATGGGTCACTATGCCAATGAATGCAGCAAAGCTCTGAAGGAGGGTGAATCCAGAATAAAGAAGTTGTTGTGGATTATAAAAAGAAATACTTTGATCTTCTAAATGCCAACAAGAAGGGAAAAGCATACATAGCAGAGGGAAAGGACTGGGCTGACTCTGATGAAGAAGAAAATGAAGAGTATGTCAACCTAGCCCTAATGGCCTCATCCACTGACAGAAGCAGCTCTTAGAATTGACAGAAAGAATTCATCAGGAAGCTGTCAATCTCTAAGAGACACATCGCAGTTGGAAGTTGTTGTGCACAAATTCTATGGATGAAGAATCAGCTGATGGATTATGGCCTGAACTTTACCAAGATTCCAATAAGGTGTGATAACACTAGTGCCATTGCCATTGCTGAAAATCCAGTACAATATTCCAGAACCAAGCATATAGATATCAGATATCATTTTATCAGGGAGCATGTCTTGAATGGAAATATTGAACTACAATTTGTACCGTCCAACAAGCAGCTGACAGATATATTCACCAAAGCTCTTGATGAAGCCACTTTCTCAAAGCTTGTGGGAGAGCTGGGCATGGTGAATTATTCGTCAGGGTCAGGGTCAAACTCCTTAGTTCTGGTATTTCTATCTCACTTCATAAGTTTCTGATAAAAACAATTGATATGTGATTATATATGTTTGGTTTATGTAAATATGTAAATATATACTTGTATATACAATATTTTTGTTTGTTTGGTTTTCTCTTTTTGAACTGATGCATCAGGGTCAGGGCCTCCAATAGGACGCATCAGGGTCAGGGTGTCCGACTTGTACGTCAGGATCAGGGTGTCCGACTTGTACGTCAGGGTCAGGGTGTCCGACTCGTACGTCAGGGTCAGGGTGTCCGACTTGCACGTCAGGGTCAGGATGTCCAACTCACGCGTCAGGGTCAGGGTGTCCGACTTATGCATCAGGGTCAGGGTATGTAAATATGGTAAACTTCAGGGTAAGTTTAAATGTTTTAACCGCTTCGGGAATCACGCTCAGTTAAGTAATGACAACTCATCATTAAGCTCTTATCTCACTGATGATGTGTCATCACTGAAACTGAACTGACACCCTGATAGCGTGTTTAAAGGAGCAGTTTTCAAACGTCTATAGACGGGTATTAATACTCTATCTCTCCTACTTGTTAAAACTCCTTAACACATTTAATCTTTCTCTGATATTTGCTCGAGTTTTTGTTTCTCTTTCTCTCTCTCTCTTTTCGCAGAAACCCTAGTTCTTCAAAGCTATCAAGCATCAATGGCACGCCAAGAAATTCCAAGGAACCTGACAGTCCCACCTACAAACTATGTGGGCTTCTCTGATATTAACGAGGTAAATGACTGCTTTAAACCTATGATGAATTATCTACTCACTTCTGAGTATAAGAAAGAAATCTTTACCGATGACGAAATATCGGGGGAGGCATTGTCTCAACTTTGGACAAGCGCCAAGTTCATGTACTCCACCACACGCACTGATGTGGTCAAGGGAATCTCATTCAGAGTTTCTTCTGAGAAAGGGAAAATAACCCCATCCAGAATTAACTCTGCTTTGGGACTACCTAATCAAGACCTGGTGGAAGTACCCAGTGATGCGGAACTCCTGGATTTCTTGAGGGAACTGGGCTATAACGCTGCTCCCAACGCAGTGTTAAAGTTCAAGGACCTCAAGAGGGTGAACGTGAAGAGAGAGATTTCTTATCTTTTCGACACCATCACTAAGGTGTTCTCAGGTAAGTGTTCTAACTTTGAAGTTATTACTTCTTTAACTTTAAAAATAGCATACGCAATAATCAAAAATGTAAATATAAATATAGGTAAAATAATTTTTGATGACCTTGTAAATAAATTAGGTAATTTTAATAATAGGAAAACTGAAGTATACTATTCTAGATTTTTGTTTATGATTATTAAAGATCAGATTTTTAACTTTTCTTTTGAGAATGATATACCTGTACAGATATACAAGCAAATAAAGAAATTGTTTGCAGAAATAATAAAGAAGTCTTATACAACCGAACCATTTGCACTTCCACAACACATGGTACAGGTAGTAAATTCTTCTCCTTCCACTTCTCACATTGTACATTCTTCACCTTCATCTACTATGGCAGAGAAAACAACCACCTCTCTGCCTACCCAAGTAGAACAACCAATTTCTTCACAACCACTCTCAATAGCCCAACCCACAGTCTCCCAAAAGACTGTTGGGATTAAAAGAAAACTCAGTGAAGTTACCACATCAACTGAGGGGGAGCAAGGAGAGAGAGTGATTGGCTATAGGAGAAGATTGAAGAAGAAGAAGGGAGCCACGAGTGTTACCCAAAAGCCTGACCTGGCAGTATCCTCTCAAAAGGATGCTGCTTTTGATAAGGAATTAAACATATTTCTAACTAGTTCCTCTCAAAAGGAATTAGTTATTGAAAATAGTCCTCAACCAAGGACACAGATGAGTGAGGCACATACACTGACCATAGACACTGATGAACTTACCATCAGGGTCTCTGAGAGCCACTTGCAGAAATCTAACACAGTGAGTGCACACACCACTCAAGATGTTGTAGCTCAGAAGCTTCTCAATAAGATCCACATGAGTCATAAGCATTCTTCTACAGCATCTTTTGATGAATCACCTCCTCGTTCAGTGATTCAGCCAACACTCCCATCTACACCACTTCTTTCTTTCTCTGTTCCTCAAATTTCTTCAGATATAATGACACAAACATTAAGTGTCATACAATCAGGTTCTCCACATTCTCAATTCGTGGAGGAGCCAACACTCTCTGACACAGTGTTTGATAGTCACCACTCTCACATGGTGGACTCATTTTTACTTGATACAAACACTGATGATCAGTCAGGGGACATAAACTCCACTGTACATACTACAGCAATAACACTTTATGTACCCCCAATTGTATATACTTCCTATACAGAAACATACACTTCTCCAATTGTACATACACATTCTTCTTCTAATTCTTCTCCTATCACTGTTGTGGAACCAGAACCTGTACATACCTTACTTGAACTGGCCACAATAGCTGATCTACAAGCCAATAGGAGCCCTTCTAGGACAATTTTGAGTGAGGCTGAGAGAATATATAGTGAAAAGAGGCAAAGTCAAACCCCTGAGAGGACTTTGGGAAAAGGAGAGGAAGAGAGTACTGCCTTAGCAGGCAATGAAAAAGGAGAGGATATGAGTGATGCCTTAGAAGGTACAGAAAAAGGAGAGGATGAGAGAGATAAGGATGAGATCCTTGTAAATAAAGAACAGAGAGAAAACTCTGATACTATAAATATTACTTCTTCTTCTGCAAGTGATGAAGATGATGCTCCACAAGATGATTTTTCCCAGTTCATCGGAGTTGATTTATACTTTAGACGGAATCAAATGTCTGATACTGTACAGTTATTGAAGCAGGAGTTAGCTAGGACCACTGATCCAGTCTTGATCAAAGTGTTAAAGTCACAGATCATGATTTGTTAGTCCATAGATATAGAAAACCAAAAATTGTATACACGTTTTTCTACAAAGTTCCAGAATATACAACAAGTTGTCGACTCCTTGGTCACCAACTAGACTCTACCCCGGATGAAGAAACAAGTTGACAATGTTGAACACAAGCTTACTGATCTTTCTACTCAAATGAACAACATGGATACTCTGCAACAATTCATGGCTGACACAATGCAACAACTTCTTCAAGTCACATCCCGACTCTCAACTCCCACTGATGATGCTATCAAAAAGGGGGAGAATTCAACCAAGCATTCATCAGGGGATGTTGCTGAGAAATCAAGTCAACCATCAGGGGATGTGAGTACTCCTGTTCCTGCTCCGAAACCCAAGGATAAAGGCAAGGGTATTCTGATTGAGGAACCAAAGAAGAACTCAAACACTCAATCAGGGCCTAAGCTACTTGGAGATGCCATGAAGACAGCCCACTTTCCAAAACCTGTTGAAGTTGTAATTGATGGGAAAGTGGAGCTGGTCTATCCCCAGGACAAAAAGCTGGTAGAAGCTGATGCACTCTATGCACAACAACTTCAAGAAGAAGAAGAAAGGGAAATGACAAAGGAACAGGAGGAAGAAATGAAGAAAAAGAAGATTGTCAGGCCAAGGACCTCCAGGAAACCTCAGCCCAGAAGATTACAGAACCCTAGAAGTGCATCAGGGGATAAAAATCAAGATAAATCTAAAGACCCTGATGCCACTTCAAAGAAGTCAAAAGATGCCAAGGACAAAGCACCATCTCCTGATACCAAAGAATATGGTCCACCCACACTAGCTGAATTTCTCAAAAAAGAAAGGCGCAAAAACCTGACATTTATGTTCTCAATAAAAAGCATAGATGTCAGGTTCAACAATAGAAGAGATCAGCTGATAACAATTCAATTAAAGAATGGGTCAGAATTCAACGTGGCAATGGACTGGTTCAGGAGAATGGATGCTGAGCAATTAGGACTGGTTCTAAACCTGATTCCAAGATCTTCTCAGGCTAATAAAGACTTAAGGAGGATAATCGACAGGCTGAGGAGTGCCATCAACAATGAAAGAAGCCTGCCCACAGCATTGGAAAGTCCACTAAAGTTATTTTATAAATCCACTGATGGGCGGGAGAAGAGTATAAGGATTAAAGATGTTGATGGCCTAAGCTTGGAGGAAGCGATGCATGTTCTGAATCAAATTGCAAATCACAAGAATGAACATGTCATCAAATTCAGAGTCCTGTTGATTTAGAGAGTATTGAAGGAGATCGAAGAAACCAAAGCTGATGATAGGAACACTGCAATAAGGAATGTGCCACCAGTAAAAGGATTCAAAGTTTATCCTAAAATGATCACAAGCCCCATGGGAGTTCAATTCAAAAATAAAAAGGGGGAGATAATTACCTTTTACTAGTCACAACTTGCTGCAGCTAATATTTAGGAAATCAAGACTGTTCTTGAAGCTTTGGAATCAAGCAGAAATGTCAACATAGTCAACTTCAGAAAGCTTCTTCAGAGGGAATTAGAGCAGCTGGAGGCAGGAGGAGAAGAAAACAGACTCAGAATTCCTGATCAAAACCCTGAACAAAGAAGACAAGGCCTTGGTAGTGACTCCCAACCGATTGAATCAAGTCATCCATTGCCATTTGTCTCTACTAAAAGGAAAAGGGATTCTGATGTCTAAATACTAAATTCTTTTTGTAATAGATGTAGGTTATACTTGTACAGAAATTCTTTTATTAGTTTATTCATGATTCTTTCTTAAATTTTATTTATTTTATTGGTTTTGACACCATCATCAGTGTATCTAGAGATTTATGATTATCAAATTGATAAACATAAATAGGGGGAGATTGTTAAGGTTAAACACTGATGATGATAGTTTAGTAATAAGTTGTGCAAATTGTAAATACTCGAGGTGTTGTATAAACCTTGAAATAAGCACAAGTTTTGTATCCGCTGATGATAATAATATCCATCAGTGGATGATTTAGTTCTTCACAAGACAAGTCAGAAAATGGAACATTTGAAGGGCTTGGCTTAGTGGAGAAGAATGTCTGATGTTACTTAAACAGTCGAAGTATTCCGCACATCAGATATTCTAAGAAGAGTTACGTTGATTTCATACCATCAGGGGAACCCATCAGGGTGAACCCGTCAGGGGGAGCCAGTCAGGGGGAACCCGTCTGGGGAAGCTCGTCAGGGGAACCCGTCAGGGGGAGCTCGTCAGGGGAACCAGTCAGGGGAACCTATCAGGGGATGACGAAGGCAGACCAACCCATCAGGGGGACACTTCAAGATATGTCAGTGTCAGGCCAATTCATCAGGGTAACCTGTTGGGGGGGATTGGTCAAACATGACATCAGTGGAAGCCATGAATGTATGCAGTCAGTCATAACCATCAGGATCAAGAAGCACTGAGTAATCTCAAGTGAAGAACGAAGCCCTGATCCAGTCAACATGCATCAGGGGGTCCAGAAGCACTGATCAAGATCCATCAGGGTTGACCATCAGTGGATCGTTATGACAGCATACATCCGTCATCAGCATATACACGAAAATCAATGTAACTTGAACAGAAGCAAGAGATATCAACTGGAAAGATATTTCTTGAAGTCTGTATCCATCCAATGAGAACACTTGAGCATTAAATGCATACAGATCAGGGGAAGAAAAAGAAGCAACAAAGCATGCATCAGTCTGACACATTAGGCAGTGATGTGACATACTTGCGGCTAAGTTGAAAAAGGCAGCACGTCTCAAGCACGTGATTTTCAACCACTGATTTACATATATAAAGAAGGAGTTTTCATTGATGAAAGATAACAAGATGAGAAAAATAGAAGCACACAAAAACACTAGGAAGCTCTGTAATATTTCTTGAGAGATTTATTGTCAGAGAGAAATCTTTGTAGCTTGTGAGTGTGAGAAGCTGTGAATTTCATTCAGAGAAATTGTAGCTGTAATTCACATTTGTGATATTACAGATTTCCAGAAAAACACCAAGTTATAATACAACTATTTTAACTTGAATCTGAGTGTTATTATTTTACTGTTTTTCTGTTATCTTGCTATTTATGGAAGGAGCTATCAAAGTTCAACAGAGCGAAAAAGTTTTGAGTGTTTGTATTTATCCCCCCCCCCCCCGCTTCTACAAACACTTGAGCTTATATTGACCAGTCTTTTCTTGGAATTCTGTGAGCAGGGCTTTTTCCTGTCATATGCCTTGAGCAGCCACTGTCTAGAAACCAGATTTGACTGCTTTTGACCTTTCCCTGCACACAAGAAAACATTTAAATTGTTTTTAGTACCCAATTGACTTTGGGTCCCCTTGGTTTAGTCACAGTAATAGGTAAAACAGCTTTATCTTTATTGGTGACTTTTAGTTTTGGCAAATTTAAAACTTTCTCCTTTTTAGGAGCTTCAATATATGCTTTTGATTTCTCAACTGTTATCTTGCCTTTATCCTTGGAGGAGTAGTCTTTAATAGTTGGTAAATCATCAGCATATAAAATTGAGCCAGTCAAAATTTGTGGTTTTTCTTTGCATTGAAAAGATAAATGATTATTATTACCACAATTCCAGCACATTTTTCTAGGGGCTTCATGAATGGAAGAATAATTGCTAGTTTTACTAACACCTAGCTTACCATTTCTATTCTTCTTGCTTTCCCCTGACAGGCCTTTTTCCCTTGACGGGCTACAACGGTCTGATGCACTCTTTCCCCCTGATGACTGTGTATCCACTGATGCACAGTCTAGTTCTTTCATAACTGGAGGGTTGAGTGTTTTGGCAAGAATAAGTTTCTTGCCTCTCCCACCACTAGTGGAAGCTTCACTCACTGGGAAAACATTCCCTGTTTCTAGCTTTGTGTCTGCCTTAACAAACTTAATAGATTGTATTGGCTTTTTCCAAAGCTAGCTGCCATCTCAACCTCAATGAGAGGTTGCTGCATTTGAGTCTCTTTATAGCCTAAACCAGATTTTGGATCAGATTTCTAACTTTTTAAACGATCCTCCAGTTTCCTACTAGACTCGCTCCATCTCTTAATGACTTCCCTTTCTTGACTAAGAAGATTCAAGGTCCATTCCTCTCTTTTGATAGTACAGTCAAGAAGATTTTTAGTCCTTAAGAGTTCTTTTTCAAGACTCTCAAGTCTGGAGTTTTCTGATTCTAAAAGAGTGTTCCTAGCAGATAACTGTTCATTTATTTTTTGCACTCTCTCAGTTTTAGCTACAGCACTCCTCAGGGTGTCATAGAGATCCTTTATCTCACAAGCCATTTCCTTAACAGTTTTAACACAATCAGTTTTAGACATGTTAGAGCAAATTTCGAGGCTTACCTGTGAGCTGCTACTGTCAGTGGATGAGGCCATCAGGGCTAGGTTGACATACTCTTTATTTTGTTCTTCATCAGAGTCAGCCCAGTCCTTTCCCTCCGCAATATATGCTTTTCCCTTCTTGTTTGCATTAAGAAGGTCAAAGTATTTTTTCTTGTAGTCCACAACAACTTCTTTGTTTCTGGATTCACCATCTTTTGTGGCCTTGCTGCACTCGTTTGCAAAGTGACCCAGCTCATTGCATTTGTAGCACTTTATTCTTGATTTGTCAATAAAGCTTTTTGTGGTACTGGGTTTCCTTGCTGAAAATCTTTTAGATTCCGAAGGCTTTTGGAATTTCAGCTTGGAAAACCTTTTTGCAAGAAAGACCATGGTTTCATCCAGCTCCTCTAACTCTTCCGGAGTATATTCTTCCTCCTTGAAGTCAGCTTCTTTGTCCCCTTCTATGTCAGCATCTTCTAGTTGCTGCTTCATCAAGACACTTGGTCTTGCTTCTTGTTTGTCCTTTGTGGCAGCCATCAGGGCTACAGATTTAAGCTTTCTGGCATCCCCTGACATTTCAGATCTTTGTTGAACCTCTAGTTCATATGTCTTGAGAGTGCCATACAGCCTATCCAAGTCTAGAAGATTCATGTCCTTAGATTCCCTGATGGCTGTTGTCTTAGGATCCCATGATATGGGAAAGGCTCTCATGAACTTTCTGTTCATATCCTTGTTAGCATATGTCTTCCCATATAATCTCAGGTCATTTACCAATCTGTTAAATCTGTCGAACATTTCAGTGAGTGTTTCACTATTTTTCATTGTGAACCACTCATACTGTTGTGTCAACAGCTGCAGTTTATTCTCCCTCACTTCCTCGGTACCATCACAAAGGATTTGTATGGTATCCCATATAGATTTAGACATGGTAAGATTCATGATACTATTTAGCATATCATCGTCTAAACCATTATACAGGATCCCAGTGACTTTAAGATCATTTTTCACCTTTTCTCTTTCCTCTATTGTCATTTCGTCAGTTGTCTTTGGAACAAGCTTTTTAGGAATACTGACTACATTAACGACTTCTATAGGAATGAGCTTCTTGGGAACGTGAGGTCCTTCTTCCAGAATCTGCAAATATTCATCATCAATTGCTCTAAGATGAACTATCATTCTTTGTCTCCAGAAGAAGTATTTGCCCCTTTCCAACACGGGGACTTTACTGTTTCCAGCTTTGTTGGCCATAGATAATGATCATTTTTAGCAAGTGAAATCTACTAAGAGGCTCTGATACCAATTGTTAGTGCAATATACGCACAAGTGTTTGTAGAAGGGGGGGGGGG
>CM025787.1:13140202-13188397 GCA_014636745.2 Centella asiatica | reverse complement strand
GAATACAAACACCTGAAACTTTTCGCTCTTTTAAACTTAAAAGAGCTTACTGGAAAATAGTTGTAACAAACAAAAAAACTATAAGAAATGAACACACAGATTCAAGTTAAAATAGTTATATTAAAACTTGGGGTTTTTCTGGAAATCTGTATAATCACAAATGTGATTTACAGCTACAAATTATGTGTTTAAATACACAGCTTCTCACACTCACTAGCTTCTAACTTTCTTTGAAATATTTCTCGCAAGATCTATTACAAATCTTCTCTCGAATGTTTGTGTGCTTCGGTATTTGTTTGATCTGTTGGATAGATTCAATCTCGGTGTAATTTTTTTAATGAGAACTCCATTGCTTATATGTTGATCAGTGGAAGAAATCACGTGCTTGAGACATGCTGCTTTTCTTAACTTAGCCGCAAGTATGTCACATCGTAGCCCTATGTGTTAGACTGCTGCATGCTCTGTTGCTACTTTTTCTCCCCTGATCTATGTGCATTTAATGCTTGAGAGTTCTTATTGGATCAAGAACAAACTTCAAGAAATATCTTTCTAGTTGATATTTCTTGCTTCTTTAACACGTTACGTTGATTTCCGTGCAAGTACTGATGACGGGTGCATGCTGTCATAACGATCCACTGACAATCAGCCCTGATGGACTTTGATCAGTGCTACTAGATCCCCTGATGCTTATTGACTGGATCAGGGCTTCAACCTTCACTTGAGTTACACTCAGTGCTTCTTGATCCTGATGGTTATGACTGACGGTATACACTGATGGCTTTCACTGATGCCATGATGGCCATTCCCCATGACAGGTTACCCTGATGGGTTGGTCTGCCTTCGTCATACCCTAATGGTTCCCCCTGATTGGTTCCCCTGATGAGTTCCCCCTAACGGGTTCCCCTTGATGGGTTCCCCCTGACGGGTTCCCCTGATGGGTTCCCCCTGACGGGTTTCCCTGATGGATTCCCCCTGACGGTACTTTAATCAACATAACTTTGTTTAGAATATCTGATTGTGCGGAATACTTTGACTGTTAATAAGTAGTATCAGACATTCTTCTCCACTTTGTCAAGTCCTTTGGATGTTTCTGTTTTCTGACTTGTTTTGTGAAGAGATTGACCATCCACTGACGAATAATTTTATTATCATTGAATGCAAAACTTGTGCAGATCTTAAGGTTTATAAAATACATCAAGTATTTACAGTTGCACAACTTATTGCATAATCATCATCATTTATCTCTAACATCTTATATCTGTGCAAATAAATGAGAATGATATGTCCCTTAAATGGGTTATACCACATGGTTGGCTAGAGGAAAGAAAAGGTGTTGATTTGTTCTTCACTTGACCTAGAGGAATTATAAGTGACTACGTACATTCACACAAGGAGGGATCATCCAGTCATAGTTAGGCCAGCTGTGTACTGTATGGTTAGCAGATCCAACGGGTTTAGCCCTCGATGAATATTTTGAGAAAGTGTACACAGGTGCATACTTATCTTTCTTCAAGAAGGATTACACGTTGCTTATCATCAGTAATCCTAAAGATTTTTCAAGGATTTCCGAAACATTAGTATTGTTTCACTGAGCCTCACAAACAGAATTGAACTTCTTTAAATATTTCAGATTATTCCTCTAAATTGTTTATATACTTGCTGGGCGAAAATAGCTCATTCTTGTTGAACTTAAATGTCTTGCAGGACACAATGCAAAGGCTGAACCCTCTGATAAGGGGAAAGCAAAGATGATCAACTACTAAGTTATTTTTTTTATAACGCCGAGGAAGGAAGGAAGGAAGATGTTAGAAGTTGTAATGATCTTGGAATTGTAATTTACAAAGATTAAATAGCTTCCCCTGTAATTGTATTATTTTCGGGTTGTAATGACTCTTAAATATTGCCTTTATCCAGTATTTATACTATGAATGGATGTATGGTTATCTTTTCCTTCTTTTGAAGAAGCCCTGATCCAGTAAGGAATTTTGGGGTTGTCACATTTAGTCTATCGGAGACTAAAGGATTTGTTCATCAGAGACTACATCTTAAAGCATCGGAGACTAAGATCAAAGCATCAGAGACTAATCTTAAGTCATTAGAGACTAAGTGTAAGGTATCGGAGACTAAGATTAAGTCATCAGAGACTAAAGTTTAAGCTGTCGGAGACTGAACATTTAATCAGAGACTAAAGTTGAAGCCGTCAGAAACTAAATCAAAATTATTCTCTAATACAAGACAAACTTCTAATTGGATTAGAAGTCATCTTTGATATGGAGATTTGAAGAGTTATTAAAGTCAAAGCTGGTTAGGAAACAAGAATGAGAATGAGAACAACTAGAGAAATAAGCTATTCGTTTTGTATATAGAAAATATACATGGAATAGGATTAGAAGCTGAATTACGATTCAGATTTGGAAGCTGTAATTAAAGTTACAGGATTGTATTAAAAGCTGTACGTTTGTAAAGATTTATAAATAGCGTACAGGATTTTGAAGCTGACAATCAGATTGTGCATGTTATAATTTGTAATCAATTGTTTATCAATAAAAGAAATTATTTATAAATTTGTTCTTGTTTTTGTTCTTTAATTTTCACAAAAAAAAATATTTTAAAAAAAAAAAAAAAAAAAAAATTTAAAAAATTTTTTTTCAACCCCCCCCCCCCCCCCCCCCTTCTACAAGTTCTAGACTGTTTCACTAGGACAACAATTGGTATCAGAGCAAATTAATTGATATATTTCAATTAACAAGATCCAGAGATGGCCAATGAGGAAGGAAGCAGCTCCAGCGTAATGGCATATGCAGGAAGTCGTGATGGTGGAACCAGAATTCCAGTTTTAAAAAGAGAAAAATATCCAATCTGGAAACAAAAGATGTATATGCACTTGAGGGCAACAGAACCCGAATACATTGATAGGATTGAGAAGGGTCCCTATCAACCAAGGAAATTTGTTTCTTCAAAAACTGTGGAAGGAACAATTATTCCTGAACTCTTTGAACTTGCTACAGAAAGTGATTATACTAATGAAAACAAGTTACAAGTGTTGAAGGATGCTAAAGTGATGAACATACTTTACAATGGATTGGATAAAAATATGTTCACAAGCATCATCAACTGCACAACATCAAAACAGATCTAGGACACCATCAAAGTCCTATGTGAGGGGATAGACCAAGTAAGAAAGAATAAAAGGTCATTGTTAACTCAACAATATGAATTCTTTCAAGCAAAGCTTGGTGAATCAATAACATCAGTTTATGATAGATTCAATGCTTTGCTCAATGACCTGAAAATACTTGGAAAGTCCTATGACAATGAAGATGTAAATACCAAATTCATGAGGGCTCTTCCACCAAGCTGGGATCCAAAAACGACTGCAATAAGAGAAGCTCATGATTTGGATATTCTCACATTGGATAGACTCTATGGAAATCTAAAGACATATGAATTAGAAATAGAGCAAAGACAGAAGCTGCATGGCAGGGACAAAGGAGCTGCACTAATGGTTGAGACAAAGAAGTCTCATGAGGAGCTTGATGATGACACTGATACTGTAAGCTCGACTGATGAAGAAATAGAATCAATCACTGATGATGACATGGAGGAATTCATGGCTTTCATGGTGAAACAATTCAAAAAATTTAGAGCTAGCAGGAAAGGAATAAAATCATCAAGGAAGCCTATCCCAAAACGAGAAGGTCAAACTGTGACCTTTGACAAAAAGAAAATAAGATGTTTCAATTGTGATGGGATAAGGCACTTTGCCAATGAGTGCAAGAAGCCTAGATCTACAAAAAGATCTAAGGATGATAAGAACAGAAAATTAGGGAATGATCTTGCTGATAAAACATACAAATCAAAGAACAAGGCCTTGATTACAGAAGGCAAAGATTGGATTGACAGTGACTCTAAGGAAGAAATTGTCAACTTTGTCTTGATGATTTAAACTGATGAACCAAGTGATTCTACTAAGGTATGTGACGCAATTCAGAATTTTAATGTGCTTAATTTAATTGATACATCTAGTGTAGAAAGCATACAAAAAGATATATCTGATTTGCATGTTAGTTTTAGATCATTAACCATTGAACATGCCAAAGTAAAAGAATCACATGACCAACTCTTGAAAATAAATAGATTTCTTGAAGAGAGGCAAACACAATTTGATTCCATCAAGTCAGAACTGAATAAAGCTCATCACATGATAGATGTTTTGAAAAAGAGGGAATATTACTTAGTTGAACAACTTGAAAATGAACAAGCTAACATAAAACTGGAATCAATCCTCTAAAACACTTTCTGACTTGGTAGAAAATCAAATGGTTGGTCAAAAATCTGGTTTAGGATATGATGAGTTCCTAGAAACAAAACCAAATATAGAAAAAGTTGAAACTGCTAACTCCATGACTAGCAAACCAATTCTCATTAAAAGAATTAATTTTGTCTCACCAGTTAATGAACCTAAATTTATCAACACTCAAAGTCAACATGTCACTGCGATTGTAAAAAATGATCAATATTCAGTGAATACTGTTGAAAAGAGTGAAAACAAAAGATTGAATATAGGATTCATGACAAAGACACAATTAAACAAAAAATTGGAAAATCTTACTGAGTCTAAGATTGAAAAGTCAGTGGAGTCTAGCAGTGGGAAAAGAAATAGGAATGGAAAAATAGGCATCAATAAATATACTAATTATGCAAGTATGCCTAATGCTCCTAAAAAGACATGTCACATATGTGGAAATCCCAATCACATAGCTATACATTGTAGGAGTAAAAATAGAATTCCTATTGTAGAGACTGCATTAACAAAGATAATCAAAGAAAAATCACTTGTAAAAAGGTCTAACCATCTTTGCAATAATAGTGAAAATGCTAAACTTGGCAGTCTCTCACCTTTAAGAAGCAAGACTAATGATTGTCCAATAAAAGTTAAAAATTCTAAAAGACAATCAACTCCATTTGAGTCAAGTCTTGATTCTAAAACTAGTGAGAAAGGATCCAAGAAAATCTGGGTCCCAAAAACTTCTAACTAGTTATTCTTACTGTGCAGGGCAAAAAGAAAAAATCATGGTTCTTGGACAGTGGATGTTCAAGGCACATGACAGGAGACAAGTCCCTGCTTAAATAGTATGAAGAAAAGAATGGCCCTAAGGTAACATTTGGAGATGACAACAAAGGTCATACAAAGGGCTATGGCAATGTTGAGCATGGTGATGTCATCTTCACTAAAGTATCACTAGTTGATGGCTTAAAGCACAATCTATTAAGTGTGAGTCAACTATGTGATAAGGGATTCTTTGTCACTTTTAACGAAGATCTATGCTAAGTGTGTGACAAGGAATCTGGGAATGTGATATTGACATGGGAAAGAAAAGGAAATTTGTACACTGCAAATTTAGTTTCTTCTACTGATCAAATCACATGTCTGTATAGCAAAGCCTCTACTGATGAAAGTTGACTTTGGCACAAGAAGCTCTCCCACTTAAATTTCAAAAACATTAACAAATTGGTGAGAAAAGGTTTGGTAGCTAGCATTCCTCAATTGGAATTTACACAAGAAGGGTTGTGTGACTCATGCCAGAAAGGAAAACAAAGAAGTGTGTCATTTAAGAGCAAACCAGCAACATCAATCACTTACAGTTATTACATGTGGACTTATTTGGTCAAGTGAATGTGATGTCAATTTTAAGAAATAGATATGCTCTGGTTATAGTGGATGATCACACAAGGTATACTTGGGTCAGATACCTTCACTCAAAAGATGAAGCTGCTCAGTTAATTATTAATCATATCAAGCAAATAGAAACTGAGTCAAGAAAAACAGTAAGGGTTATAAGGAGTGATAGAGGAACATAATTCAAAAATTCCCAAGTGAATGAATTCTGCACTGAAAAAGGGATATCACATCAATTCTCAGCTCCAAGAACACCTCAACAAAATGGAGTTGTTGAAAGGAAAAATAGAACCCTTATTGAAGCAGCAAGGACAATGTTACAAGAGTCAAAGCTTCCAACCTATTTTTGGGAAGAAGCAATTAGTACTGCTTGCTTTACACATAATAGATCCTTGATTAACAAGACTTACAAGAAAACACCCTATGAGTTAATGACTGGGAGAAAACCAATTCTCAAGTTTTTGCATGTGTTTGGTTGTAAGTGCTTTGTGCTGAGAGATTCATCAGAAACTAGAGGAAAATTTGATAGCAAATCTTATGAAGCAATCTTCTTAGGTTATTCTCTATCAAGCAAGGCATATAGAGTGTATAACCTAAGAACAAAGGTCATTGTGGAATCCATACAAGTTGTTTTTGATGATAGCAAGATTCCAGGAATGATTGGACAAGGATTGCATGAACCTCTCAGTTTTGAAAATGAATTGGATGCATGGATGGATCCATCAGAGATTGAAAAATTACTCCTAGATGACAATTTTCCTCCAATCAGTGAGAGGGAGTTAATGATTGTACATGAGGTACCAAGGATTAATAATACATCAGAGTCTAGAAAATTAATATCTGATGAAACACAAGAGACTGATAACACAAATGTACAATCATAAACAACTGAGACACCAGAGACTAGTCAAGATGAGACAAATAGCTCAGGGGGAGCTAATAATGAAGAAGTCACTGGTTTAGGGGGAGCAGTCTCTGATCCAACAACTAGATTGGACAATGTCAATCTAGAAAATGAAGCCTCATCTTCAAGATTAAATCTACCACCTGCAAGTCCTTAGATGAGAGATCATTCACTAGATTTAATCATTGGAGATTTAGAGGAAGGAGTCAAGACAAGAAGTGCAACACAAAATGAATGTCTTTATCTCAGTTTTCTGTCAAAAATTGAGCCAAAGAAAATTGTAGAAGCACTTTAAGATTCTGACTGGATTATAGCCATGCAGGAAGAATTGAACCAATTCACAAGAAATAAGGTCTGGAGATTGGTGCCCAAACCAAGGAATAGATCAATAATTGGTGCCAAATGGGTCTTCAGAAATAAATTGGATGAAGCTGGTACAATTACAAGGAATAAAGAAAGGTTGGTAGCAAAAGGTTATTCTCAAGAAGAAGGAATTGACTATGAAGAAACCTTTGCACCAGTTGCAAGACTTGAAGCAATAAGGATTTTTTTGGCATATGCAGCCTATAAAAACTTCAAGGTGTACCAAATGGATGTCAAGAGTGCTTTCTTGAATGGAAAATTGGAAGAAGAGGTCTATGTTGAGCAACCACCAGGTTTTGTAGATCCTAGGTTTCCAAACCATGTCTACAGGTTAGATAAAACATTTTATGGCTTAAAATAAGCACCTAGAGCCTGGTATGATACTCTCTCTCAGTTTTTACTTGAAAATAAATTTATTAGAGGTATCATAGATAAAATATTTTTTTATAGAAAACAAGGTTCTGATTTAATACTTGTGCAAATATATGTGGATGACATCATATTTGGTTCTACAAATGAAAAATTATATTGTCCTAGTGAAATAGCCTAGAACTTGTAGAAGGGGGGGTTGAATACAAGTTCTTGAAATCTTTTTGAATTTCTGTTCTTCAAAGTATATTTACTTGCAAAAATTAAAGAACAAAAACAAGAATAAATTTGTAAATAATTCCAAACTAATTGTCAGCTTCAAAATCCTGTACTCTATATATAAATCTTTATAAACATACAACTTCTATTACAACTCTGTAAATTTATTACAGCTTCCAAATCTGAATCGTAATTCAGCTTCTAATCCTATTCAACACATGTTTTCTATGTACAAAAAGAATAGGTTATTTCTCTGATTGTTATCATCCTTTTGTTTCCTAACCAGCTTCATCTTTAACAACTATTCAAATCTCCAAATCAAAGATGACTTCTAATCCAATTAGAAGTTTGTCTTATATCAGAGAGTAATTTAATTTAGTCTCTGATGGCTTCAACTTTAGTCTCTGATCAAATGTTTAGTCTCCGACAGCTTAAGCTTTAGTCTCCGATGACTTAATCTTAGTCTCCAATGCCTTATGCTTAGTCTCTGATGACTTAAGATTAGTCTCTGATGCTTTGATCTTAGTCTCCGATGCTTTAAGCTGTAGTCTCTGATGAACAATTTCTTTAGTCTCCGATGGTTTAAGCTGTAGTCTCTGATGAACAATTTCTTTAGTCTCCGATAGACTAAACATAATCTCTGACTTGTCGAAATCTCTGATACAATTCTGATAGTCTCTTATAATACACAATTTAACTTACTCTCTTAAAATTAAATTACATCAATCAGAGAGTAAACTATCAGCTACAAAACTCTAATGCTATAAACTAGCACTTTCTATACATTTGTATATCTAAGTATTCCAATTACAATCATCATCAAATGTTATAAAACCTAACAAATTATGTGAAAGATTTTCAAAATTAATGCAGTCTAGATATGAAATGAGTATGATGGGTGAATTGACATTTTTCTTAGGATTACAAATAAAGCAGTTAACTGATGAAATTTTCATTAGTCAGTCCAAATACATTAAGGACTTACTAAGAAAATATGATTTGATTGAGTGTACATCTACAAAAACATCCATGGCTACTGCCACTAAGCTAGATAAGGATACAAAGGGAAAGAAAGTTGATATCACTAGCTATAGGGGCATGATAGGCTCACTTTTATATCTAACGGCAAGTAGACATGATATAATGTTTGCCACATGTTTGTGTGCAAGATTTCAAGCTGATCCAAAAGAGTCACATTTAATTGCTGTTAAAAGAATACTCAGATATCTAAAGGGTACTCCAAACCTTGGGTTATGGTATCCTAAAGAATCTGATTTTAAACTAATTGGCTATTCAGATGCTGACCATGCAGGATGTAAGCTTGACAGAAAAAACACAAGTGGAAGCTACCGATTTCTTGGAGGCAGACTTGTTTCTTGGTTTAGCAAGAAACAAAATTCAGTGTCAACCTCAACGGCTAAAGCTGAATACATTGCAGCTGGGAGTTGCTGTGCTCAGATTCCGTGGATCAAAAATCAACTCCTAGACTATGGTATGACTTTATCAAAAATTCCTATTTATTGTGATAGCACTAGTGCCATAGCAATAACTAAAAATCCAGTATAACATTCAAGAACAAAACATATAGATATAAGGTATCTCTTCATTAGAGAACATGTAAGTGAAGGACACATTGAATTACACTGGGTTACAACAGATAAACAACTTGCTAACATATTCACAAAGCCTTTAGATGAACCTACATTTACTAGGTTAGTCTATGAATTAGGTATGTTGAATTATGCTTCTAAAAATTGAGTAAAATTTCAAAAAGCAAGTTTGTAAAATTGTTAGAAGCTAGAATTTAATTTCTAGATTGTAGCTGTTCTTGTGGACAAAATTTTAGAAGCTAGAATTTAAATTTTGGAATGTAGCTGTTATGAACAAATAAAATCTTTGAAGCTAATAATCATTGTATTGATTATTGGATAACTGATGAAATAAAAATGAAGCAGAGACTAGTTTAATTTAGTCTCTGAAGAAATTTGAGTAAGAGACTAAAATTAGTCTCTGATAGTTATTTTTAATTAATCTCTAACTAGTTAAAAATAACCTATCAGAGACTAGTTAAAATTAGTCCCCGATAGTTGTTTTTAATTAGTCTCTGACTAGTTAAAAATAACCTATCGGAGACTAGTTAAAATTAGTCCCCGATAGTTATTTTTAATTAATCTCTGACTAGTTAAAAATAACCTATCGGAGACTAGTTAAAATTAGTCCCCAATAGTTATTTTTAATTAGTCTCTGACTAGTTAAAAATAACCTATCGGAGACTAGCTAGTTAAAATTAGTCCCCAATAGTTGTTTTTAATTAATCTCTGACTAGGTAAAAATAACCTATCGGAGACTAGTTAAAATTAGTTCCCGATAGTTGTTTTTAATCAGTCTCTGACTAGTTAAAAATAACCTATCGGAGACTAGTTAAAATTAGTCCGCAATTGTTATTTTTAAATTAGTCTCTGACTAGTCAAAACTAACCCATCGAAGACTAGTTCAACTTAGTCTCTGATAAGTGAACACGATAGAGACAAGGGCAATCTCTGATTAAGGGGTAAATTGGTAGTTACTCATACCCACGATAAAAAATGGTTCACTATCTTCGAAATTGTAAACGTTTCTAATACTGTATTCAAACACAAATCAAACACAACTGCAATTTCACTCACTCAAAGAACTCTCTCTCTCTCTCTCATATCTGTGCGATTTAACCTTTTTGTGAAGAATTTTTTTTAAAGCTTTTCAGAGATATCATCAATGACATCCAAGACAGTGTGCTTCAAGTTTGGCGACTTCAACTTCATAAAGACTAACAATGCTGGGGTCGTGGACAAGAACGAGTTCGAGGCACCGTATCACCCTGTTGTAGATTTTTTACAAACATCACAACTGACGTATGCCATTTACGAAGCTCCCGCTCAGGCTGCTGAAGTTATAACAGCCATGTGGTCCACTGCTACAATCCAGGATGAGAGTGATGACTCTCATGTGGTAAACTTTACTTAAGATAATATTACATATGCTATTGACCATGTTGTAGTCAATAATGCTTTGCTTTTACCTGTGAATGATGCATATGACCAAACTGCCTGTGACAGCCCCAAAACCCTTACCAAATTAGGGTTCCGTCAAAGGGAAATAAAACTACATCTCATTCATTCATGAAATTTAATAATATTTAAGGAGAGATAACAGTGAGTTATTACAATCCAAAATATTACACCATCAGTGGAAGCTAAACTATTCTCAGCTTTTAGTCTATATACAATCTAGCTTTTATCATCTTCCTTCCTATTTTCCTTCCTTTCCTTAGTGGCCACCCAAAGGGGTCAACATGACCTAGAAGCCATACATCCTTGCATTCCCCTTATCAGAGGGTTCAACCTTTGTACCACGTCATGCAAAATATTAAGTTCAACAAGAATGAGTGGTTTACGCTCAGCAAGTATATAAATAGATCGAGGAATAAAACAAGAATATTAATGGGGGTTCAATTCTGTTTATGAGGCTCAGTGAAGTAATGCTAATGCCTCGGAAATCCCTAAAGAATCTTGAGAATTACTGATGATAAACAATTGTGTAATCCTTCTTAAAACAATGTATAACTTCCTTGAAGTAAAAATATCCATCGGGGGCTACACCCGTTGGATCTGCTAACCATACGATATACAGCTAGCCTAATTGTGCCCGTATGATCCCTCATTGTGTGAACTACGTAGTCACATATCATTCCTCTAGGTCAGGTAAAAGAACAAATCAATACCTTCCCTTTCCTCTAGCCAACCATATGGCTTAGCCCCTTTTACGGGACACCTCATTTCATGTACTTACACGGATATAATCATTTAAGAACAATTGATACATCAAAGTTTAGTTATATCCATGTATTTTCAGTCATATCATGCTAGCGGAATTTAAAGCATAGGATTCTCAATTAATAAAGCAATTGAAATATATGAATTGCAGCCTTGCTCGCATATCGAATCAAATGATCATGCGTTAACTTGAATAAACATCAGATTGAATATAGATATACTTGCCTCAGTCCTTAGCAAAATAAACTCAACTTCAGTTTACTCGTGAATGGGTTATTCTGTACAATTTAATATGAGAAATTAATACCTTGATAAAGATAAGGAGGAAAATGCACATGTGATATCCTTAAACCTTGAAAGTTTTAAGTCTGACGTCATCAGGGACTAATTTAACCCATCGGAGACTAAGGGTGACGTCATCTGAGACTAAATAACTCATCAGAGACTGATGACGTCATCTTAACTCATCGGAGACTAAGGGTGACATCATCATCAGAGACTAAATAACTCATCAGAGACTAAATAACTCATCAGAGACTGATGACGTCATCTTAAGTCATCAGAGACTAAGGCTGACGTCATCATCAGAGACTAACATTATCTCATCAGAGACTAACAACATCTCATCAGAGACTAATATTATCTCATTAGAGACTAACAATATCTCATCAGAGACTAATATTATCTCATCAGAGACTAACAACATCTCATCAGAGACTAATATTATCTCATCAGTGACTAATATTATCTCATCAGAGACTAATATTATCTCATTAGAGACTAACAATATCTCATCAGAGACTAACATTGAACTTATTTCTGCTATGATGGAAAACCTAATCATAACAAGAATGATGCCCAGAAATGAACAACTCCATCCTAAGATGCATAATCATCGTCCTTTATGTTGTGTGTAAAACTTTTTTTTTATAACATAAAGAGTATAATCTTTCAAAAATATCTTTTTCTTTCCTAAAGACTTAGCACACACAGCTAATACTCTCGAATGCTATGCAAAGAAAGAACAGCAGAAAAGTGCGTAAGATTCTTACCTCTTGGTCTTAAAGGAAAAGATTTACAACTTGTTTGTTTCAAGAAAACAATTGCTCGAGAGAAAGAACTAGAAATTTATGGATATGGTAGGTTTACAAAGAAATTCTACGAGAGAAATTTTGGTAAAGAAATTAGAATTTCATTTCAGATGAGGTATTTATAGAGTTCAAGAGTAGTAGGTTGAGACTAAGCTTTGAGATAAGATGATTGGTTAATTTGGGGCAGTAAAATGGTTGTTCATCATAACCTCTTGACAGCAAACAGCTACTGTCCTATATGCACGAAGACTTAGCCACCTAAACAGCTCCTAATCAACACGTAGTTATAAAACTACGTAATCCTCTCATCCTCTTCCAAGCTGATCAATATAATCTTATATGGGATTTGTTAATCCCCTTTTTAATACCTTTTAAGGAGCTTAACATCATAATCATGGATATCACATTAACATAAAATTTTCATTGAAGATATGAATTCATCATTCATATCTAAAGAGATTAACCTCCATGCACAAAAAAAACATGAAATTTAACACAAAATGAATTATTTCTTATCATAAAATACATTTACAATTTTTGGTTCCTCACACTGCCTCTAATGAGGAAATTCTGGATATGTTTCATTCCTTGCAGTATGATACAGACATTGCATCTGTAGGAACCATATCTAGACCTCACCTTAGGCAGGAGTGGTCTTTATTCTTTGATATTATCACTAAAGCATTCACTTCAAAATGCAGTGGTTATGATGTCATCACTACACTTACACAACAAATTGCATATAGTGTACTGTATGATAGACACATAAATATAGGGCTGCTTATTCTGCATAACATGATAGTTAAATTTAAAACTAGTGATAAAAATAAAATATACTATGCTAGGTTTTTGATGATGATTGTGAATTATCTAATTCCTAACCTAAATATTACTGGTATGCAAATTGTGTCATCTGTTATGCAGAGTAAAAGAATATTCACTGATGTGAAGAAAATTGCAGCAAAGGTAAAGGTTCCTCTCTCTTTTCCTCCTATCATGAGACAAACTCTCATTAATAGATTTCCCAACCTTTACAATTCATCATATTTTGAGGATTTTGAGCAACAAACCAGAAACCCTGTTAATCCTCCAACCCCTTCTTCCCAACAACAATCTGCAGCCCCTTCCACAATTTCTCAAAAGACCGTGGTTGTAAAAACAAAGACAGCCAAAAAGTTACCCATAAAAAGAAAAATAATAGAGGGTGACAGTGAGGCTGAGAGAGTTAAGGAGACTGAGTTGGCTACTTAGAAAAGAAAGAGAGTGATTACCCTAAGCCAAAAACAATCCATTGCCTCCCAAAAGGCTTTGGAGGCTGAGGGAGTTAAGCAAACAGTTGCTGTCCTACATGCACGAAGACTAGCCACCTAAACAGCTCCTAATCAACATGTAGTTATAAAACTACGTAATCCTCTCATCTTCTTCCAAGCTGATCAATATAATCTTATATGAGATTTGCTAATCCCCTTTTTAAAACCTTTTAAGGAGCTTAACCTCATAATCATGGATATCACATCAACATAAAATTTTCATTGAAGATATGAATTCATCATTCATATCTAAAGATATTAACCTCCATGCACGAAAAAAAAAAATTTAACATAAAATGAATTATTTTTTATCATAAAATACATTTACAATTTTTGATTCCTCACATCCTCCTTCCCTTAAAAGAAGTTTCGTCCACGAAACTTAGCTAACAAAAAGTTGAGGATATTTGTCGATCATGGCACTTTCAAGCTCCCAAATCATCTACATTGTGATTTCTCCATAACACTTTTATGGAAGGAATCTCCTTATTCCTTAAAATCTTTATTTGTCAATCCATGATTTGTTCAGGAATTTCTTCATAGTGCAGATCTGGTTGAAGCTTAATCGGTTGACAATCAATTATTCCTTTATGATTTGCCTTGTAAGGGCGTAATACCGATACATGAAATATGTCATGAATGTAACTTAGAGCTGGTGGTAGAGCTAATTGGTAAGCTACTTCACCTATTCTTCTCAGCACCTCGAATGGTCCCACGTAGCAGGGACTCAACTTTCCTTTTTGACCAAAACGCATTATACCTTTCTAGGGTGATACTTTCAATAATGCATGCCTTCCAATTTCCAAGGTTTCATCTTTCTTATGTTGGTCAGCGTATCGTTTCTATCGGTTTTGAGCTGCCTTCATTCTCATTCTGATTACTTTGATTGCTTCCTCGGTTTGTTGGACTATCTCTGGTCCTATTAGCTTCCTTTCTCCCACTTCATTCCAGTTAAGTGGAGTTCTGCATCTTTGTTAGAACAAAATAAGCTCAAGTGTTTGTAGAAGGGGGGGGGGGGGGGGCTAAATGCAAACACTACAATCTTTTTTTTTTTGCTCTTTTTAAACTTTAGTTGGCACCAATTGGAAACAGATACTATGAACATAAAAACAATAAAGTATGAACACATAGATTCAAGTTAAAATAATTATATTAAAACTTGAGGTTTTTCTGGAAATCTGTATAATCACAAATGTGATTAAACAACTACAAATTCTATAATGAAATTACAGCTTCTTTTTCGCACTCACTAGCTTCTAAACTTTCTTTGAAATATTTCTCTCGAGATCTATTACAAAACTTCTCTCTAGTGATTTGTGTGCTTCTCTCTTTTTGTTTGATCTGTTAGATTGATCTCACTTTGTGTAATGAGAACTCCTTTGCATATATAGAAGATCAGTGGTTGAAACCACGTGTGAAGGCGTGCTGCTCTTTTCAACTTAGCTGCATATATGTCACATCGTTGTCCTTTGGAAACTATGTGTCAGACTGCTGCTACTTTTGTTGCTTCTTTTTCTCCCCTTGATCTGCGTGCATTTAATGTTTGAGAGTTCTCATTGGACCATAACAATCTTCAAGAAATATCTTTCCAATTAATATCTCTTGCTTCTATAACAAGTTATGTTGATTTGCGTGTAAGAACTGATGACGTGTGTATGCTGTCATAATCATCTACTGACTACCAGCCCTGATGGACTTAATTAGTGTTTCTGGATCCCCTGATTGTTACAGACTGGATCAGGGCTTCAACCTTCACTTGAGTTTTACTCAGTGCTTCTTGATCCACTGATGTTATGACTGTCTACAAACAATGATGGCTTTCACTGATACAGTGTTGAGCATTTCCCCTGACGGGTTACCCTGATGAGTTAGCCTAACACTGTCATACCCTGAAGTCTCACCCTAACGGGTTGGTCTGCCTTCGTCATCTCCTGACAGGTTCCCTCTGATGAGTTTCCCCTGATGGGTTCCCCCTGATTGGTTCCCCTGATGGGTTCCCCCTGACTGGTTCCCCTGATGGGTTCCCCCTGATCGGTTCCCCTGACGGTTCTTAATCAACGAAACTTTGTTCAGAATATCTGATGTGCGGAATACTCTGACTGTTATTAAGTAGCATCAGACATTCTTCTTCACTTAGTAGCATCACTTTGTCAAGTCCTTTAGATGTTCCATTTTTTGACTTGTCTTGTGAAGTTATTCACCATCCCCTGATGAATAAGATTATCATCAGTGGATGCAGAACTTGTGTTGATCTTAAGGTTTATACAATACCTTAAGTATTTACATGTGCACATTTTATTTCCTAAACATCATCATTATCATTTAACTCTAACAATCTCACCCTATTTATGTTTATCATTTTGATAACCATAAATTCCTAGATGCACTGATTGTGGCGCCCCCGAAAAATTCCCCGAGCCGGGCCTTGGGCAATGTCAGCAAATTGGGTGACAGTCCCCGAGATCCCCAGGCTGGAACCCCGGGTTGCACCAGAAACTACAACACAACATCACTTAACGACAATGACAATAATACAACCAAGCATTTACAATACTCATGCGAGAAATATATTCTCAAATACATCATTATAAATCTTAAGGTTCACATCATCTTACAAAACCTCAAAGCTTGAAAATAAACAAGCTACAGCGGAAACAAAACTTTAGATGGCTCATACGACCTTACAACTTAAACATTCTTAAGCCATTCTCTCTTTCCCTTAATTAGGCGACTCAACTTTCATCACATAACCTGAAAAACATTTCATGAAATTCCACATGAGCGTTTATGCTTAGCAAGTTTATATTCATAGGCAAGAAGAACATATAATACAAAAGCTTTAATATTCTTCGAGTTTGGGCGAAGCAATGCCAACACCTCATGATAATCAATAAACATATATCATCTAGGGTGCCCGAGTGATATCAAGGGTTAACCCTCTTTCAATAAATCATGATTCGCCCTCTCTTCATCAGATAATGCATCACCTGACCAGACTGATCATTATCTGACTTCCTTAAACAATCAAATTTCATCCCAGCTGGTCAGCCTGGTCATTTGATTCATCATTTGACATACGTAGTCTCTTGCAGAAAGCATATGGTTTGCGAAAAGTTTGATTACCGATGCCTTGCCTTGGTCTATCATTCTCTATCATCATTTGCTAGAATACCAGGCGAAAACATTCAACAACCCTTTAACTTCCCATATGGAGTATATCTTCTTGAAAACATTTTCTCATTTTGAATTGGCATCCTCCACAATTAAAAACAGCGACTACCAAACACATTGGCGTGCTCAACAATTAAAAGTAGACAGCCGATGATTTTTCTATATACCCATACGGAAGCATGCTCAGGTGTGCATACAAGTTCACGACTGCAACACCCTTACATCATCATCATCATCTTTTGGTGTGCTAGTGACTTTAGCTAGCAATCACCCAATAACATATAGCTCAATCAATAACATATTTTCACGTACATCGGATCAATGATCGTATGTTACTTAATCATGAATAAAATCATCATCATGCGTAAGCTTTAACATCATTCATTTATGTAAATCGATATAGTGATTCTATGTAATCAATAAGAAAGAAAGTGGAATAAGTATATACTTGCCTTGGTCCTTAGCTAAACTCAATATATGTTGGTTGCAAAAGGGTTCTGTAAAACATCATTGTGGGTATAACATGAGCAATCCATACTTAGAATATTAACTATGCGAAATGGAGGATGGCCATCAGGACATATTTTACCCGTCATGGGATAACTCATCCATCAGGGGATAAATTTACCCATCAGGGATTAGTCATCAGGGGATGACTTACCCGTCAGGGAAAACTCCTGTTCATCGCCAAACTCATCGAGTGACAACCTGTTCAGCGCCAAACTCGTCGGGTGACAACCTGTTCACCGCCAAACTCGTCGGGTGACAAGCTGTTCAGCGCTAAACTCCCCAAGTCATCGCTGAACTCATCAATGGATGATTTATCCAGCGCCAAACTCCTCGATGACTAATCAAAGATGCCCATCAGAGACTAACATTAACTTACCAAAGACTAATGATGTCATCTTAACCCATCAAAGACTAAAGGTGACGTCATCGGAGACTATCATTAACTAACTAGAGACTGATGGCGTCATCTTAACCCATCAGAGACTAAAGTTGACGTCATCATCAGAGACTAACATTTGCTCGTCAGATACTAACATTAACTCATCAGAGACTTAATGTTTACTTGTCAGAGACTAACTTCATCAGAGACTAATATTTATTCATCGGAGACTAACATTAACTCATCAGAGACTAATGTTATCTCATCAGAGACTAATATTAGAGCTTGTCTCTATTTCGATGGAAGACCTTACAATAACAAACTCATCCTAGGATACCTCATGAACATGAATATGCAACAGAATGTAGCCTTTCTTTTAAAGCTTTGTTCTTCCTTGAAAATCTAGTATGCACGGCTACTACTCTCGGATGACATACAAAAAGAAACAATCAGATGAGAACTTAAGATTCTTACCTCCTGGGTTGGCGAAAGAGATCAAAGCCTGTTTGAAAGTAGTCGTCCAAAAGAAAGAACTTGAAATTATGTGAAGATAATAGGTTTAAGGAAGAACTTCGGCAGAGAAAATATTTAGAAAAGAGACTGAAATGTTCCTCCGAATGAGGTATTTATAGTAGGCTGAGATTAAGCCTTGAAATAAAGTGATTGGTTAATCTGGACGGTAGAATTCATGATTCTTAGCAACTAAGCATGTAATAAGCCTGTTGTCCTTCATGCACATACGTTTAATCCACTGATGACACATAAGCAGCTTATGAAGCAAATCAACATACGTACACAATGATGTCATCATTCTTACGTATGTCATTCTGTTCAACAAGAGATTTACTGATCTGAACGCTTGACTCCTTCAAGCAATATTAACAAAAATTGCTTGATCTTATAATCCAACATCCAAACAAACATAATCCTTTAATGGATCCAAAAATAATTAGACATTCAAAAACATCATATAATACATATCAATAAGAAAATAAAATAAAATAAAATAAATAATAAGTGAATAAATTGTTCATAGATAAACAAATTTTCCAGGTCATCACACTGATGATGATGTCAAATTAAATACAAGAAAGAATTTTGAATGAACTAATAAAAGAATTTATGTACAAGTTTTGCCTATATCTATTACAACAAAGATGTACATTTTTAGACATCAGGACCCCTTTTCCTTTTGGCTAAGACAAAGGGCAATGGATGACTTGATTCAATTGGCTGAGAGTCACTTCCAAGGCCTTGTTTTCTTTGATCTGGATTTTGATAAGGAATCCTTAGTCTGTTGTCTTCTCCTCCAGTAAGCAGCTGATCCAACTCCTTTTGAAAAAGTCTTCTAAAGTTAAAAATGTTTACATTCTTGCTTGATTCCAAAGCTTCAAGGACAGATTTGGTCTCTTGAATGTTGGCTGCAACAAGTTGTGACCAGTGGAAGGTAATGAACTCCCCCTTCTTGTTTTTGAATCCTTTCACTGGTGGCACATTCCTTACTGCAGCATTCCCATCATCAGCTTTGATTTCTTCAATCTCCTTGAGCACTCTCTGAATTAGCAAGATTCTGAACTTGATGACATGTTCATTTTTGTGATAAGCAATTTGGCTTAGAACATGCATCGCTTCCTCCAGGTCGAGACCATCAATGTCTTTGATTTTAATGCTTTTCTCCTGCCCATCAGTGGATTTGTAAAATAGCTTCAAAGGTCTTTCCAAGGCTGTGGGCAGGCTCCTATCATCATTGATGGCTCTCCTCAGCTTCTCAATCATCCCCCTTAAGCCTCTGTTAGCCGCTGACGATTTAGTAATCAGATTCAGCATTAATCCCAACTGTTCAACATCCATTCTCCTAAACCAATCCATTGTAACATTGAATTGTGACCCACTCTTCAGTTGCACTGTTATCAGCTGATCCCTTTTATTGTTGAACCTGACATCTATGCTATTTATGGAGAACATAAATGTCAGGTTTTTGCGCCTTTCTTCTTTGAGGGATTCAGCTAGAATGGGTGGACCATATGCTGTGGTAATAGAAGAAGGAGCTTGATCCTTGGCTTCAGATGACTTGGGTTTGGTGGCATCAGGGTCTTCAATTTTGTCTTGGATTTTATCTCCTGATGCACCCCTGGGATTTTGAGATCTTTTTGGCTGAGGTTTCTTGGAGGTCCTGGGCCTGACACTCTTTTTCTTCTTTGCATCCTCCTGTTCTTTTACCATTTCCCTTTCTTCTTCTTCATGAAGTTGCTGTGCATAGATTGCATTAGCTTCCACGAGCTTTTTGTCCTGAGGGTAGACCAGCTCCACTTTCCCATCAATTACAGCTGCAATGGGTGTTGGAAAGCCGACTATCTTCATGGAATCTCCAAGTAGTTTAGGCCCTGATTGAGTGTTGGATTTCTTCTTTGGTTCCTCAATTAGGATGCCCTTGCCTTTGTCCTTGGGTTTTGGAGCAGGAACAGGAGCAGTCACATCCCCTGATGGTTGACTTGTATATTTCTCAGCAACATCCCCTGACGATGGCCTGGTAGATTTCTCCCCCTTTTTGATAACATCATCAGTGGGAGTTGAGAGTCGGGATGTGACTTGGAGAACTTGCTTCAGAGTGTCAGCCATGGATTGTTGCAGAGTTTCCATGCTGGTCAGTTGAGTAGTGAGATCAACAAGCTTCTTGTCTACATTGTCAGCTTGCTTCTTCATCTGGAGCAGGGTCTGGCTGGTGACTAGGGAGTCGACAACTTGTTGTACATTGTTGATCTTTGCTGTAAATGTGTGTATAGTTTCTTATTCTCAATATCTACAGATTGACCAATCATGATCTGTGATTTTAACACTTTGATCAAGATTGGATCAGTGGTTCTTGCAAGTTCTTGTTTTAGTAACTGTACAGTATCCGACATTTGATTATGTTGAAAGTACAAATCAACTCCGATGAACTGGGAAATATCATCTTGTGAAGCATGTTAGTGCAATATAAGCATAAGTGTTTGTAGAAGGGGGGGGGGGGATGAATACAAACACCTAAAACTTTTCGCTCTTTTAAACTTAAAAGTGCTTACTGGAAAACAGCTGCAATAAACAAAAAAACTATAAAAAAATGAACACATAGATTCAAGTTAAAATAGTTGTATTAAAACTTGGGGTTTTTCTGGAAATCTATATAATCACAACTGTGATTTACAACTATGAATTCTGTGTTTAAATACACGGCTTCTCACACTCACTAGCTTCAAAAACTTTTCTCTGAAAAAATAAATCTCTCAAGAAATATATTACAGAGCTTCCTAGTGTTGTGTGCTTCTTTGTTTGTTTGATCTGTTGGAAAGATTCAATCTCTGTGTGTTATGTTGTAATGAGAACTCCGTTGCTTATATGTTGATCAATGGATGAAATCACGTGCTTGAGACGTGCTACTTTTCTCAACTTAGCCGCAAGTATGTCACATCGTAGCCCTATGTGTCAGACTGCTGCATGCTTTGTTGCTACTTTTTCTTCCCCTGATCTGTGTGCATTTAATGCTTGAGAGTTCTCATTGGATCAAAAACAAACTTCAAGAAATATCTTTCCGGTTGATATTTCTTGCTTCTGTAACACGTTACGTTGATTTCCGTGTAAGTACTGATGACGGGTGCATGCTGTCATAACGATCCACTGACTATCAGCCCTGATGGACTTTGATCAGTGCTTCTGGATCCCCTGATGCTTATTGACTGGATCAGGGCTTCAACCTTCACTTGAGTTTCACTCAGTGCTTCTTGATCCTAATGGTTATGACTGACGGCATACACTGATGGCTTCCACTGATGTCATGTTGGTCATTCCCCCTGATGGGTTGGCCTGACACTGACATGTCCTGAAGTGTTTCCCTGACGGGTTGGTCTGCCTTCGCCATCCCCTGACAGGTTTCCCTGATGAGCTTCCCCTGATGGGTTCCCCTTGATGAGTTCCCTCTGATGGGTTCCCCTGACGGTACTTAATCAACGCAACTTTGTTTAGAATATCTGATGTGCGGAATACTTTGACTGTTAACAAGTAACATCAGACATTCTTCTCCACTTTGTCAACTCCTTTGGATGTTTCCATTTTCTGACTTGCCTTGTGATGTTTTTGACCATCCACTAATGAATAAGTTCATCATCAGTTGATGCAAAACATGTGCTGATCTTAAGGTTTATAACATACCTCAAGTATATACAGTTGCACAATTTATTACATAATCATCATCATCATCATTTAACTCTAACAATCTCCCCCTATTTATGTTTATCAATTTGATAACCATAAATCCCTAGATGCACTGATGATGATGTCAAAACCAATACTAAATACATGAAAGAATTTTGAATGAACTAATAAAAGAATTTCTGTACAAGTGTTTTCTTATAACTATTACAAAAAGAATGTTGTATTAGACATTAGGATCCCTTTTCCTTTTTGCTAAGACAAAGGGCAATGGATGACTTGATTCAATCGGTTGGGAGTCACTTCCAAGGCCTTCTCTTCTTTGATCTGGGTTTTGATCAGGAATCCTTAGTCTGTTGTCTTCTCCTCCTGCTTCCAGTTGCTCCAGCTCCCTTTGAAGAAGTTTTCTGAAGTTAACAGTGTTGACATTGCTGCTGGATTCCAAAGCTTCAAGGACAGATTTTATTTCTTCAACATTGGCTGCAACAAGTTGTGACCAGTAGAAGGTAATGATCTCCCCCTTTTTATCTTTGAATTGAACACCCATGGGGCTTGTGATCATTTTTGGATATTCTTTAAATCCCTTTACTGGTGGCACATCCCTTACTGCAGTGTTCCCATCATCAGCTTTGGTTTCTCCAATCTCCTTCACTATCTTCTGAATCAGCAGGATTCTGAACTTGATGACATGTTCATTTTTGTGATGAGCTATTTGACTTAGAACATGCATCGCTTCCTCCAGGTCGAGACCATCAACGTCTTTGATTTAAATGTTTTTCTCCTGCCCATTAGTGGATTTGTAAAACAGCTTCAAAAGTCTTTCCAAAGCTGTGGGCAGGCTCCTATTATCGTTGATGGCTCTCCTCAGCTTATCAATCAATCCCCTCAAGTCTCTATTAGCCACTGATGATTTTGAAATCAGATTCAGAACTAATCCCAGCTATTCAGCATCCATTCTCCTAAACCAGTCCATTGTGACATTGAATTGCGACCCACTTTTAAGTTGCACTGTTATTAGCTGATCCCTTCTATTGTTGAACTTGACATCTATGCTTTTTATATAGAACATAAATGACAGGTTTTTGCGCCTTTCTTCTTTGAGGGATTCAACTAGAGTGGGTGGACCATATACTGTGGTAATAGGAGAAGATGCTTTGTTTTTAGCTTCAAATGACTTAGGTTTGGTGGCATCAGGGTCTTCAGTTTTGTCTTGATTTTTATCCCCTGATACACCTTTCGGGTTTTGAGCTCTTCTTTGCTGAGGATTCCTGGAGGTCCTGGGCCTGACACTCTTCTTCTTCTTTGCTTCCTCCTGTTCCTTTGCCATTTTCCTCTCTTCATCTTCTTGAAGTTGCTGTGCAAATAGTGCATCAGCTTCCACTAGCTTTTTATCTTGAGGGTAGACCAGCTCCACTTTCCCATCCATTACAGCTTCAACGGGTGTTGGAAAGTGGGTAGTCTTCATGGCATCTCCATGTAGCTTACACCCTGATTAAGTGTTGGATTTCTTCTTTGGTTCCTCAATCAGGATACCCTTGCCTTTATCCTTGGAGTTTGGAGCAAGAACAAGAGCAGTCACATCCCCTGATGGTTGTCTTGATTTCTCAACAACATCCCCTGACGACTGCATCATCGATTTCTCCCCCTTTTTGACAACATCATCAGTGGGAGTTGAGAGTCGGGATGTGACTTGAAGAACTTGTTGCAAAGTGCCAGCCATGGAATGTTGCAGAGTCTCCATGCTGGTCAGTTTGGAAGTGAGATCAGCAAGTTTCTTGTCTACAGCGTCAACTTGTTTCTTCATCCGGAGCAGGGTCTGGCTGGTGACAAGGGAGTCGACAACTTGTTGTACATTTTGTATCTTTGATGAAAAATGTGTATACAATTTTTGATTTTCTATATCTATTGACTGACCGATCATGATCTGTGACTTTTAACACTTTGATCAAGATGGGATCAGTGGTCCTAACTAACTCTTGCTTTAACAACTGTACAATGTCCGACATTTGATTCTGCTGAAAATATAAATCAACTCCGATGAACTGGGAAAAACCATCTTGTGGAACATCATCTTCATCACTTTCAGAGCTTGAAGTTGTATTTACAGTAACAATGATTTCTCTCTGTTCTTTAGTTATAAGGATCTCATCTTTATCTCTCTCATCCTCTCCTTTTTCTTTGCCTTCTAAGGCATCACTCGTATTCTCTCCTTTTTCTTTGCCTACTAAGGCAATACTTTCTTGCTCTCCTTTTGCCAAAGTCCTCTCAAGGGATTGACTTTGCCTCTCTGCACTAAGTATTTTCTCAGTCTCACTCAAAATTGTCCTAGAGGGGCTTCTATGGGCTTGGAAATCATCAACTATGGCCAGTTCAAGTGATGTATGTACAGATTCTGGTTCCACAATTGTGATAGGAGTAGGAGAAGAAGTAAAGTGTGTATGTATAATTGGAGAAGTGTATGTTTCTATAGAGGAAGTATATACAATTGGGGGTACATAAAGAGTTATTGTTGTAGTATGTACAGTGGAGTGTATGTCCCCTGTCTGATCATCAGTGTTTGTATCAAGTAAAAATGAGTCAACCATTTGAGAGTGTTGACTACCAAACACTGTGTCAGAGTATGTTGGCTCCTCCACGTATTGAGAATGTGGAGAATCTGATTGTATGACACTTAATGTTTGTGTTATTATATCTGAAGAAATTTGAGGAACAGAGAAAGAAGGAAGTGGTGTAGATGGGAGTGTTGGCTGAATCACTGAACGAGGAGGTGATTCATCAAAAGATGCTGTAGAAGAATGATTATGACTCATGTTGATCTTATTGAGAAGCTTCTGAGCTACAACATCTTGAGTGGTGTGTGCACTCACTGTATCAGATATCTGCAAGTGGCTCTCAGAGACCCTGATGGTAGGTTCATCAGTGTCTATGGTTAGTGTATGTGCCTCACTCAACTGTGTCCCTAGTTGGGGACTATTTTCAATAACTAATTCCTTTTGACATGAACTAGTTACAAATATGTTTAATTCCTTATCAACAGCAGTATCCTTTTGAGAGGATACTGCCTGGTCAGGCTGTTGGGTAATACTAGTGGCTCCCTTCTTCTTCTTACGCCTGTAGCCAATCACTCTCTCTCCTTGCTCCCCCTCAGTTAATGTGGTCACTTCACTGGGTTTTCTTTTAGTCCCAATAGTCTTTTGGGAGACTATGGGTTGGGCAATAGAGAGTGGTTGTGTAGAAATGGGTTGTTTTACTTGGGTAGGCAGAGAAGTGGTTGTATTCTCTGCCATAGTAGATAAAGGTGAAGAATTTACAGGTTGGGAAGTGGAGGGTGAAGAATTTGCTACCAGTACCATATGCAGTGGAAGTGCAAATGGTTCGGCTGTTTAGGACTTCTTTATTATTTATGCAAACAACTTTTTTGTTTGCTTGTATGTTTGTACAGGTATATCATTCTCAAAAGAAAGATTAGTAATTTGATCTTTAATAATCATATACAAAAATCTAGCATAATAAAGTTAAGATTTTCTAGAATTAAAACTACCTAACTTATTTACAAGGTCATCAAAAATTATTTTACCTATATTTATATTTACATTTCTAATTATTGTATATGCTATCTTTAATGTTAAGGAGGTGATAACCTCAAAGTTAGAACACTTACCTGAAAACACCTTGGTGATAGTGTCGAAGAGGTAAGAGATCTCCCGCTTCACGTTCACCCTCTTGAGGTCCTTGAACTTTAACACTGCATTAGGAGCAGCATTATAGCCTAGTTCCCTCAAGAAGTTGAGCAGTTCAGCATTACCAGGTACTTCCACCAGATCTTGAGTAGGTAGCCCCAAAGCAGAATTAATTCTGGAAGGGGTTATTTTCCCTTTCTCAGAAGAAATCTTTAATGAGATTCCCTTTACCACATCAGCCCTTGTGGTGGAGTACATGAACTTTGCACTAATCCAAAGTTGAGAAAGTGCTTCTCCCGACATTTCGTCATCAGTAAATATTGCTTGACTGTACTCTGAGTTGAGTAGATATTTCAGAATCGGCTTAAAGCAATCATTTACCTCCTCAATGTCTGAGAAACCCACATAGTTTGTGGGTGGGACAACCAGATTTCATGGGATTTGTTGAGAGTTGCTGGGTGCCATTGATGCTTTTGAAAATTTGAAGTTCTAAGGTTTCTGCGAAAACGAGAGAGAGAGAGAGAGAGAAAGAGAGAGAGAGAAAGAAAACTCGAGAAAATATCAGAGAAAGATTAAATGAGTTAAGGTGTTTTGAAGGATAGGAGATATAAAGTATAAATACCCGCCCATTGACGTTTGAAAACTGCTCCTAAAAACACGCAATCAGGGTGTCATTTCAGTTTTTGTGATGACACATCATCAGAGAGAGAAGAACATCCTGATGAGTTGTCATCGCTTAACCGACGTAATCCCCTGATGCAGTTAAAACATTTTACCTTACCCTGATGCTCTTTGTATATACATACCCTGATACTGATACATAAGTCCAATGTCCTGACGCTGATTCCAAAGCAAGATACCCTGACCCTGATGTGCGAGTCTGATATCCTGACCCTGATGCGCCTTGACGAAGACCCTGACCCTGATGCATCAGTCAAAAACAAACAACCAAACAAAAATACAAAATACAAAATACACAAGTATACACATACATATTTACAATAATAACATACATAATCACATATCAATTGCTTTTATCAAGAACTTATGAGATGAGTTAGAAGTACCAGAACTTAAGAATTTGACTTTGACCCTGACACATAATTCACCATTCCCAGCTCTCCTACAAGATTTGAGAATGTGGCTTTATCAAGAGCTTTGGTGAATATGTCTGCCAGCTGCTGATTTGATGGTACAAACTGTAGTTCAATATTTCCATTCATAACATGTTCCCTAATAAAATGATATCTGATTTCTATATGTTTGGTTCTAGAATGTTGCACTGGATTTTCAGCAATGGCAATGGCACTTATGTTATCACACCTTATTGGAATCTTGGAATAGTTCAGACCATAATCCATTAGCTGATTTTTCATCCAAAGAATTTGTGCACAACAACTTCCAGTTGCAATATATTCAGCTTCAGCAGTAGATGTTGAGATTGAGTGCTGCTTTTTGCTGAACCAAGATACAAGCCTTCCTTTTAGAAATTGACAGCTTCTGGTTGTACTTTTTCTGTCAATCCTGCATCCTCCAAAGTCAGCATCAGAATATCCTAGCAATTCAAATCCAGACTCCTTTGGATACCAAAATCCCAACTCTGTAGTGCCCTTGATATATCTCAAGATCCTTTTCATTGCAATGAGGTGAGATTCCTTTGGGTCAGCTTGATATATTGCACAAAGACATGTTGCAAACATTATGTCTAGCTTGCTTGCTGTTAGATACAATAATGATCCAATCATTCCCCTATAAGTCTTCAAATCAACTTTTTTTCCATTCTTATCAGGGTCAATCTTGATTGCAGTGGCCATAGGTGACTTTGCTACCTTGGAGTCCTCCATATCAAATTTCTTAAGAAGTTGTGAGAACCCGAAAATTTTAAATGTATTTTATGGTAAGAAATAATTTTATTTTGTGTTACTATATTTTTTTATGGAGATAGCCTTTTTAAATATGAATGATAAATTCATATCTACAATGAAAATTTTGATGATGATGTGATATCCATGATGATGAGGTTAAGTTCCTTAAAAAGGTATCAAAAAGGGGATTAGCAAACCCTATATAAGATTATATTGAACAGCATGGAGGAAAAGGAGAGGGTTACGTAGCATTTGTGATTACGTGTTGGTTTAGAAACTGTTTAGGTGACTAAGTTTTCATGCATGTAGGACAGCAGCTGGTTGCTACCAAGAAGTCATGATGAACAGCCGTTTTACCGTCCAAATTAACCAATCGTTTTATTCCAATGCGTAACCTTAGTTTACTGCTCTTGAACTCTATAAATACTTCATTCGAGATGAAATTTTAATTCCTTTACCAAAATTTCTCTTTTCAGAGTTTTGTTTAAACTTATTATCTCCATAAATTTCCAAGTTCTTTTTCGGAAAATTATTCTTAGACCAGCTTTGATCTCGCTCTTAAGAACGAAGAGGTAAGAACCTGGAACTCTACCTAGTTTCTTTTATGCATAGTATAAAAGATTTATGCTAAGATTAATATTCTTTGCATCTTTATGAGACATCATAGGTTGAGTTTGAGCATGATAGGTCTTCCATCGTAGCAGAAGCAAGCTCTAATGTTAATCTCTAATGAGATTATGTTAATCTTTAATGAGATGCTGTTAGTCTCTGACGAGATCTTCGTAATCTCTGATGAGATAATTCTTAGTCTCTGATGAGATATTTTTAGTCTCTAATAAGATGTTGTTAGTCTCTGATGATGACGTCACCCTTAGTTTCCGATAGAATTAAGATGACGTCATCAGTCTCTGATGAATTATTTAGTCTCTGATGACGTCAGCCGTAGTCTCCGACAGGCTAAAGTTTAGTCCCCGATGACGTCATTAGTCTTCGACGGGTTATTTACTCTCAGATGACGTCAGCTTTAGTCCCCGATAGGCTAAAGTTTAGTCCCTGATGACGTCATCAGTCTCTGATGAGAAGTTAGTCTCCGATGACGTCACTCTTAGTCTCCGATAGAATTAAGATGACGTCATCAGTCCCTGATGAGTTGCTAGTCCCTGATAACGTCATTCCTTAGTCTCCGATGGGCTAAGTTCAGTCCTTGATGACGTCATTCATAGTCTCTGATGAAGGAAATTTCGTAATCTCTGATGAAGGAAATTCTGCAGTCTCTGATGAAGGAGATTTTTTAGTCTCCGATAGAGGAAATTCCTAGTCTCTGATGGCTAAGGATATCAGTCCCTGACGAGTTTGTTAATGAGAAAATTATTCTCCGATGCATAGTCTGTTATCAAGACTATAAAACATTATTTTCTTAAAATTATTTTATGATGTTATTCTTTAAAATAGTAAAAGTTTAAGGACATCACATACATATTTTCTTTCATAAATTCTTATTAAGGTATTAAAATATTACTTGCATAATTTACAGAATCTCTCTCTCACAAGTAAATTGATTTGAATTTTGTGCAAAGGACTGAGGCAAGTATATTTACACCCTTATATTTATTTCAAGTTGAAGTAAGTATATTTTCATTCTTATGCTTGGTTCTTGTTGATGCAAGTATATTCTTACTCTTATGCTTATTTCAGTTAAGCGCATGATCAATTGATTCGACATGCGTACAAAATTATGATATTTATATTTAAATTTCCTTGTGAAGCAGAATGCTATGCTTTAAATTTCCGCTAGCATGACATGAATAAAAGTGCATGGATATAAAGAAGCTTTGCTCTTTCAGCTATTTTTCAATGTTATATTTGTGCAATAAATGAGAATACTATGTTCCTTGAATGATGATGCCACATGGATGGTTAGAGGAAAGGAAAGGTGCTGATTTGTTCTTCACCTGACCTAGAGGAATTTTATGTGACTATGTACGTTCACACAAGGAGGGATCATACGGGCACAGTTAGGCCAGCTGTATACCGTATGGTTAGCAGATCCAGCGGTTTTAGCCCCTGATGGATATTTTTACTTCAAGGAAGTTATGCTTTGTTTTAAGAAGGATTACACAATTGTTTATCATCAGTAGTCCTAAAGATTCCTTAAAGATTTCTGAGGCATTAGTATTGATTCACTAAGCCTCTTAGCAGAATTGAATTTTTTTTTGAAACATTCCAGAATTGTTTTTCCCAAATTGTTTATATACTTGCTGGGCGTGAACCGCTCATTCTTGTAGAATTTTAATGTTTTGCAGGACAGAATATAAAGGTTGAGCCCTCAGACAAAGGAAAGGCAAAAATGATCGGTTACTGAGGTTGGCTAACCTTTGTAATGCCAATAAGGAGGGAAGAAAGGAAGATGATCTGAGAAGTGATGTTTTGTACTATAGTATAGAAACAGTATAGCTTCCGCTGACAATGTAATATTTTAGGTTGTAATAACTCTTTATATGGTTTCTTTCAGTAATTATTATTTGAATGGATGTGTGGTTATCTTTTCCTTCTTTTGACGAAGCCCTGATCTAGTGAGGGATTCTGGGGCCGTCACAGATGTTCTTTGACATATTTTGTCTGATGAATGTAAATTCCATCAGTGACTTGTTTGACTTGCAATCCCAAGAAATAAGACAGCTCACCCATCAAGCTCATTTCATATTTGTTTTGCATAAGTTTGGAGAACTTTTCACATAGTCTTGTGTCAGTGGATCCAAAAAAAATATCAACATAAATTTGAACCAAAATCAGATGACCTTGATGTTGTCTGAAGAACAAGGTTTTATCAATGATACCTCTTGAAAATTTGTTTTCCACCAGAAACTTTGACAGTGTGTCATACCAAGCTCTAGGTGCTTGCTTCAGTCCGTAAAGTGCTTTTTCTAGTTTGTAGACATGACTTGGAAATTTTGAGCATTCAAACCCTGGAGGTTGTTGGACATACACCTCCTGTTCCAATTTCCCATTGAGAAAAGCAATTTTCACATCCATTTGATAAACATTAAAATTCGAATGTGCTGCATAGGCTAAGAAAATTCTTATAGCCTCAAGTCTGGCTACTGGTGCAAAGCTCTCAACAAAGTCAATCCTTTCTTCTTGAAGATATCCTTTTGCAACCAGTCTTGTTTTGTTTCTTACAATAATGCCAGCTTCATCCATCTATTTCTGAATACCCACTTAGTACCTATTATGATTCTGTCCTTGGGTTTAGGTACAAGCTGTTAGAGTGTATGCCCTAGTGGCCAATTATGTAATGATTGTGACACTATATTTATGATATGTTTTTGGTTAATGATAATTTATTATGTTTTATTTACTGCGTTATATAAATTATTAACATAATAAATGTCCTTAGAAAAATGATACTAATTATATGGATTCAAGTATGTGACTTGAATATGAGATCATATAAGTATGTAATGTATCATTATTCTTAAATGTCCCTAGTCGAGTATCATTGTCATCGGGACAACAATAATACATTGAGACTAGTATGTGATTAACTGATGGCCATATCTCATTGGTCATAAATATATACGAGATATATTAAGTTGATACATAGGTACATGTTAGAGAACATTGTACTGGACAGACCCACCATGAGAATTCTACATGGAGCGTTATGCTATGTGTCATAAGTAATTCTCATAGTGACAATGATGTAATGGTCCTTCGACCTGAAGTCATGACATTTCTACATAAGGAGTTATGCGTTTTGACGTTATCAAAAGTCACCTTTAACCGGGTGGACGATAAAGGTGATTGTTGGATGCATAATGAGTTATGTGAGAAATGGGAATGATGTAGATGGAATTTAACCCTCCTATAAATTAGGGGTGATATCTATAGGCCTCTTGATTGAGTGAAACTATGAAATGCATGGCCATGCTCAAATAGAGATTTGTTTCATATAGTTTACTCATTGATCAAGAAAACTGAGATTAAATTATAAAGAGGATGACACATCCATGCCTTGAATTTAATCTTAGATATCATGGTTAAAAGGATTAAGTTACATTGAAACATTGGTCACGAAAGGTAACGTCCAATCTATGACTTTATTATTACTTGGGTAACAGTGATGTATTACTAGATGCCGCTCACTGTTTATAATTTTATAATATGATTTAAAATTATTGCCAACGTAATAATAACCTACAGGGTCACACACAAAGAACATTCGTCGAGGAGAGATAATTTAAATGTCTATGATTTTAATATATCAATAAGATTGATTTATTAAATCATGGCTTTAAATTAAATACATATATATATATATATATATTTATATATGTAATCTGTATGAAGTAGAGTCCTTTAGAAGGAAATACGAATATATATTTATTTGTGCATATATATATATTAATTAAGTGAGACTTGATTAAATACATATATATATCTAATAAATATAAAATTCGGATTTTAAGTCTCCTAATTAGATTAGGTTTTGAATTACTCTATGAAAGCCTATATATATATATATGATATATTAGCCATTCTCTCTAACCAACGTTTTACGTATTCTAAGAACACTAGTTGCTCATAATAGAGATACTAGAGTTCAAAGATATAGAGAGAGAAGAGAGATACAGATCATACAGCTAGTACTGTAATTCTTCTTGTTCGGATCGTAAGACGATTCGCGGGTGTTCGTGTGGATACCGTAGAGACGCTGTTCAGTTGGATAGCGTTCAAGATTTGGAGACGATCAACACCTTCACCAAAGCTTCAGATTCGCACAATTAATTGGTAAAAACTTAAACTATCTGTATTAAATTGTTTCGCATAGATCCTCGGGTTTGGGTTTCGTTTTGTTTTATTTTATATCGTATTTTTCCGCTGCGTTTGCTGGTAAGAAACCCAACATAAGCTTCCATACTTGATTTCTTTCAAATTGATTTATTTTTTCCTGCATAGCCAACATCCAATTTGCATATTGAATGGCTTCTTCAAATTTATTTGGCTCCATTTGTTAAAGAAAATAAGCGTATAGGCATTCATTAGATGTTGTTTTTCTGGTCTACACTTTTTTGTTTGGGTCACCAATAATTTAGTCTGTTGAATGACTTCTGGCCCATTTGGGATTAGAGATGTATCTTGATGAGCTTCCTTGATTGACATCTCCTCCCCCTAAGTTTGTGCTCCCAGCTTCTGAATTTGTGCTCCCCCTGAATTATTGCTTAATTCAAGGTTCAAGTTATCCCCTGATGGTGCATGCCCTGATGAATGATCCCCTGATGGAGTATCCCCTGATCTGTTTTCCAGGAAATTTACTCTATCATTGGAAGGGGCTTATATGGAATTTGGATTGACATCAGGAATGGATAAATTCTCCATTTTTTTGCACTCATCAGCTTCAATCTCTTGATAATCAGTTTCATCTTCATTTTCAAACCTGAGCTCTTCATGAAAACCAGGGTCTTCAAGACCAGAAATCTCTTGATCATCAAAAGCTACATTTATAGACTCCATCACCACCTGAAGTCTATTGTTGTAAACCCTGTAGGCCTTAGATGTTAGGGAGTAACCTAGGAAAATTGCTTCATCAGCCTTAGGATCAAATTTTCCCAAGTTCTCACCAAAGTTCCGTAAGATAAAGCATTTGCATCCAAAAACATGTAGGAACTTGATGTTTTACTTTCTCCCTGTCATTAGCTCATATGGAGTCTTGTTGTGAGCCTTGTTGATTAATGACCTGTTTTGAGTAAAGCACGCAGTGGAAATTGCTTCAGCCCAAAAATAGGTAGGAATCTTTGCCTTTGCTAGCATTGATCTAGTAGCTTCTATCAGGGTTTTGTTCTTCCTTTCCACTACACCATTCTATTGAGGAGTCCTTGGGGCAGAAAGTGTTTGATTGATGCCTTTCTCCACACAAAAGCCATCAACAGCTGCATTCTTGAATTCAGTTCCATTGTCTATCCACAACATCCTAACCACTGATCCTGACTCAGTTTCCACTTTCTTAATGTTGTCAATGATTTGCTGAGGAACTTCTGATTTTGCATTTTGAAACTTCACCCAAGTGTATCTGGTGTAGTCATCCACAATGACCATTACAAATCTTTTCTTTGACACTAACATAATATTGACAGGGCCAAAGAGATCCATATGTAGCATTTGAATTGGATCTTTAATCATTGTGGCTTCCTTGTTGACGAAGAATGTTTTCCTTTGTTTCCCTTGTTGACAAGCTGAGCACAACCCTTCTTGAGTAAACTCCATTTGGGGTAGCCCAGTTACCAACTCTCTCTTCACTAAATCATTGATTGTCTTGAAGTTCGGGTGAGAGAGCTTCTTGTGCCATAACTTTCTTTCATCAGGAGTTGCCTTGCTATAGAAACATGATTCTCCACTTACTGAATTGAAATCAGCAACATAGAGATCTCCTTTTCTTATTCCTGATAAAACTAGCTTCCCATCATCCTCATTTGAGATCAAACACTGATCTCCTTTAAAGGAAATGATGTAACCTTTGTCACATAGTTGACTTATGCTTAATAAATTGTGCTTAAGCCCATCAACTGGTGCTACATTTTCAAATGAGACATTCTCATTTGCTGCTTTTCCATAGCCAAGAGTCAGTCCTTTGCTATTATCACCAAAAGAAATCACTAGATGATCCTTCTCTTGAAATTCTGTGAGCAGGGCTTTGTTTCCTGTCATGTGCCTTGAGCAACCACTGTCTAGAAACTAGATATGACTGCTTTTAACTTTTCCCTGCACACAAAAAATATTTAATTTGTTTTTCGTACCCAATTGGTTTTGGGTCCTCTAGGTTTAGTCACAATTATAGGTAAAACAGCCTTTTCTTTAATTGTGACTTTTGGTTTTGGCAAATTTAAAATTTTCTCCTTTTTAGGAGCTTCGACATATGCTTTTGATTTCTCAATAGTTATTTTGTCTTTTTCTTTTGAGGAGCAAGCTTTAACAGTTGGTAAAACATCAGTATATAAAATTGTGCCAGTCAAAATTTGTGGTTTCTTTTTGCATTGAAAAGATAGATGATTATTGCTACCACAATTCTAGCACACTTTCCTAGGGGCTTCATGAATGGAAATGTAATTACTATCCTTGTTTATACCTAGCTTTCCATTCCTATTCTTTTTATTATCCCCTGATAGGCCTTTTTCCCTTGAAGGGCTACGATGGCCTGATGCACTCTTTCCCCCTGACGACTATGTATCCACTGATGCACAGTCTTGTTCTTTTCTAACTGGAGGTTTGAGTGCTTTGGCAAGAATCAGTTTCTTGTCACTCCCACCACTTGTAAAAGCTTCACTTATAGGGAAAACATTCCCTTTTTCTAACTTTGTAATAGCCTTTACAAACTTGATAGGTTGTATTGGCCTTTTTCCGAAGCTAGCTGCAATTTCAACCTCAAGGGGAGGTAGCTTCACTAGAGTCTCTCCATAGCCTAAACCATATTTGGGACCAGATTTTTGACTATTTAATTGATCCTTTAGTTTCTTGCTAGACTCAGTCCATCTCTTTATGACTTCCCTTTCTTGACTCAGGACATTTGAGGTCCATTCCTCTCTTTTGATAGCACAGTCAAGAAGATTTTTTGTTCTTGAGAGTTCTTTTTCAAGATTCTCAAATCTGGAGAGTTCTGATTCTAAGAGAGTGTTTCTTGCAGTCAAATGCTTATTTATTTTATGCACTCTCTCAGTTTTAGCTACAACACTCCTCAGGGTGTCATAAAGATCCTTTATCTCACAAGCCATTTCCTTAACAGTTTTAACATAATCAGTTTTAGACATGTTAGAGGAAATTTCAAGACTTACTTATGAGCTGCTACTGTTAGTGGATGAGGCCATCAGGGCTAGGTTGACATATTCTTCAGCATCTTCTTCATCTGAGTCAGCCCAGTCCTTTCCCTCTGCAATATATGCTTTTCCCTTCTTGTTTACATTAAGAATGTCAAAGTATTTCTTCTTGTAGTCCACTTCAGCTTCCTTGTTTCTGGATTCACCTTCTTTTGTGGCCTTGCGGCACTCATTTGCAAAGTGGCCCATTTCATTACACTTGTAGCACTTTATTCTAGATTTGTCAATAAAGTTTTTAGTACTACTAGGCTTCCTTGCTGAAAATCTTTTGGAACCCGTAGGCTTTTGGAATTTTAGCTTGGAAAACCTTTTTGCAAGAAATGACATGGTTTCATCCAGCTCCTCTAACTCTTTAGGAGTATATTCATCTTCCTTGGAGTCAGCCTCGTTGTCCCCTTCCATTTCAGCATCTCCCAGTTACTGCTTCATCAAGACACTCGGTCTTGCTTCTTCCTTATCCTTCTTGGCAGCCATCAGGGCTACAGATTTAAGCTTCCTAGCATCCCCTGACATTTCAGATCTTTGTTGAACCTCAAGTTCATATGTCTTTAGGGTGTCATAAAGCCTATCCAAGTCTAGGAGATTCATGTCCTTGGATTCCCTGATGGCCGTTGTCTTAGGATCCATGATATGGGAAGGGCTCTCAAGAACTTTCTATTCACATCTTTATTTGCATATGCCTTCCCATATAATCTCAGGTTATTTACCAACCTGTTAAATCTGTCGAACATTTTAATGAGTGTTTCACCACTTTTCATTGTGAACCACTCATACTGTTGTGTCAATAGCTACAACTTATTTTCCCTCACTTCCTCCATTCCACACAAAGGATTTGTATGGTATCCCATATGGATTTAGACGTTGTAAGATTCATGATACTATTCAGCATATCATCGTCTAAACCATTATGCAGGATCCCTGTGACTTTGACATCCTTTTTCACTTTCTCTCTTTCCTCGAGTGTCATTTCGTTAGTCGTCTTTGGGACTAATTTTTCAGGAACAGTGACTCCATTAACAACTTTTTGAGGAATGAGCTTCTTGGGAACATGAGGGCCTTCTTCCAGAATCTGTAAATATTCATCATCGATTGCTCTAAGATGAACTGTCATGTGTTGTCTCCAGAAGAAGTATTTTCCCCTTTCCAACATGGGGACTTTACTGTTTCCAGCTTTGTTGGCCATAGATTATGATTGATTTTAGCAAGTGAAATCTGCTAAGAGGCTCTGATACCAATTGTTAAAACAAAATAAGATCAAGTGTTTGTAGGGAGGGGGGGGGGATGCAAATACTACAATCTTTTTTTTTTTTTTTGCTCTTTTTAAACTTTAGTTGGCACTAATTGCATACAGCTACTATGAACAGAAAAACAATAAAGTATGAATACACAGATTTAAGTTCAAATAATTGTATTAAAACTTGAGGTTTTTCTGGAAATCTGTATAATCACAAATGTGATTAAACATGTGACGACCCAGAAAATTTGTTTATCTATAAATAATTTATTCACTCATTTTATTTTATTTTATGTTATTATATTTTCTTATTAATAGGAATATGGTTATTATATGACGCTTTTGGTTGTATGAATATTTTTGGACCCATTAAAAGGGGTTATTGTTGTTTGATTATTGGTTGCAAGGCTAAGCAATGATGTTTATTTTTTTTTTGATGACGTCATTATGTATGTATGCTAATTAAATTAATAAGCTGCTTATGTGTCATCAATTGGATTAAACGTATGTGCATGTAGGACAGTAGGCTTATTACGATGCTTAGTTGTTAAGAATCATGATGAGCTGCCGTTTTACCATCCAGATTAACCAATCATTTTATTTCAAAGCCTAATCTCAGCCTACTATAAATACCTCATTCGGAGGAACATTTCAGTCTCTTTTCAAAAGATTTCCTTTTCCAAAGTTATTCCTTAAACCTACCATCTCCGTTTAGTTTCAAGTTCTCTCTTTTGGACAATCACTTTCAAACAAGCTTTGATCTCTTTCGTCAACCCAGGAGGTAAGAATCTTAAGTTCTCATTTGCCTTTCTTTTTGCTTGGTATCCGAGAAGTTTAGTTATAGGAGCAAGTCTTTAAGAAAGAAAAGAAAGGATTATATCCTTTTGTGTCTAGAAGTGTTGCTCATAGCATAAAGCATGTTGAGAGTTGATTATGGAGTTGTAGTTGAGATCACCACCCTTGGAGAAGTGAGGAAGACGACCCTGTAATACATGGGCTGTTGAATACTTTTGCCTGGTATTCTGGCCAATGATGATAAAGAATGCTAAACCGAGGCAAGGCATCGATAATGAGATTCTTATCCGCAGACCATATGCTTTCTGTGAAGGACTACGTATGTTAAATGATGAATCAAACGACCAGGCTGACCAGCTGGGATGAAATTTGTTTATATATGGAAGTCAGATAATGATCAGTCTGGTCAGGTGATGCATTATCTGAGGAAGAGAAGGCGAATCAAGGTTTATTTGTTAAAGAGGGATAACCCATTGATATCACTTGGGAACCCTAAATGACACATGTTGATTGATTATTCAGGAGGTGTTGGCATTGCTTCGCCCAGCCTCAATGAATACTAAAGCATTTGAATTATCTTTTCTTCCAGCCTATGAATATATATTTACTGGGCGTAAACGGTCATGTGGAATGCTATGAATGTTTTTCAGGTTATGTCGTGAAGGCTGAGTCCCCTAAGAAAGGGAATGAGAGAATGGCTTAAGGGTGTTATAGTTGTAAGGCTATATGAGCCATCTTAAGTTTTGTTTCCGCTGTAGCTTGTTTCTTTTGAAGCTTTGAGATTTTGTAAGATGATGTGGACCTTGAGTTTTTATTGATGTATTTGGGAATATATTTCCCACAGGTTTGTTGTTAAGGCTTGGCTGTGTTATTTGTTTTGTTGTTATGTGTTGTGTTGTAGTTTTCTGGTGCAACCCGGAGTTCCAGCCTGGGGATCTCGGGGATTGTCACCCAAATCGCTGACAGTGTCCGGGGCCCGGCTCGTGGGATTTCCGGGGGCGCCACAAAACAGCTACAAATTCTGTAATGAAATTACAGCTTCTATTTCGCACTCACTAGCTTCTAAACTTTCTTTGAAATATTTCTCTCGAGATCTATTACAATGCTTCTCTCTAGTGATTTGTGTGCTTCTCTCTTTTTGTTTGATCTGTTGGATTGATCTCACTTTGTGTAATGAGAACTCCTTTGCATATATAGAAGATCAGTGGTTGAAACCACGTGCGAAAGCGTGCTGCTCTTTTCAACTTAGCCGCATATATGTCACATCGTTGTCCTTTGGAAACTATGTGTTAGACTGCTGCTACTTTTGTTGCTTCTTTTTCTTCCCCTGATCTGCGTGCATTTAATGCTTGAGAGTTCTCATTGGTCCATGACAAACTTCAAGAAATATCTTTATAGTTAATATCTCTTGCTTCTATAACAAGTTATGTTGATTTGCGTGTAAGAACTGATGACGGGTGTATGCTGTCATAATCATCCACTGACTACCAGCCCTGATGGACTTGATCAGTGCTTCTGGATCCCCTGATTGTTACAGACTGGATCAGGGCTTCAACCTTCACTTGAGTTTTACTCAGTGCTTCTTGATCCACTGATGTTATGACTGTCTACACACAATGATGGCTTTCACTAATACAATATTGAGCATTTCCCCTGACGGGTTACCCTGATGAGTTAGCCTAACACTGTCATACCCTGAAGTCTCACCCTGACGGGTTGGTCTACCTTCGTCATCCCCTAACAGGTTCCCTCTGATGAGTTTCCCCTGATGGGTTCCCCCTGATTCGTTCCCCTGGTGGGTTCTCCCTGACTGGTTCCCCCTGATGGGTTCCCCCTGACTTGTTCCCCTGATGGGTTCCCCCTGATCGGTTCCCCTGACTGTTCTTAATCAACGAAACTTTGTTTAGAATATCTTATGTGCGAAATACTCTGACTGTTATTAAGTAGCATCAGACATTCTTCTTCACTTTGTCAAGTCCTTTAGATGTTCCATTTTTTGACTTGTCTTGTGAAGTGATTGACCATCCCCTGATGAATAAGATTATCATTAGTGGATGCAAAACTTGTGCTGATCTTAAGGTTTATACAATACCTTAAGTATTTACATGTGTACATTTTATTTCTTAAACATCGTCATTATCATTTAACTCTAACAATCTTCGACCATATAGTGCTTCAAATGGTGCCATACCAATATTGGCATGATAGTTGTTGTATGTGAATTCAATTAAGGGCAGATGGCTGTCCCAATGGTTCTTAAAATCGAGAACATAAGTGCGTAGCATATCCTCCAACTTTTGGATTGTTTGTTCCGATTGACCATCTGTTTGGGGATGATAAGCTGTGCTCATGTCCAATCTTGTTCCTAGATATTCTTGGAAACTTTTCCAAAACCTTGAGGTAAACCTCGAGACTCGGTCAGAGACGATAGAGACTGGCACTCCATGCCGGCTCACAATTTCCTTAACATATAATCTTACCATCTGATCCATCTTATATGTATACTTGATGGCTATAAAGTGTGCCGACTTGGTCAATCTATCAACTATGACCCAAATGGCGTTTATTCCACCAAGTGTAGTTGGTAAACCAACTACGAAATCCATTGTGATAAACTCCCATTTCCACTCGGGAATCTCCAATGGTTGAAGCGGTCCACTTGGTTTTTGGTGCTCTGCTTTAATTCTTTGGCATGACAAGCATCTATTTACCCAATCGGCTATTTCCCTCTTCATGTTGGGCCACCAAAAGTTTTGCTTGAAATCTTGGTACATTTTTGTGCCTCTAGGATGAATAGAGAGCTTGGAATTGTGAGCTTCATGTAGAAGTTCTTGCTTCAATTCGGTCTTCGCAGGAATCCAGATTCGACCATTATATCGTAACAATCCATCATTGTGTATACAACACCTGCTTTTTCCTCCCTTAATTAATTTGTCCATTGCTTTGCAGTGCTCTGTTTGTGCGATTTTAATGAGATCGTGTAATTGAGGTCGAGCTCGGATTTCTTCTTCCATGTCTATCCTCTGGGTAGTAGTAAGAGCATTTAATTGAAGATGCTCAAATTCCTTTATGATCTCTTCTTGGAGGGGTCCTTACATTCAGTCTTTCACAACGGCTGAGCGCATCGACAACCACATTTGCCTTCCCAGGATGATAGTTAATAGAGCACTCGTAGTCTTGAATCAATTCCAGCCATCGCCTTTGTCGCATGTTAAGTTCTTTCTGCGTAAATATATATACTTCAAACTTTTGTAATCAATATATATCTCGCACTTCTCACTGTAAAGATAGTGCCTCTAAATTTTAAGCGCAAAAACGATAGCTGCCAATTCTATGTCATGGGTAGGGTATCGTTTTTCACAATCCTTTAACTGCCTTGAGGCATAAGCAATCACCTTGCCATGTTGCATTAAAATTGCTCCAAGTCCTTGCTTTGACGCATCACTGTAAATGACGAATTCTCCCTTGTCATCAGGTAAAGCCAAGATAGTAGCGGTAGTCAACCTTATTTTTAACTCCTGGAAGCTTTTCTCACAGTCTAGATTCCAAACAAATTTTTCAGTTTTCCTTGTTAATCTCGTCAGGGGCACTGCTAGTTTTGAAAAATCCTTAACAAATCTCAGGTAGTAGCCTGCTAAGCCTAAGAAACTCTTTATTTCGGTTGGGTTTGATGGTTGAGGCCATTTCGTGATTGCTTCAATCTTACTGGGGTCCACTGCAACACCAGTTTTATTAATCACATGACCCAGAAACTTCACTTCTTTCAGCCAAAACTCACATTTGGAAAATTTGGCAAATAATTGCTCCTTCCTTAGAATTTCCAATGTTGTTCTTAAGTGATCCTCGTGTTCTTTTGCTGTCTTAGAATAGATAAGAATATCATCAATGAAAATGATGATGAACCTATCTAAAAATGGTTTGAAAACACGATTCATCAAGTCCATGAAAGCTGCTGGGGCATTTGTCAGTCCAAATGGCATCACTAAGAACTTATAGTGGCCATAACGAGTTCGAAATGCTGTCTTTGATATGTCCTCTTCTTTGATCTTCAATTGGTGGTACCCTGAACAAAGATCAATTTTTGAAAAGTACCTCCCTCCTTTTAGTTGATCGAGGAGATCGTTTATTCTTGGCAAAGGGTATCTGTTTTTGATCGTAACCTTATTTAATTCTCGGTAATTGATACAAAGTCTCATCGATCCATCTTTCTTTCGAACAAACAATACTGGTGCACCCCAGGGTGATACACTTGGTCTGATAAATCCTTGATCTAGAAGCTCCTGCAATTGCACCATCAACTCTTTCATTTCAGATGGTACCATTCGATATGGGGCTTTGGAGATTGGTGCAGTACCGGGAATTAAGTTGATTTCAAAATTTACATCTCTGTCCGGGGGTAGACTGGGCAACTATTCTAGAAATACGTCTGAAAACTCCTTTACAACAGGGACACTCTCAATTCCTATCTTTTTCTTATTAGTGTCATGCACATATGCTAAGAAGGCTTCATAACCTTTGCGAATCATCTTCCTTGCCTGGATCATGGTCAAGAATGGTGATGATTTTGCCATTTTGGTGCCATGGAACCAAACCTTTGCTTTATGGGGAGATCGTAAAATGACTCTCTTCTTCTTGCAGTCAATTTTGGCTTGGTATTTGCATAACCAGTCCATTCCTAATATAACGTTGAATTCTCCCAAAAGGAAAGGAATAAGATCGGCGAAAAATTCATGCTGGTTTATCTTCAAAGTGCAATTAGGGTAAATGCAATCAATGCTTATTACCTCACAATTGGCAATGACTACCTCTAAAGGTTCAGGTAGATGCTCAGGCAAGATTAGCATGCTTCTAGCTAACCATTCAGATATAAAAGTACGAGTAGCGCCTGAATCAAATAATACATGAGCAGGTATGGAGTTTACTAGTATTGTACCTGTCACAACATCATCAGAAGCCACTGCATCTTGTACTATCATATTGTAGGTCCTTGGTTGTGGCCGCGCTGGCACTGTGTTGGCTCCTATCGGCATTGGTTTACCTCCTTTCTTCTGAGGGCAATTGGGAGAGATGTGCCCTTCTGCTTCGCACGTGTAATAGACTCTTACTAGGGCTAATGGCTGGTTAAACTGTTGGGGTTGTTGTTGAGGCCTCCCTTGGAATAGGGTACTGGCTGGGTTCAAGGTCGGATAGTTTAAAGAGAAGTGCCCTGGTTAGTGCACTTGAAGCAAACGTCTCTTCCTTTCATGCACGGATTTGTGCCATGGTTCTTTCTGCAATTTGTGCATATGACAATCTTTTTGGCATTGTCATCCGATGTTTGCTCCTTCCACTTCCTTTTTCCAGTGCTGATCAGATTATTATTGTTACTACTCCCTTCTTCTTTCTTTATACTTGCACCACCAAAGTTTTGGTGATTTCCTTTATCGTTTCCCTTCCTTCTATCTCCCTTCTTATTTTCTCGATTAAAATCGTACACTGTCTTGTTACTCCATTCCACAATTCTTGCTTTCTTAACAATTGCGTCAAAAGTCTCTAACTGAAAAATTTCTACCTATCTCAAGATCCACGAGTTTAATCCTTGTTCAAATCTTCGGGACTTCCTCCCATCATCACTCACCTGATGGGGAGCGTATCTCATTAGTTCATTAAATTTTGCCTCGTACTAGTCCACCGTCTTCAGATTTAGAAATTTCAATTCCATTGCATTGGAGACACTCAAAGGATAGAACTTTTCTCTGAATCTCTAGGTGAATTGTTCCCAGGTTATTATAGTATTGGTGCTTCCTGCAATCTCCCTCTTTGCAAGCTCTATCCTCTTAGCTCCTTTCCACTAGTGGTTGGCTTCTTCTTTTAACATAAAAGTAGCATACTTAGTCTTACAATCTTCTGGTACATCCACTAAATTGAAGGCTTTCTCGATCTCTTCCAACCAATACTGTGCTACCGTAGGTCCTCTTCCGTCAAAGGTCGGCGGGTTAATGCCAGTGAACTCTCAGATACAAGGTCCATGGGCAATAGGCCTAAGGACGTGATCAAGATAGACAAGAAACATACGAAGTTCCAGCACTTTATGATCACGGGTCTCAAGGCTGCATTACAACATATTAAAGAGAGAATGGAGCTGGAAACAGACAAGATCAGACGATGCTATGAAGGACACCTACCCTGGAGGATGCTAAATTCAATTGATTCACGATTAAAAGATCAGTTATTCACCGAAAGGCACCTTCAAGCATTGGAAGCTAATGTCCAGTCCATTATCCAGAAACAAAATAAATTTGATCAAACTTTTCAACATTTCACCACACTGCTGGAAAAGGCAATTCCAACACTGGCTACTACTTCCTCCAAACCCTTAGATTCTGATGTCAAAAAGGGGGAGAGTAGTCAGTCACAACAATCAAAAGAAGCAGTGCAATCAAAAGTAGCAGTGGCTGAGAGGCCAAGTTATGCTACCTTAATGGCTGAATTCTAACGAATTCAAGGTGCCAAGAAAAATCTGGATTTAGCCATCAAGTCAAGCATTGCTACTACAACAACAACAACAACGACAACAATTTCTGCACCAACAACAACATCAACAACAACAACAACAACAACAACAACAACAACTCCTTCTACTACAATAATCCCAAGCACCAGAAAAGACAAAGGCAAAGGTGTTCTAGTTGAGGAAACAAAGAAAACAAAATCTGTTCAACCAGGACAGCCTAAGCTATTAGGTGATGCCATGAAAATTGCTCACTTTCCCACTCCAGTTGAATTAATAGTGGATGGGAAAGTAGAGTTAGTTTATCCTCAAGAGCAAAAACTGATTGAAGCTGATGCATTACTTGCTCAGAAGTTACAAGAGGAAGAAGATATGGCTGCAACAAGGGAGGAGGAGGAAGCTAAGAAAAAGAAGGCCACGACAGTAAAGAAAACAAAAGCTCAATAGTCAAGAAGAAATAAGGAGACTGAGCAGGCTCAGCAAAGGGCCAGGAGGAAGCCATTGATGAATGAATCTCAAAAGAAGTCTGAAACTGCTTTGGTAACATTGTTTAAACCTCGACAATCTACATCAAAGCCAAGCAGTAAAATCTCCAGGATTGGAATGGCTAACACTTCTGAATTAAAGGAGGCATTTAAGAAGAGTGTTGAGTCCATTAATGTAGAAAAGGATGAAAATAACAAGGATCTCAAAGTCATACAAAAGGATGGAGAGACTCTGTGTTTACAAAAGCCAAGTCTGGAGATGAGGTCATTCAAAGATATGGAGTGGCTGCTGTCTGTTGTCCCTGAAGATTCTACTCTTAATTTGAAGTTTAGAAGCCAGATCCAGAAGGAACTTGAAGAAATGAGAAGGTTGACTACTTTACCTCGACTGGATCTTCCTCCAAGAGCTTATGGATTATGGTATGAAAATTTCCACGGAGATAAAATTTTCTTTGATTATGAGAAGCAGATCAGTATAATTAGTCAGGGGGAACTTGAAGGATTCATTGCTCTACTCAAAGAGTCGACTGATGAAAATGAGATCAAGTTCAGAAAATTATTGGAGGATAAAGTTGCTGAGATCAAAAAGAAAGGTTGAAGTTGTTTGTTGATTGTTTATTTTTGAAGCCAGACTTTTAGGATTTAAAATTGAGTCTTGGTGAAGCTGAGTTTAAGATCAAAGATCTTAATTCAGGTACATTTGTAGTTAGCAAATTCTTTAAATTTTTTATTCTAAGTTATTCTTGTAGTTTTTGAGTTTTGACATCATCATCAACCTTGATTTATGTTTATTGCTTTGATAATCATAAATAACGGGAGATTGTTAGGTTTTATAACATTTGATGATGATTGTAATTAGAATACTTAGATATACAAATGCACAGAAAGTGCTAGTTTATAGCATTAGAGTTTTGTAGCTAATAGTTTACTCTTTGATTGGTGTAATTTATTTTTAAGAGAGTAAGTTCAATTGTGTATTATAAGAGACTATCAGAATTGTATCAGAGATTTCGACAAGTCAGAGATTATGTTTAGTCTATCGGAGACTAAAAAAATTGTTCATCAGAGACTACAGCTTAAAGCATCGGAGACTAAGATCAAAGCATCAGAGACTAAGTGTAAGGCATCGGAGACTAAGATTAAGTCATCGGAGACTAAAGCTTAAGTTGTTGGAGACTAAACATTTGATCAGAGACTAAAGTTGAAGCCATCAGAGACTAAATTAAAATTACTCTCTGATACAAGACAAACTTCTAATTGGATTAGAAGTCATCTTTGATATGGAGATTTGTAGAGTTATTAAAGTCGAAGCTGGATAGGAAACAAGAATGAGAATGAGAACAACCAGAGAGTAACCTATTCATTTTGTACATAGAAAATATACATTAAATAGGATTAGAAGTTGAATTACGATTCAGATTTGGAAACTGTAATTAAATTTACAGGATTGTATTAGAAGCTGTATATTTGTAAAGATTTATAAATAGCGTACAGGATTTTGAAGCTGACAATCAGATTGTGATTGTTAGAATTTGTAATCAATTGTTTATCAATAAAAAAAATTGTTTATAAATTTGTTCTTGTTTTTGTTCTTTAATTTCCGCAAGTAAATATAGTTTGAAGAACAGATATTCGAAAAGATTTCAAGAACTTGTATTCAACCCCCCACCCCCACCCCTCCTCTACAAGTTCTAGGCTGTTTCAATGGGACAACAAATTCACAATTTGTTCATTCTCATACTTTTTATTATAATTTTGTGATCCTTGTCTTTTATGTTATATTTTTTTGTATTCACTCATTCAATTTCCATATCATTCACAAGTGTGAGTTTTATGTCCCAATTTTCTAACACTTATTTTATATATGTTTTAACAATATTTATTTTACTTATATATTTTACTTGATTTTTTAAGTTCTTTTTTACTTAAATAAAATATATGTATGTAAATTAAATTATAATTTTTTCTAGATTTTTCTTATGGTTATAGATGCATGTAATTCTAAGTTTAATTACTTATTTTATTTGAAAATATATTAGAAGAAAGACGAATAGTTAAAGAAATATCATGTTCAAAGTTATATATTTATATTGATACTAAAATTTATAAATTGATTTCAAATTAAAATTTCTTAAATAACAAATTTTTAATTTGGTTTGAGACTTAATTTTTTTATTAGAATTTTTTTCTTAAATTAATTAGTTGTATGTGAAAGTAAATTGTGATTTTTTTCTAAAGTTTTCTTGTGGTTTTAGATATATGCAATTCTAAATTTCGAGTTCTTTTTTTATTTAAAATTATTTTGAAGAATTATGCATAAGTAAAAGAAATATTATGTGTCATAATTTTCATTTTTCTTTATTAAAAGTTATCTACTAATATTTGATAATAAATTTATCAATTGGATTCAAAATAAACATCCCTATGTAACAAAATTTTAATTAGGTTTAAAACTTAATTTTCTTATTGGATTATGATTTAGGGGAAAAACTTATATTTATTAAATTAGGAAAATACAACAACCATGTGAATAATGTTTTCAACATTATTGTGTTTTGTACTTAGTTTTGAGGTTTTTTTCTTATTTGACATGTGACGACCTGGAAAAAAAAATTTGTGTATCTATAAATAATTTATTCACTCATTTTATTTTATTTTATTTTACGTTATTTTCTTATTAATATGAATATGGTTATTATATGACGCTTTTGGTTGTATGAATATTTTTGGACCCATTAAAGGGGCTATAGTTGTTTGATGTTGATTGCAAGAATAAACAAATGATGTTTATATATACATGCAGTACCGTATTGTAAGCTCTTAAAAGAAGCTTATGTTTGTTGGTTAAGTCCTCTAAAGGATTCAAAAGCTTAAGTTTGATGACATCAGTGCTTACGTATGTTAATTTGATTAATAAGCTGCTTGTGTGTCATCAAGTGGATTAAACGTATATGCATGAAGGACAACATGCTTATTGCAATGCTTAACTGCTAAGAATCATGATGAGCAGCCGTTTTACCGTCAAAATTAACCAATCATTTTATTTCACATCTTAATCTCAGCCCCTATAAATACCTCATTCGGAGGAACATTTCAGTCTCTTTTCTAAAGATTTCCTTTTCCAAAGTTCTTCTTTAAACTTACCATCTCCGTATAATTTCAAGTTCTTTCTTTTGAACGATCACTTTCAAACAAGTTTTGATCTCTTCGTCAACCCAGGAGGTACGAATCTTAAGTTCTCTTTTGTCTTTCTTTTGCTTGGTATCCGAGAAGTTTAGCTGTAGGAGCAAGTCTTTAAGAAAGAAAAGAAAGGGATTATATTCTTTTGTGTCTAGAAGTGTTGCTCATAGCTTATAGCATGTTGAGATTGATTTATGGAGTTGTAGTTGAGATCACCACCCTTGGAGAAGTGAGGAAGACGACCCTGTATCTGAGACAGCTTCTAAAGTTAGTCCCCGACTGTGTTGATGTTAGTCTCCGATGACGTCACCCTTAGTCTCCGATGGGTTAAGATGACGTCATCAATCCCTGTTGAGATAATTAGTCTCCGACAGGCTAAAGTTTAGTCCCCGATGACGTCATCCGTAGTCTCTGATGAAGGAATTATTAGTCTCTGATGATGACGTCACCCTTAGTCTCTGATGGGGTTAAGATGACGTCATCAGTCCCTGACGAGTTAATTAGTCCTTGATGATGTCATCCTTAGTCTCCGACAGGCTAAGTTTAGTCCCTGATGATGTCATCCGTAGTCTCTGATGAAATATATGTTAGTCTCTGATGATGAC
>CM025787.1:13120802-13140192 GCA_014636745.2 Centella asiatica | reverse complement strand
TCAACCGAAATAGTGAATCTAGCTAAGGACCAAGGCAAGTATATATTCATTCCACTTTTTTCTTACAGATTACGTATAATCATTAATTCGATTTACATAAATGAATGATGTTAATGCCTATGCATGATGATGAATTCTTTTATGATTAGGTAACGTACGATCATTGAATCCGATGTACCTGAAATGATGTTGATAATTGAACCATGTGTTATTGGGTGGTTGCTAGCTATTTAAGTTTCCTAGCACACCAAATGATGATGTTTGGGTGTTGCAAGTCATGGGCTTGTATGCACACCCAAGTAACTTCTGTATGGATATATATAGTTCCGCCTGGGATGATCATTGTCTTTTAATTGTTGAGAACGCCAATATGTGTTGTTGGCAGTCGCTGCTTTTAACTGATTTGGACGTCCAGGCTATTCAAAATTGAGAAAATGTTTACAAGAAGATATATCCATATGGAAAGTTAAGGGGCTGTTGAATACTTTCGCCTGGTATTCTGGCCAATGATGATAAAGAATGTTAAACCGAGGCAAGGCATCGGTAATGAGATTCTTGTCCATAGACCATATGCTTTCTGCGAAGGACTACGTATGTCAAATGATGAATGAAACGTCCAGGCTGACCAGCTGGGATGACATTTGATTATGTATGGAAGTCAGATAATGATCAGTCTGGTCAGATGATGCATTATCTGATGAATAGAGGGCGAATCAAGGTTATTTGTTAAAAAGGGATAACCCATTGATATCACTCGGGAACCCTAAACGATACATGTTGATTGATTTTTCAGGAGGTGTTGGCATTGCTTCGCCCAACCTCAATGAATACTAAAGCTTTTGAATTATCTTTTCTTCTAGCTTATGAATATATATTTGCTGAGCGTAAACGCTCATGTGGAATGCTATGAATGTTTTTCAGGTTATGTCGTGAAGGTTGAGTCCCCTAAGAAAGGGAAGGAGGGAATGGCTTAAGGGTGTTATAGTTGTAAGGCCATATGAGCCATCTAGAGTTTTGTTTCCGCTACAGCTTGTTTATTTTCAAGCTTTGAGGTTTTGTAAGATGATGTGGACCTTCAGATTTTGTAATAATGTATTTTGGGAATATATTTCCCATAGGTTTGTTGTTAAGGCTTGGCTGTGTTATTTGTTTTGCTGTTATGATGTTGTGTTGTAGTTTTTTGGTGCAGCCCTGAGTTCCAGCTTGGGGATCTCGGGGACTGTCTCCCAAATCACTAACAGTGTCCGGGGCCCGGCTCGGGGGATTTTTTGGGGGCGCCACAGTTGGTATCAGAGCAACAGCAGCCAAGCACCAGCTATGAGACTTGTTCTCCGCTGGAAAATAGAAATTGGGATTTAGTACAGTGAGGAAACGACTGAAGGATAAGGAGAGCTGAATAAGAAATAGATGTCTAAGTTGAGTCTCGATTGTTTATAAGGTTATAAGATAGATAAATTCATGCTGAATATATTGTATATTCTGCTGCAGTAATATTATGTATAATAGATCCTTATTATAAATGTTAAGTTGATATTGATTTAAGCTATGTTTCCTTTATAGATGAATCCTCCTACTCCCGGACATGTAGATAAGGGCAAGGCACCTATGATTAAAAGTTCAAAACAGGAACATATCCCTAGTAGTAATGTTGCTCGACCTTGCAAGCCTGGTAAACATTATCTGTTGGATGCCAACCAAGGGAGGACAGGTGCATGTTGGCGAGTGACACCTCGTAAAAGAGTGAATAAACCAACTCAGGTTTTTCATTTTGAAATACCTAGAGGTTCTGATAAACATGTTAAGGAGTCTGCAGAACCTGAGGGAACTAAGCAAAACCCAACCAATCTGTTTGAGGGGTCAAGTTTCTCAATTTATATGAAGAATCCTTCCTCACCCCATGATCAAACAGATTCTCCAACTTTAGATCCTTCCCAAATAAGAGGTTTCCCTGCTGATAGGCACACATTACCTACGGTGTCAGCCACTCCACATGTTGTTTCTACCCCAGTTACCCTACCAAATGTTGCACCTGCAGTACCACCACCAGAAAATTCAGTACCTTTGCCTTTTCCAAATGGATTCTGTTATTACCTTCAACGTAGAATCCTTATGACACAATCAGAGTTGGCAACACGTAATACTACTATGATGCGTCAGTCGGTGGCTCATCAAAGAACTAGCAGACTGTTGGACCTCTGGAGGGTATCATTTCAGGATGTGTCCTTAGTTCTCACGGAGACCTTGACAAAAGTTGTGATCTCGGTTAGTCATTATTTTAGGCTGTGCCAACCCACTGTAGCAGATCGAGATCAGTTAATGTATAACCTTATAGAGAAGGTCGAAGGAGCATGTCGTTTTGCACGCAGAACAATGAGTGAACTTGATTCCCAACCCTTGTATTAGGCTTTAGTAATAGTCAATGTTGTTATGTTTTTGTTTAATGTTGTAACGAGGAAGCTTTGTTGTACAAATTTGCTATAATGTAACTTTTGTTACTTAATATATATATTTTGATGGTTTAATTTAGAATTCTTTCTTTCCTTTTTGTATACATGTTATTCTTTGAAGAGAAAGAAGGAACTGTTAATAGTAAGTTTATATTTTTCCTTAATTTATAGGAAAATGGCCCCAAGAGGAAGACCTCGAACACGTCAAGCTACCAACCAAGCTAACCAAGAGAACCCCAACCTGAACAATAATCAAGGAAATGATAATCAGGAGAATTCTATTGCCTTATTGGTAAACATGATTAAGGAAGCCTCCCAAAATAACAATAACCAAGTATTTTCACCCCAACCTAGAAGGGTGACATTTAAGGATTTTACCAGTAGTTGTCCACCTACTTTTAATGGTGATGGAGGTCCCACTGCCGCTCAAATTTGGATTAAGGAGATAGAAAAAGCTTGTCGTATAGCGGGAGTAACTAATGACCTTAAGACGGAATATGCTACTTATCTATTGAAAGAAGAAGCTAGTTATTGGTGGGAGAATACTGAACGATTAGAAATGACTAGGAGATTGGCAGTTAGGAATGATTAAGCAGATCTTGAAATTGAGCAAATTGTCACCTGGTCCCAGTTTAAAGAATTTTTCTATAGCCAGTATTTTCCAACTAGTGTTGCAGATGAGCTAGAAAAACAATTTTTAGAGTTGAGACAAGGGAACATGACTGTGGAAGAATACGAGAAGAAGTTTAATGAACTTCAAAGATATGCTCCACATTTGGTAGATACAGAGAGAAGAAAATCTAGAAGGTTTGAGCATGGATTAAATCCATGGTTGCATGATAAGATTGCTATTCTATGTCTAAACAACTATGCTGAAGTGGTTCAAAGATCAAAGGTAGCAGAGAAAAGTGGCAAGTTACTGCGGGAATTCAATTGGGAGAAATGCAGGGAAGGACAGAAGAAAGGAAATTATTTTAGTAACAATTTTAATCAAAAGATTGGAGGACAAGGAAAACCACAAACTGGTTCGGTCGTGATGAAACAAGGGGAAGGAAGTAGGTATAATGATAATAATAGGAAAAGAAATTTCAGTACGGATTTAAGTGAAAATAAATGGAGGATTGTTATTTGTGGCAAATGTGGAAGGAACCATGAAACTTCCCAGTGTTTAATAGGAACCAATTTGTGTTTCAAATGCTATCGATCTAGGCATACTGCCAGTAATTGCCCAAACCAAGCACCGATTGCTTTCCAACCGAGATTTCCTCCACAGCAAAATCAACTACAAGGAATTAGTCGTGCAACTGGAACTACAAGGAGATGTTTTAGTTGTGGTCAGGAAGGTCATGTCTCCACTTCTTGTCCTCAGAAAAAGAGTAAGGGTAAACCCCCATTAGTAGGACCTAGCATGACAGTCAATCGACCTCAAGCTAGGACTTACAATATGACTGCTCAGGACGCCCTAATGTCTGACAACGTGGTTTCAGGTATGGTTTTGGTTAATTCAATTGAAGTACATGCTTTATTTGATTCTGGTGCAACTGGATCTTTCATATCTGAAAGTCTTCTTAAGAATAGAAATTTCACTTCTGAATGTTTGGAAACACCTCTAAAAGTTATAGTAGCTAATCAAGAGGTGTACGTTGCCAAGAGTATACTACCGAATTTTAGTATAAAAATCAGAAAGCATGACTTCCCTGCAAACCTAATACCTTTTCCATTGGGAGAGTTTGATCTAATACTAGGCATGGATTGGCTACATAAATACCAAGCTAATATAGATTGCAGGAAAAAGAAGGTTTTTCTAAGAACACCCTCAGATAGCAAAGTGACATTTTTTGGGAATAAGTCTACTAAACCCACTCATCTTCTTACAGTATTACAAGCTAATAAAATGTTACGTAAGGGATGCGAAGCATTTTTAGTTCATGTTTATGACAAGAAGGTAGAAGGATTAAAGATTTCAGATATATCGGTAGTAAGGGAATTTGGAGATGTATTTCCTGAAGAATTACTAGGTATACCTCCAGATAGACAAGTTGAATTTGGAATTGAGCTAGTACCAGGAACTGCTCCAATTTCTAAAGCTCCTTATAGGATGTCCCCTTCAGAATTAAAGGAACTCATGATACAACTACAAGAGTTGTTGGATTAAGGATTCATTAGGCCAAGTGTTTCATCCTGGGGAGCACCTGTTTTGTTTGTAAAGAAGAAAGATGGATCACTGAGGTTATGTATTGATTACCGAGAATTGAATAAGGTGATGGTGAAGGACCGGTATCCTTTACCTAAGATTTTTGATCTGTTCGACCAACTCAAGGGAGCAAAGTACTTCTCGAAAATTGACTTGAGATCAGGATATCATCAATTAAAGATTAAGACTGAAGATGTCCCTAAGTCAGCTTTTAGAAGCCGTTACGGTCATTATGAATTTGTGGTAATGCCTTTTGGACTCACCAATGCCCCAGCTGTTTTCATAGATTTGATGAACTGAGTTTTCAAACCATATTTGGATAAGTTCATCATTGTGTTCATAGATGACATTCTCATATATTCTAAGACGAGAAAAGAACATGATGAACATTTAAGAATAACATTGGAGACATTGAGACAAGAAAAACTTTATGCCAAATTTTCAAAGTGTGAATTTTGGTTAAGAGAGGTGAAATTTTTAGGTCATGTGATCAACGAATCTGGAATTTTGGTTGATCCCATTAAAGTTGAAGCCATTATAAATTGGCCACAACCAAAGACACCTACTGAAGTGTGAAGTTTTCTAGGGTTAGCGGGATACTATTGTCGATTCGTTCAAGATTTTTCTAAGATAGCAGTTCCATTAACGAATCTGACAAGGAAAGCAAAAAAGTATGATTGGACCCCAACTTGTGAGAAGAGTTTTCAAGAATTAAAGAAAAGGTTAACCACCGCCCCTGTACTAAGTTTACCTGATAACAAAGGAGATTTTGTGATCTATAGTGATGCCTCGATGAACGAATTAGGAGTTGTGCTAATGCAGCATGGAAAAGTTATTGCCTATGCATCTCGGCAACTTAAGGATTGCGAAAAATGATACCCAACACATGACTTAGAATTGGCCGCGATTGTTTTTGCATTGAAGATTTGGAGGCATTATTTGTATGGAGAGAAGTGTGAAATTTACACAGACCATAAGAGTTTAAAGTACATATTCACCCAAAAGGAACTGAACATGAGGCAAAGACGGTGGTTGGAGCTAATTAAAGACTATGATTACTCGATCAACTATCATCCTGGCAAAGCAAATGTTGTGGTCGATGCTCTAAGTAGATGTGAAAGGTTGAATGTGATAACCATCCAAGAAGAAGTTAGGATGGATTTGGAGAGGTTACAATTAAGTGTTATCACAACTCAACAAAAGAAAGAGTTAGAGCAAGAAGTTAGTGTAAAACCAAACTTACTAACTATTATCAAGGAAACTCAAGAAGAGTATGTGGAAGATAAGGAAAAATTATTAAGGAGAGAAAATGGGAAATGTCGGATCCATGATGATGGATTGATGAGATTTGAGAATAGAATTTGGATTCTGACAAAATTGGAATTAAAGAGAAATCTACTACAGGAAGCCCATAACTCGAAGTTTTCGATACATCCAGGTGGAACTAAGATGTATTAGAATTTGAAACAAAATTTTTGGTGGCCCAGCATGAAGAAGTAAATAGCTGAATGGGTAAATACATGTCTCACCTGTCAACAAGTTAAAGCCAAAAACCAGAAGCCTAGTGGTTTGCTGCAATCCTTGGATATTCTAGAATGGAAGTGGGAGTATATCACAATGGATTTTGTAATTGGGTTGCCAGTAACTCAAAAGGGATTAAATACAATCTAGGTAGTAGTGGACAGATTGACTAAATCTGCGCATTTCCTACCTATTAAGGATACTTATAAGATGGACCAATTGGTCAGATTGCATGTGAAGGAAATCCTTAGCCGTCATTAAGTGCCAATTTCAATTGTATCTGATCGTGATCTTCATTTTACGTCTAGGTTCTGGCGAAGTTTTCAAGAATATTTAGGAACAAAATTGGACATGAGTACCGCTTTCCACCCGCAAACTGATGGGCAATCTGAAAGAACAATCCAAACCATAGAAGATATGCTGAAAGCATGTTCTTTGGATTTTGGAGGACGATGGGATGAACATCTACCCCTCGTCAAGTTTGCTTATAATAATAGTTATCAGGCCAGCATAGGAATGGCTCCATTTGAAGCTTTGTATGGAAGAAAGTGCAGAACACCATTATATTGGAATGAAGTTGGAGAAAGAAAGTTAGAAGGACCTGAAATAGTCCAACAAACTGAGGATGCTATCCGGACAATCCGAGCTAAAATAAGAGCAGCTCAAGATCGATAAAAACAATACACAAACCAACACCGAAATGATCAAGCACTAGAGGTAGGAGGTTATGCGTTACTTAAGATCTCACCTTGGAAAGGTATTTTGCGCTTCGGACAAAAAGGGAAATTAAGTCCTCGCTTTATTGGACCTTTTGAAGTACTTCGTCGTATTGGTGATGTGGCTTATCAACTAGCATTACCTCTAGCTCTAGGTCATGTTCACGATGTTTTCCATGTCTCGATGTTGCAACCTTATAGAGGAAATCATTCTGGCATTATTGACTACCAACCCATTGAGCTTCAGCCAAATTTGCATTATGAAGAGATGCCCACGCAAATTTTGGATCGTCAGGTAAAGGTTTTAAGAAATAAAGAAATTGCATCTGTAAAAGTTTTATGGAGAAATCATAATGTTGAAGAAGCTACATGGGAACTAGAAGAAATGATAATGCAAAAGTACCCTCAACTATTTCACCAGTAAAGTTTCAAGGACGAAACTTATTATAAGGAGGGGAGAATGTGACAACCTAGAAAAAAAAAATTTGTGTATCTATAAATAATTTATTCACTCATTTTATTTTATTTTATTTTACGTTATTTTCTTATTAATATGAATATGGTTATTATATGACGCTTTTGGTTGTATGAATATTTTTGGACTCACTAAAGGGGCTATAGTTGTTTGATGTTGATTGCAAGAATAAACAAATGATGTTTATATATACATGTAGTACCGTATTGTAAGCTCTTAAAAGAAGCTTGTGTTTGTTGGTTAAGTCCTCTGAAGGACTCAAGAGCTTAAGTTTGATGACATCAGTGCTTACGTATGTTAATTTGATTAATAAGCTGCTTGTGTGTCATCAAGTGGATTAAATGTAAATGCATGAAGGACAGCAGGCTTATTACGATGCTTAGCTGCTAAGAATCATGATGGCAGCCGTTTTACCGTCCAGATTAACCAATCATTTTATTTCACAACTTAATCTCAGCCCCTATAAATACCTCATTCGGAGGAACATTTCAGTCTCTTTTCTAAAGATTTCCTTTTCCAAAGTTCTTCTTTAAACTTACCATCTCCGTATAATTTCAAGTTCTTTCTTTTGAACGATCACTTTCAAACAAGTTTTGATCTCTTCGTCAACCCAGGAGGTAAGAATCTTAAGTTCTCTTTTGCCTTTCTTTTGCTTGGTATCCGAGAAGTTTAGCTGTAAGAGCAAGTCTTTAAGAAAGAAAATAAAGGGATTATATTCTTTTGTGTCTAGAAGTGTTGCTCATAGCTTAAAGCATGTTGAGAGTTGATTTATGGAGTTGTAGTTGAGATCACCACCCTTGGAGAAGTGAGGAAGACGACCCTGTATCTGAGACAGCTTCTAAAGTTAGTCCCCGACTGTGTTGATGTTAGTCTCCGATGACGTCACCCTTAGTCTCCGATGGGTTAAGATGACGTCATCAATCCCTGTTGAGATAATTAGTCTTCGACAGGCTAAAGTTTAGTCCCCGATGACGTCATCCGTAGTCTCTGATGAAGGAATTATTAGTCTCTGATGATGACGTCACCCTTAGTCTCTGATGGGGTTAAGATGACATCATCAGTCCCTGACGAGTTAATTAGTCCTTGATGATGTCATCCTTAGTCTCCGACAGGCTAAGTTTAGTCCCTAATGACGTCATCCGTAGTCTCTGATGAAATATATGTTAGTCTCTGATGATGACGTCAGCCTTAGTCTCCGATGAGTTAAGATGACGTCATCAGTCCCTGATGGGTTTAATAGTCTCCGATGACGTCATCCCTAGTCTTTGATGAGTTAAATAGTCTCTGACGAGTGAAATCTTTCCCCGATGGGCAACCTCATGCCCTGATAACCATTTTCTATATGAATAGCCATCTATTAAGTTTGGATTTCTCATGATATATACCCACAATGATGTTATGCAGAAACCTTATTCAACCGAAATAGTGAATCTAGCTAAGGACCAAGGCAAGTATATATTTATTCCACTTTTTTCTTACAGATTACGTATAATCATTAATTCGATTTACATAAATGAATGATGTTAATGCCTATGCATGATGATGAATTCTTTTATGATTAGGTAACGTACGATCATTGAATCCGATGTACGTGAAATGATGTTGATAATTGAACCATGTGTTATTGGGCGGTTGCTAGCTGTTTAAGTTTCCTAGCACACCAAATGATGATGTTTGGGTGTTGCAAGTCAAGGACTTGTATGCACACCCAAGTAACTTCTGTATGGATATATATAGTTCCGCCTGGGATGATCATTGTCTTTTAATTGTTGAGCACGCCAATATGTGTTGTTGGCAGTCGCTGCTTTTAACTGATTTGCACGTCCAGGCTATTCAAAATTGAGAAAATGTTTACAAGAAGATATATCCATATGGAAAGTTAAGGGGCTGTTGAATACTTTCGCCTGGTATTCTGGCCAATGATGATAAAGAATGTTAAACCGAGGCAAGGCATCGGTAATGAGATTCTTGTCCGTAGACCATATGCTTTCTGCGAAGGACTACGTATGTCAAATGATGAATCAAACGACCAGGCTGACCAGCTGGGATGAAATTTGATTATGTATGGAAGTCAGATAATGATCAGTCTGGTCAGGTGATGCATTATCTGATGAATAGAGGGCGAATCAAGGTTATTTGTTAAAAAGGGATAACCCATTGATATCACTCGGGAACCCTAAACGATACATGTTGATTGATTTTTCAGGAGGTGTTGGTATTGCTTCGCCCAACCTCAATGAATACTAAAGCTTTTGAATTATCTTTTCTTGTAGCTTATGAATATATATTTGCTGAGCGTAAACGCTCATGTGGAATGCTATGAATGTTTTTCAGGTTATGTCATGAAGGCTGAGTCCCCTAAGAAAGGGAATGAGAGAATGGCTTAAAGGTGTTATAGTTGTAAGGCCATATGAGCCATCTAGAGTTTTGTTTCCGCTACAGCTTGTTTATTTTTAAGCTTTGAGGTTTTGTAAAATGATGTGGACATTAGGATTTTGTAATAATATATTTTGGGAATATATTTTCCACAGGTATGTTGTTAAGGCTTGGCTGTGTTATTTGTTTTGCTGTTATGATGTTGTGTTGTAGTTTTCTGGTGCAGCCCGGAGTTCCAGCCTGGGGATCTCGAGGACTGTCACCTAAATCGCTGACAGTGTCCGGGGCCCGGCTCGGGGGATTTTTCGGGGGCGCCACATGACATATATGTTATTTTTAATTTTTGTTTTGATCTATTGTTAATGAGTGATTTGTTTTATATGTTGTTGAAAAATGTTGAATGTTTTCTTAATTTATGGAAGAAAAATTTTAATTAGAATATTTGCAATAGAAATCTTGTATTTTTGGGAATGTTGTGTCTATTGTAAATTTAAATTATTTTCTAAAATTTAAAAAACAATATAAATTAAGCTTTTTTTTTGGATTGAAGGATGCCCGAAGGCTAAATTAATCCATAATATCAAAAAATCTAAATGATTAACAAGTTTATTAGGATGTTCTATCATACAACTTATTAAAACATCATATGAATGTCTTAATTTAACAAGTCTATCGGCACAACAATTGGCTTCTTTTGTAATGTGAGCAATCTCAACATTCCATGGATTTCTTACAAGGGCTCTGCAATCTTTGATCAACTCACCATCTCAATATTGTCCTGCATCACTTTCTTGGACGAGTTTAACAACATTGGTTGCATCAGTTTCCACTTGAATGTTTGGTATCCACAAGTCCCAAGAAATTCTTAGACCTTCTCGTAATGCCCATAATTCTGTTGTAAGGATGTTGCGGTAGTCGATTTTCTTACAAAGCCCTTATCGTCCCGAAGTAACCCTTCAATGGCTTTTGAGGGAGTACCTGTTTTCACACTAGCATATGTTAAGTTTCACCCACTCTAATGGAGGGCATTTCCATTTGGCAGACTCTTGCACTTGAAAACAATTTACGTGAATTTTTTTTTTGGAAGGCTTGTTCAAGGTCAACGAGCAGATTTCTAACAGAAATATTTGTTTCAACACGAGGACAACAATATTGTCAAAAATTAATTTATTTCGGTCTCTCCAAATAGTCCAAAGAATAGCAACAAAAGTGTGGATCCAAGTATAATTTGGCAAACTGGGTGTAGGGTGCTTATTGGGGAGATTAGACTTCACCCAAGAGCTAAGGTTGGAATAAAAAAACCAAGGCAGGTGTTGAGGAGAGAGATATTTGTTAGAGGAGGAGGTAAAGATAATAATTAAATAAATAATTAAAAAAGATACAGAGTATATTTTGGATTTGCTTGAACTATTACACTTAATGTATCAAGTTTGAAATACCAAGTTTGTTGCACTCAGAAAAATATATATACATACATTTATGACCAGATTATCAAACTCAGAATAGACTCATTCTTATTAGGATTTTACATTGGCCTATACATCTTCAATTTTTTTGTCCACGTATAATATTAATTAATAAAATATAATTAATATTTATCAAATTATTATTATTAATATATTTTGAACATATTATCCAACAATCTCCGCATATGTTCTAAATATAAAATAATAATAATGAACCATACATGAACATACAATACCAAAATATCATGAAACCTAATTCAAATAAAATCATTCATACATGTCTAAATCAAACCAAATCTAAGTATTTAGGTTTTGAAACAAAAACAAATTCAACAAATGAATAAGTCAACACGTAGGAAAATAATATCTGAATAAAAAAATAGAACAATGACAAGACTTGAATATTCAGTTACGCCAATAGATTCTACTCGTTTAGTAGATCATCATCCTTCGTAGAGAAATCCACTTGATCTCCTCTAGTTCCATCATTTCCTGCAATTGACAATTTAACACAAAGAATTTTATATGAGACACTTCTTAAAATGAATTCAAATCCATTTTGCTAATTAGTATAAGTATTTTAGTTCAACAACAATGAACATAGTACAAATAATAAAGATAATGTAAGTATCTAGTTCAAATAAATGAAACATAGTACCACAACAAAAATAGTTTGATGTAAAAGTATCTAGTTCAATACCAAAAAACTTGGTACCAATCACATAATAAAACTATTAAGCATCGCCAACAAGTTTTCAACACACATAACTTGTTCCATTATGGTTTCTCTCATTTAAAGATATGAACCACACATGTCTTATTTTGGAATGTTATAATCCCAACATGATTTTAGTATGATTTATCATCAAATTTAGAATGACACAACCAGTCACGAGAGACATATCATCAAATTTGGAATGATAAAAGAAATCACAATATCAAAACATATTAAATAACATGCTTATATAGATTGGAATTGCAACTATAAAAGGTCAATTATCTCTCATAAGACTCTTTTTCATACCTCTTAATCTCATCTGAATCACAATATTATATGCACAATCCCTTGGTAAGCCCTTAGAGCATCCGCTACATTATTACTAGATCTCATATCAACAATAGTGATGATTCCACAATCAATGAGATAAAATAATCTAGCTTGTTTAAGCCTCAACACCCTCCTTTTAAGATTAAAAAGAGTGTTCGTTGCAATTCTTTGTGCAGTCTAATTATCACAAAATATCGACAAAAAAATGACTTTTAATTTTTCATTGGAATATTTGTTAACAAATTCTTCACTAGTTCTGCTTCATCTGTAGCTGAAACTAATGTATAAAGTTCAGGATTTATTAGACCAAGTGTCTCACCATGGGGAACGCCTGTATTATTCGTAAAGAAGAAAGATAGATCGATGAGATTATGCATCGATTACGGAGAATTAAACAATGTAACGGTGAAGAACCGATATCCTTTACCTAGGATCGATGACTTGTTCGATCAACTTAAGGATGCAAGGTATTTTTCAAAGATTGACTTGAGGTCAAGATATCACCAATTAAAGATTAAGACTGAAGATATCTCTAAGTCAACTTTTAGAACCCGATATGGTCATTACAAATTTATAGTAATGTCATTCGCACTTACCAATGCTCCAGCTATTTTTATAGATTTGATGAACCGAGTTTTCAAGCCACAATTAGATAAGTTCATCATTGTATTCATCGATGACATTCTTATTTACTCCAAAATGGAAGAGGAACATGCTTAACATTTAAGAATGGCGTTGGAAATGCTAAAACAAGAAAAACTCTATGCCAAATTTTCAAACTGCAAATTTTGGCTACGAGAAGTGAAATTTTTAGGACATGTGATTAATGAGCTTGGTATATCAGTAGATTCCACGAAGATTGAAGCCATTACCAATTGGCCACAACCGAGAACACCTACATAAGTGCAAAGTTTCCTAGGATTAGCAGGATATTATCATAGATTCGTCCAAGATGTTTCCAAAATAGTCATCCCGCTGACGAATCTAACGAAAAAGATAGTAAAGTATACTTGGACTCCAGAATGTGAGAAAAGTTTCCAAGAATTGAAGAAAAGACTAACCACTGCTCCAGTACTAAGCTTACCAGATAACAAAGGAGATTTTGTGATCTACAGTGATGCCTCAATGAATGGATTAGGAGTTGTTCTAATGCAACATGGCAAAGTCATTGCTTATGTATCCCGACAACTCAAGGACTGCGAAAAACGATATCTAGCGCACGACTTAGAGTTAGCTGCTATCATATTTGTGTTAAAAATTTGGAGGCATTCTTTGAATGGAGAAAAATGTGAGATTTATACTAACCATAAAAGTTTAAAATACATCTTCACACAAAAGGAGTTGAACATGAGGCAAAGATGGTGGTTGGAGTTAATCAAAGACTATGATTGTTTAATCAATTATCACCCTGGTAAGGCGAATGTAGTAGCAAATGCACTAAGTAGATGTGAAAGAATAAACGAGATAACAATTCAATAAATAAGGATGGATTTAGAACGACTACAATTGAATGTTATCACAAACTGACAAAGGAGGGAAATAGAACAGGAAGTCAATGCAACACCGAGTTTACTGGATATCATCAAGGAAGCTCAATAAGAATTTGCAGAAAATCAGGAGAGGCTGCTAAATGGGGAAAATGGAAATTGTTGAATCCATGACGATGGGTTTATAAGGTTCCAAGACAGAGTCTAGATTTTGACAAAGTTAGAATTGAGGAAAAAGTTATTACAAGAGGCCCATAATTCCAAATTTTCGATACATCCAGGAGGAATAAAAATGTACCAAGATTTGAAACAAAATTTTTGGTGGCCTAACATGAAGGGAGAAATAGCTGAATGGGTCAGCACATGTCAGCAAGTGAAAACAGAAAACCAGAAGCCAAGTGGACTACTACAATCTTTAGATATCCCAGAATGGAAATGAGAATACATCACCATGGACTTCGTGGTTGGATTACCAACAACTCAGAAGGGAATAAATGCAATCTAGGTAATAGTGGACAAATTGACTAAATCTGCACATTTTCTACCCATCAAGGACACCTACAAGATGGACCAATTGGTCAAATTGTATGTGAAAGAAATCCTCAGCCGACATGGAGTACCAGTCTCAATTGTGTTAGATTGTGATCCACGCTTCACATCTAGATTCTGGCAAAGCTTTCAAGATTATTTAGGAACAATATTGGATATGAGTACTGCATTCCACCCGCAAACTGATGGGAAATCTGAAAGAACTATCCAAACCATAGAAGATATGCTGAGAGCATGTTCTTTGGATTTTGGTGGACATTAGGATGAACACCTACCACTTATCGAGTTCGCTTATAACAATAGTTATCATACAAGCATATGAATGGCTCCATTTGAAGCTTTATATTGTAGGAAGTGTAGAACACCATTATATTGGAATGAAGTTAGAGAAAGGAAGCTAGAAGGAACAAAAATGGTTCAACAGACTGAGGATGCAATCCGAATCATCCGAGCTAGAATGAGAGCAGCCCAGGATCGACAAAAGCAATATGCTAATTAGCATCAAAAAGATCAAACATTAGAGATAGAAGGTTATGCATTGCTTAAGATCTCACCATGGAAAGGCATCATGTGTTTTGGGCAGAAAGGAAAGCTAAGTCCCCACTATATCGGACCTTTCAAAGCACTCCGCCGCATTGGCAAAGTAGCCTACCAACTAGCACTACCCCGAGTTTTAGGTCATGTTCATAACGTTTTCCATATATCAATGCTATGACCCTATAAAGGGGATCATGATGGCATCATCGATTACCAACTATTGAGCTTCAACCAAATTTGCATTATGAAGGGATTCTAATGCAAATTTTGGATCGCCAATGAAAATCCTAAGAAATAAAGAATTTGCCTCCGTGAAGGTTTTATGGAGGAATCACAATATTGAAGAAATGACATGGGAACTAGAAGAAACTTATGTTGGGGGGGGGGATGTGAGGACCCAAAAATAAAAATAGGTTTACGATTAACGAATGATTTTTTTTTATTTTTATGAAGGATTAATTTCTGTTCTATATGAATAATTAATTCATATTTTGAAATAGAATATTTTTTTTTATGCTAATATGCTGTCCAAAATTAATTACTTTAATTCTATTAAGGGACCATCAAAGGGATTTGGATATATTAACCCCAAATCTTACGAGAATCAATCATGAATGGAGATTGACTTAATGAGCAAGATATTGTTAAGAAGGCTGTTAAGGATTACGTGTTTTAAGAAGAGAATTACCAGATGATACGTGTGTAGTTATTTAATAAATAAGCTGCATGTGTGTCATCAGTTGATTAAGTTTGAGCTGTATGTGAGACAACAACTGCTTGGTTTTATACCAGCTATTAAGGTGTTATGATGAGCAACCATTTTTGCCAGCCAAGCTGGCCAATCACCTTGTCTCAAAGCATAATTTTAGCCTACTGCTCTAATCAGTTTATGAACACTATAAATACCTCATCTGAGATAAAATTATAATCTCTTGTTCAAAACTCCTTTCTTAGAACTTCTCTTTAAACCAACCATCCTCATAAATTTTAAGTTCCTTCTCTTGAGCAACTGCCACTTTAGAGCAACCAAGCTTTTAATTTCTTCCTTAGAGACGAAGAGATAAGAGCTTTATTAATCATATACTCTGCTATGCTTTGTTTGATTTTCTTATGCATGAACATTTAAGAATATTAGTCAAGCATGCTAAGTGTCCAAGAAAGAATAAAGCTTCAAAAGCTGTAGTAGTATTCTTTTGCATATTTGTGTGTGTATTATGTAAAGAAGTAATACACACAACAAATAGGATTATGATGCACCCTAAGTTGGGTTTGTTCATTGTTAGGTAACATCCACAATCATATGAAAGGTCTTTCATTATAGCAGAGACAAGCTCTAACTTAGTCTCTGACAGCATAATATTAGTCTTTGATGAGTAACAATGTTAGTCTCTGCTGAGTAATAATGTAGTCTCTGATGAGTATCAATGCTAGCCTCCAAAGAGTTTGGCGCTGAACAATTATCCACTGGTAAGTTTGGTGCTGAACAATTATCCACTGATGAGTTTGGCGCTAAGTTTGGCACTGGCTAAACAGTTGGCGATGAGTTTGGCGACAACAAAAAGAGTGTGGCGATAGTCAAATGAATTACCGACGAGTTTGGAGATGAACAAAATCATCCCCTGATGGCCATCCCCTAACGAGTAGCTTATCCCCTGACAGGTAAAATCTTTCCCTGATGACCATCCCCTGATGATTATTAGCTAACAGAGGATTATCCCCTGATGGGTAAAATCTTTCCCTGATGACCATCCCTTGATGATTATCCCCTGACAGAGGATTATCCCCTGATGGGTAAATTGATCCCCTAATGACCATCCCCTAATGGCCATCCCCTAATCACGTGCATTCTCCTATTTATTTTCAAGGCATAGATTTTGTTGTCCCAGTGAAATAGCCTAGAACTTGTAGAAGGGTGGTTGAATACAACTTCTTGACAACTTTTCAAATTCCTGTTCTTCAAAGTATTATTACTTGCGGAAATTAAAGAACAAGAACAAGAATAAATTTATAAATAATTACTTTTATTGATGAACAATTGATTACAAATTCTAACAATCACAAATTGATTGTCAGCTTCAATTCCTGTATTGTATATATACAAATCTATATATTCATACAGCTTCTAATACAACTCTGTAAAATTAATTACAACTTCCAAATATGAATATGAATTCAACTTCTAATCCTATTTGACAACAATAATTAATCCCTGTACCATACGAATAGTACTTTCAATTACATATCTCTGGTATATCTCTATCCAGCTTTGTCTTCAATGACTCTTCAATGTCCATGTCAAAGATAACTTCTAATTCAAATAGAACTCTATACTGCATCAAAGAGTAATCTGCACTTTTAGTCTCTGACTACTTCAACTTTAGTCTCTGATCAACTATGTTTAGTCTCTGACAGCTTTAGTTTAGTCTCCGATAGCTTAGTCTCTGATGCTTTAATCTTAGTCTCCGATGGTTCACACTTAGTCTCTGATGACTTACACTTAGTCTCTAACAACTTAAGATTAGTCTTTGACACTTTAAGCTGTAGTCTTTGATGAACGTTTTCTTTAGTCTCCAATAGACTAAACACAGTCTCTGACTTGTTGAAATCTTTGATGCAATTCTGATAGTCTCTTACAATACAAATTAATTTACTTTCTCATAACATAAATTACATGAATTAGAAAGTAAACTATCAGCTACAAAACTTTAAATGCTATAGACTAGCACTAACTATAGATTTGTATATCTAAGTATTCTAAGTACAATCATTATCAAAAATTATAAAACCTAACAATCTCCCCTTATTTATGATTATCAAATTAATAAACATAAATCAAGATTGATGATGATGTCAAAACTCAAAAATTTAAAAAATATGCTAACTACAAATGTACTTGAATTAAGATCTTTGATCCTAAACTCAACTTCACCAAGACTCAGGTTTAAATCCTATAAGCCTGGCTTCAAAAATAAGTATCAACATCTACAACTTCACCCTTTATTTCTTCTGATTTCTTTGACTTTATCTTCCTACAACTTTCTGAACTTGACCTCATTTTCATCAGTCGACTCTTTGAGTAAAGCAATGAATCCTTCAAGTTCTCCTTGGTTTATTGTGTTGATCTATTTTTCATAATCAAAGAAAATTACATCTCCATGAAAATTCTCATACGATAATCCATATGCACGTGGAGGAACAGCTAGCCGAGGTAATGTAATTAATCTCCTCATTTCTTCAAGTTCCTTCTGAATTTGGCTTCTAAATTTCAAATTTAGCATAGAATTCTCAGGAACAACAGACAACAACCACTTCATGTCTTTGAATAATCTCATCTCCAGGCTTGGCTTTTATAAACGCAGAGTCTCTTCATCTTTTTGAATGATTTTGAGATACTCCTTGTTATTTTCATCTGTTTATCCCACAAGATGGTTTGTAGAAGGTTGGGGGGGGGGGGGGGGGGGGAAAAAAAAACCAAAAAATTCTTCCGAATTTTGTGAGTTTAGTGAATATACTGTATAACAAGTTGCGAAAATGAAAGAATACAATATATCACAAGTGTTTCTGAACTTTTATAAAAGAATGAAATATTACAAAAGCTCACTGGTTTGAATGACCAGCTTCTAACAATTCTGTTGAAAACAACAGCTGCTCACTACAATATGATTTCTAGCTTCTCCTTCTGTAAACCTAATTACAGCTGCTAACTCTCTAAATATGTATGAAAGTGTTGTTCTGAGAGATATGTGATCTGAGATAAGATGTATTCTTGTTGTTAAACTCAGAGTTCTCAGATGATTTACCTTAGCTGTTCTATGTCTATTTACAGACACAACTTCCATATACTCCAAGCTTCTATTTTGAGCTGTTTACCAAAAATATCTCTGTAGTTTATTGGTACTTGCAGCTCTGTCACACAACTTTCTTCATTATTCAGCCTCCCTTAGATGCCAGCTTGTTTATGTGACTTTTCTGGTGTATATTCATTGCACCAGCTTCCATTTTTCTTCTTGGAGTTCCCAAGATAAGATATCAGCAATATATATCTTATCTTTGTGGGCTTCTCTGGATATAATTAGTTCAGCTTCAATGAACTTCTTGCTTCAAGTTGTTATAAGTTGTCTCTGCAGTATTTCAACTTGCTGTTTTGCAGGTTTCATGCTTGCGGCTTTTGCAGGTTTCATACTTGCAACTTGATGTGTGTGTGTATAACTTATTTCCTTGAAGCTTCCTTGGTAGCCAATCTCTCCTTATTGGACAACCATCCTTATCTTATTTCCACTGTTTTTAGCCATATGTTAGTCTCTGGTTGCTTCAACATTAGTCTCTGATGAACAAACACTTAGTCTTCGATAGACTGAAACTTAGTCTCTGATAGATAGAAACTTAGTCTCCGATAGTTCAAAAACTTAGTCTCTGACAGTTTAAAAACATAGTCTCTGACAGTCAAAAGCTTAGTCTTTGACAATTCAAAAACTTAGTCTTCGACAGTTCAAAAACTTAGTGTCCGACAGTTCAAAAACTTAGTCTCCGACAGTTCAAAAACTTAGTCTCCGACAGTTCAAAAACTTAGTCTC
>CM025787.1:13039813-13120792 GCA_014636745.2 Centella asiatica | reverse complement strand
CCGACAGTTCAAAAACTTAGTCTCCGACAGTTCAAAAACTTAGTCTCTGACAGTTCAAAAACTTAGTCTCCGACAGTTCAAAACTTAGTCTCCGACAGTTCAAAAACTTAGTCTCCGATAGACAAAAGCTTAGTCTCTGATGGGCTAATTTTGCTTGATCAACTTTGACATTTGTTGAACTCTCCAAGTGTATTCATTGTAGTTTCTGATGCTTTCATGTAGTTCCTTGATAGTAGATTCTCATAGTGCATTACTGCAGGTACTTGTACATTTACAAAATTTTAATAATTCTAAGTGTTATACATCATCATTAAATGCTTTAATTCCTAACATCATCCTTTTCAGATTAATGGACTCAACACTTTTCTTGAATGCTTCCTTTAACTCAGAAGTGTTAGCCATTCCAATCCTAGAGATTTTACTACTTGGAATTGATGTAGATTGTCGAGTTTTAAGCAAGGTTACCAGAGCAGTTTTAGATCTCTCTTGAGATTCATTCATCAACGGCTTCCTCCTGGCCCTTTTCTCAGCCTACTCAATTTCCTTATTTCTCCTTCTAGTCTTTGCAGACTTTTGAGCTTTTGTCCTCTTTATTGTCAAGGCCTTTTTCTTAGCTTCCTCCTCCTCTCTTGCTACAACCATTTCCTCTTCCTCTTGCAATTTCTGAGCAAGCAATGCATCAGCTTCGATTAATTTCTGCTCCCGAGGATAAACTAACTCTACTTTCCCATCCACTATTAACTCAACTGGAGTGGGAAAGTGAACAGTCTTCATGGCATCCCCTAATAGCTTAGGTTGTTCTGGTTGAGTAGTTTTTGACTTCTTTGAATCCTCAACTAGAATGCCCTTGCCTTTGCTTTGTTTGGTGCTTGGGGCTATTGCAGTAGGAGGAGGAACTATTGCTATTGTTGTTATTGTTGTTGATGTTGTTGTTGGTGTTGTTTTTGTTGATGTTGTTGTTGCAATGCTTGACTTGATAACTGCATCAAGGTCTCTCTTTGCATCTTGAAGTCTTGTCAATTCAGCCATCAAGCCAGCATAGCTTTTTTTCTCAGACACCACTTCTTTTGATTTTGACTAACTACTCTCCCCCTTTTTGACATCAGAATCTAAAGGTTTTGAGGAAGCAGTAGCCAGTGTTGGGATTTTCATTTCAAGAAGTTGTGTGAGATGTTGAAGAGCAAGATCAAACTTGTCTTGTTTCTACGTGATGGACTGGACATTGGATTCCAATGCTTGAAGTCGCCTTTCGGTGGAGGATTGCGCCTTTAAACTTGAATCAATTGAAGTAAGCATTCTCTAAGGAAGGTGTCATTCATAGCATTGTCTAATTTTTTCAATTTCCAGCTCCATCTTTTTTTCAGCACGTTGAATGGCAGCCTTGAGACTAGTGATCATGAAGTGCTTGAACTTCGTATGTTTCTTGTCAAGCTTGATCAATTCCTTATCTGCACCAGACCCTATGTTGGTCAAATAATCTTGTCGTAATTGGGCAGCTGCATCATCTAGAGAATTGGTGTAGGTTGCATCCAACCAAGCATCCACATTCTCTTCTTTAATCCCAACAGAATCAGGTTCATTTGTAATGTTTGTCTTCAAGGCTGAAATATGATCTTGTCATTGTTGAAGTCCATATAACATCTCAAAATCAGCATTGGACATGTTAACAAGTAATTGTAAAGCTGCATCCCCTGTCGGTGAGCTTCCCCTAATTTCCTCTGTTTGGGAAGTTGTTGTTGTAGTAGAGGAAATTTGAGCTTCAATGGTGGTGGAGGGTTCAATAGGCTGTAAAAAGTCACCTGCTGAGAATGTATTTGTCTCTATGATATTTTGTTCAAGGATCTCATCCTTGCTCACTCCCTCACCTTTTTCCTGGTGTTGGACATCCAGCTGCTTTACCTCTCCTTTTTCCAAGCTATCTAAAGCTTGACCCTCAAGTGTTTGTGTATTCTCTCCTTTTTCCAGGTCAGGAGCCTGACTCTCACTAAGTATTCTCTCTGCCTCACTCATTTGGGTATGTGCACTCTGTCCTACAGAAGAGGGGGTTAAAGAAGAATTAGTTGTGACTACAAGGAGAGGGGGTTCCCTTTGTATTTCTATGGGTAGGGATCTCTCCAAGGAATGTATTGGAGAACTGACTGCACTTGTACTTTGAGCAAGTGGTTCTTGTGTGTCAGTCTCTTGGAGTGTTGGTTTTTCTTGGAAAAAATCAAGAAGATTTGAACTATCAAGTTCTAAAGAATCAAGAATAGGAGGAGAGATAGGGGAATGTACAGATTGGAGTGTTGGCTGCTCCTCAAGAACAGAAATTTAAGGAGCATCAAGTGAACGAGACTCTGTGTGTGCACTCCTGGTGTCACTCTTTCTTTTTGTTCTTTTCTCTCTCTGGGCTTGCCCTTTTGTATGTACAGGGGATTGTGCAGACTCTATACTTGGTGTTCCTAGTTGAGAACTTTCTTTAATGTTAGCATCCTTTTGGGAGGATGATAACAGAGTACTGCTTTTCCTTTTAACCTCCAATGCCTTTTGAGAGGCAATGGATTGTTTTTGGCTTAAGGTTATCAATCTCTTCTTTTTCTAAGTAGCCAACTCAATTGCCTTGTCTCCCTCAGCCTCACTGTCATCCTCTGTTGATTTTCTTTTAATGGGTAACTTGGTGGCTTTCTTTGTTTTTACAACCACAGTCTTTTGAGAAACTGTGGAGGGGACTGCAGATTGTTGTTGTGAAGAAGGTGTTGGAGGATCAACAGGGTTTCTGGTTTGTTGCTCAAGATCCTCAAAATAAGATGAAGTGTAAAGGTTTGGAAATCTATCTATGAAAGTTATTCTCATGATAGGAGGAAAGGAAAGAGGAACCTTTACCTTTGCAGCTTTCTTCTTCACATCAGTGAATAGGAGTTTACTCTGCATAACTGTTGGCACGATTTGCATACTAGTAATATCTAGGATAGGAATCAGATAATTTGCAATCATCATCAAAAACCTAGCATAATATATTTTATTTTTATCACTAGTTTTAAGTTTAGCTATCAAGTTATGTAGAATTAACAGCCTTAGATTTATGTGCCAATCATACAAAACACTATATGCAATCTGTTGAGTAAGTGTAGTGATGACATCAAAACCACTGCATTTAGAAGTGAATGCTTTAGTGATAATATCAAAAAATAAAGACCACTCCTGCCTAAGGTGAGGTCTAGATATGGATCCTACTAATGTAATTTATGTATCATAGTGTAGGTTATGAAACATATCTATGATTTCCTCATCAGAGGCAGTTTGGTCATATGCATCATGAACAGGTAAATGCAAAGCATTATTTACTATAACATGATCAATAGTATAAACAATATTATCATGGGTAAAGTTTACCACAGGAGAGTCATCACTCTCATCCTGAATTTCAGCAGTGGACCACATGATCGTGATGATTTCAGCAGCCTGTTTGGGAGCTTCATAAATGGCATACGACAATGTAGACGTTTATATAAAATCTACAAATGGATGGTACTGTGCTTCTAACTCATTCTTGTCGGAGACTCCAGCATGGTTGGTTTTAATGAAGTCGAAGTCGCCGAACTTGAAGCACACTGTCTTGGATGCCATTGTTGTTATCTGTGAAAAGCTTGAAGAAATTCTTTGCAAAGAGGTTAAATCGCACAGATATGAGAGAGAAAGTTCTTTGAGTGAGTGAAATTGCTGTTGTGTTTGATTTGTGTTTGAATAAAGTATTAGAAACGTTTGCAATTCCAAAGATAGTGAACGGTTTTCGATCGTGGGTGTATGAGTAACTACCAATTTACCCCTTATCAGATATTGCCCTAGTCTCTGTCGTGTTCACTCATCATAGATTAATATTAGCTAGTCTCCGATAGGTTATTTTTAACTAGTCAGAGACTAATTAGAAACAACTATCAGGGACTAATTTTAACTAGTCTCCGATAGGTTATTTCTAACTAGTCATAGACTAATTAAAAACAACTATTAGCGACTAATTTTAACTAGTCTCCGATAGGTTATTTTTAACTAAATCAGAGACTAATTAAAAACAACTATCAGGGACTAATATTAGCTAGTCTCCGATAGGTTATCTTTAATTAAGTCAGAGACTAATTAAAAATAACTATCAGGGACTAATATTAGTTAGTCTCCGATAGGTTATTTTTAACTAAGTCAGAGACTAATTAAAAACAACTATCAGGGACTAATATTAGCTAGTCTCCGATAGGTTATTTTTAACTAGTCAGAGACTAATTAAAAACAACTATCAGGGACTAATTTTAACTAGTCTCTCACTCAAATTTCTTCAGAGACTAAATTAAACTAGTCTCTGCTTCAATTTTATTTCCTTAGTTATCTAACAATCAATACAATGATTATTAGCTACAATGATTCTGTTTGTTCATAACAGCTACATCCAGAAATTAAATTCTAGCTTCTAAAATTTTGTCCATCAAGAACAACTTTAATCTAGAAATTAAATTCTAGCTTCTTACTGCTTTAAAAACTTGTTTTCTAAGGTTTTACTCAATTTTTAGATGCATAATTCAACATACCTAATTCATTGTGATGACCCCAAAATTCCTTACAGGACCAGGGCTTCGCCAAAAGAAGGAAAGATAACTTCACATCCATTCATCACATAAATACTAATAAAAAGAACTAGTAAAGAGTTATTACAACCCAAAATATGACATTCTCAGCAGAAGCTATTCTATCTCTCTGTTATAATACAAAACATCACTCTTCAAAACATCTTCCTTTCTTCCTTCCTTATCGGCACTAAAAAGGGGTTAGCCAAAACTCAGTAACTGATCATCTTTGTCTTCCCCTTGTCAGAGGTTTTAGCTTTTATACCTTGTCCTGCAAGATATTAAAATCTAACAAGTATGAGCGATTTACGCCCAGCAAGTATATAAACAATTCGGAAAACAAAATTGGAATGTTTCGAGGGATTCAATTCTGTTGAGAGGCTCAGTGGAACAATACTAATGCCTCAGAAATCTTTAAATAATATTCAGGATTACTGAGGATAAATAATGTGTAATCATCCTTAAAGAAAGGCAGGTATTCACCTGTGTATAAGTTTCTCAAAATATCCATCGGAGCTAAACCCATTAGATCTGCTAACCATACGATACACAGCTAGCCTAACTGTGACCGCATGATCCCCTCCTCATGTGAACGTATGTAGTCACTTAAAATTCCTCTAGGTTAGGTGAAGAACAAATCAACACCTTTCCTTTCCTCTAGCCATCCATGTGGCGTAACCCATTTAAGGGACATATTATTCTCATTTGTCGTACATATATAAAATTGAAAAATAACTGATAAATCAAAGCTCCGTTATATCCATGCATTGTCATTCATATCATGCTAGCAGAAACTAAAGCTTAGCATATTGATTCAAAAGGAAATTTAAACATAAAAATCATAATCTTGTACGCATGTCGAATCAATTGATCATGCACTTAATTGAAATAAGCATAAGAGTGAAAATATACTTGCCTCGGTCCTGTGCAACAAAAATCCAAATTCAATTTACTCATAAGTGAAAGATTCTGTAAAATATATCATAAGATAAATTTAATACCTTGGTTAAAAAGAATATATGGGAGAAAAAAAATGCATATGCGATGTCCTTAAACTCTTACTGTCTTAAACTTGACATAAGAACCATTGAGGTTAAATAAATAACATCATAAAATAATTTTAAGCAAATAATGTTTTATAGTCTTGAAGACAGACTGTACATTAGGGGATGATCTGCTACGTCAGGGAATAATCATTCATCAGGGGTTAATTACCCATCAGGGGATGACTAGTCATCAGTGGATAACTAGTCCTCAGGGGATGTCTCACCTGTCAACGGATGTCTCTTGACCATTAGGGTGTCATTCACTCATTAGGGGATAGTCATTAGGGGATGACTCACCCATCAGGGGATGTCTCTTGATCATCAGGATATCATTCACTCATTAGGGGATAATTTGCTCACCGCCAAACTTAGTAAGTTATCACTGAACTTCATCAGTGGATAATCTATTCAGCACCAAACTCCTCGAAGAAAAGTAGTTCAGCGCCAAACTCAGTTGGCTATCGCCGAACTCCTCGGGGACTAATATCTTTAGCCATCAGAGACTAACATATTTTGCCTATCAGAGACTGTGGATGACGTTATCAGGGACTACACTTAGCCTGTCGGAGACTAAGGATGACGTCATCAGGGACTAATTTAAACTTCCTTCATTAGAGACTAACAACATTTTCTTCATCGGAGACTAAGAAAATCCTTCGTCATAGAGTGACATCTATCTCATCAGAGACTAAAGTATCTCATCAGAGACTAATATTAGAGCTTGTCTTTGCTATAATGGATGGCCTAACATGAACAAACTCAGCCTAGGATGCCTCATGAAAATGCAAAAGAATATAATCCTTTAAAATTTTATTCCTTCTTGAAAACTTAGCATACATGGTTAATAAATTTTTGATGCTATGCACGAAAGAAACTAAGTAGAGTACCAGGTTCTTACCTCTTCATCTTTAAGGGTGAAATTAAAGCTTGTCTGAGAATAATTTTTCGAAAGAAGAACTTGGAAATTTATGGAGGTAATAAGTTTAGAGAAGAACTTTATTAGAGGAATTTTTAGAAAAGAGATTAAAATTTTACCTTCGAATGAGGTATTTATAGTAGACTACGATTAAGCCTTAAAATAAAATGATTGGTTAATCTGGACAGTAAAACGACTGCTCATCATAATTCTTTAACAGCTAATCAACATAATAAGCAACTGCTGTCACACATGCAGCTTGTCTTTTATCAATTGTTGCCACACAACCTGCCTACTAATCAAGTAACTTCACACGTAACTTCTTTAATTTACGAACACCATTAAGACATAAATTACTTGCCCCTCATTTCAACATTCAAAATGATAATATTATTTAAATACTTAATTAAGAAATTAATTTTAGCATACATTAATTCATGTAACAAACTCATATAAAATTTTTGGGTTCTCACATCCTTCCCCCCTTAAGAGAAGTTTCATCCTCGAAACTTAGCTATCAAACAAATGGGGGTACTTGTCCATCATAGCGCTTTCAAGCTCCCAAGTAGCTTCTTCTACACTATGATTTCTCCATAACACTTTTACGGAAGGAATCTCTTTATTCCTAAAAATTTTAACCTAATGGTCTAAAATTTGGACAGGGACCTCTTCATAATTTAAATTCGGTTGTAGCTCTATCGGTTGATAATCGATTACTCCTCTATGGTATGCTTTGTAAGGACGTAACATTGATACGTGAAATACATCATGAATGTGGCCCAAAATCGGTGGCTGTGCCAATTGATAGGCCACTTTTCCAATCTTCTTCAACACCTCGAATGGTCCTACATAGCGGGGACTCAACTTTCCTTTCTTGTCAAAATGCTTTACACTTTTCCAGGGTAACACTTTCAACAGTGCATAACTTCCAATTTCCAAAGTTTGATCCTTCCTATGTTGATCAGCATATTGTTTCTGTCGGTCTTGAGCTGCCTTCATTCTCATTCTGATCATCTTGATCGCCTCCTCAGTCTATTGGACTATCTTTGGTCCAATTAGCTTCCTTTCTCCTACTTCGTTCCAATAAAGTGGAGTTCTGCATTTTCTACCGCACAATGCTTCAAAGGGTGACATGCCAATGCTAGCATGATAGCTATTATTGTACACAAATTCGATCAGTGGCAGATGGTTGTTCCAATGGCCTTTGAAATGGAGAACGCAAGCTCGTAGCATATCTTCTAGTGTCTGAATCGTGCGTTCAGATTGACCATCTGTTTGTGGGTGATAGGTTGTGCTCATATCTAGTCTTGTTCTCAGATATTCTTGGAAACTCTTCCAAAATCTTGAGGTAAACCTCGGACCTCGATCAGAGACAATGGAGACTGGCACTCCATGTCGACTCACAATTTCCTTAACATATAACTTCACCATTTGATCCATCTTGTATGTGTACTTAATGGCCAAAAAGTGTGCCGATTTGGTCAATCTATCGACTATGACCCAAATGGCATTCAATCCTCCAAGTGTGGCTGGTAATCCAAGTATGAAGTCCATCGTGAAAAACTCCCATTTCCACTCAAGAATTACCAATGGTTGGAGCAATCCACGTGGTTTTTGATGCTCTGCTTTAACCCTTTGACACGTCAAACATCTACTTACCCAATTGACTATTTCCCTCTTCATGTTGGGCCACCAAAAACTTTGCTTTAAATCTTGGTACATCTTCGTGCTTCCTGGATGAATGGAGAACTTTGAGTTGTGGGCTTCATGCATTTTAATTCAGCCTTCGTAGGAATCCATACTCGACCTTCATATCGTAGCAATTCATCGTTGTGCATGCGATATTTACCTTTCTCTTCCTTAATTAGCCTGTCCATTTCCTTGCAATGCTCTTCTTGTGCGACTTTAATGAGGTCATGCAATTGAGGTCGAGCTTGAATTTCGTCTTCCATGTTTATCCTCTGGGCGGTGGTAAGTGTATGAAGTTGTAGGCTGTCGAATTCCTTTATGATATCCTCTTGAATGGTCATTACATTTAGTCTTTCACGACGGCTGAGTGCATTAGCAACTACATTTGCCTTTCCGGGATGGTAGTTAATAGAACAGTTATAGTCCTGAATCAATTCTAACCAACGCCTTTGTCGCATGTTGAGCTCTTTCTGAATAAATATATACTTCAAGCTTTTGTGGTCAGTATATATCTTGCATTTCTCACTGCCTCCAAATCTTTAACGCAAAAACAATAGCTGCCAATTCTATGTCATGCACAGGGTATCGTTTCTCGCAATCTTTTAGCTGTCTTGAGGCATAAGCAATCACTTTGCCATGCTACATCAAAACTGCTCCAAGTCCTTGTTTTGACGTATCACTGTAAAAAATGAATTCGCCCTTGTCATCCGGTAATGTCAGAACAGGGGCTATAGTCAACCTCGTCTTCAATTCCTGAAAACTCTTCTCACAAACAGGAGTCCAAACAAATTTTATAGTCTTTCTTGTCAAGTTTGTTAAAGGCACAGCTAATTTCGAGAAGTCTTTAACAAACCTCTTGTAGTAGCCTGCCAAACCTAAGAAACTCCTTACTTCGGTTGGGTTTGTTGGCCGAGGCCACTTTGTGATTACTTGTATCTTATTGGGGTCCACTGCAATACCAGTTTCATTGATCACATGACCAAAAAACTTTACTTCCTTTAGCCAAAATTCACATTTGGAAAATTTGGCGAATAACTGCTCCTTTCTTAGAACTTCCAGCATTATCCTTAGGTGCTCTTCATGCTCTTTCACCGTTTTCGAATAGATAAGAATATCATCAATGAAAACGATAATGAACTTATCCAAGAATGGTTTGAAGATACAATTCATCAAGTCCGTGAAAGCTGCGGGTGCATTTGTCAGTCCAAATGGCATCATAAGAACTCATAGTGACCATAGCGAGTTCGGAATGCCGTCTTTGATATGTTCTCCTTTTTGATCTTCAATTGGTGGTACCCTAAGCGAAGATTAATTTTCGAGAAGTACCTTCCTCCTTTAAGTTGATTAAAAAGATCTTCTATCCTCGGCAGGGGGTACTTATTCTTGATCATGACCTTGTTCAACTCTCGATAATCAATGCAGAGTCTCATCGATCCATCTTTCTTTAGAACAAATAATACTGGTGCACCCCAGGGTGACACACTTGGCCTAATCAATTATGGAACTAAGAGTTCTTGTAATTGCTTCATCAGCTCCTTCAGTTCGGATGGTGCCATGCGATACAGGGCCTTGGAGATTGGTGTAGTACCAGGGATCAAATTGATTTCAAATTCCACTTCCCTATCCAGGGGTAGTCTAGGCAACTTTTTTGGAAATACATCTGCAAACTCCTTTACCACAGGAACATCCTCGATCTTAATTTCATCCTTGTCGGTATCGTGTACATAAGCCAAGAAGGCTTGGTAACCCTTGCGAATCATCTTCTTTGTCTGGATCACAGTTAAGAATGGTGATGATTTTACCATCTTGGTGCCATAGAACCAAACCTTCTCTCTTTGGGGAGATCGCAGGACTAATCGCTTCTTTTTACAATCAATATTGGATTGGTATTTAAACAACCAATCCATTCCCAATATTACGTCGAATTCTCCCAAAGGAAAAGGAATAAGATCAGCAAGAAACTCGTGTTGATCTATCTTCAAGGTATAGTTAAGGTAAACGTGAGAAATGCTTACCACCTAACGATTAGCAACTACTACATCTAAGGGCTTAGGTAGCAGTTCAGGCCGAGTTAGCATATTCCTAGCTAACCGTTCAGATATAAAACTTCGAGTAGCACCCGAATCAAACAACACATGAGGATGTATGGAGTTCACTAGTAGTGTACCTGTTACAACATCATCGGAAGCCACAACATCTTGCACGGTCATGTTGTAAGTCCTCGCTTGTGGTCGCACCGGTACAGTGTTAGCTCCCATCAGTATTGGTTTGCCACCTTTCTTTTGAGGGCAATTAGGAGAGATGTGCCCTTCCATTCCACACATGAAACATGTCCTCATTGCGGCTAGCGGTCTGTTATTTTGCTAAGGTTGCTGTGGTCTTCCTTGGAGTGGGGCAGCGGTGGGGTTCAATGTTGAACAATTTGAGGGGAAGTGCCCCAGTTGGCGACACTTGAAACAAACATCCTTCCCCCTCAAGCACGGGGTTGTGCCATGGTTTTTCCCATAATTTGTACACATAGTAACCCTCCTTGTAATGCCATCAAATGATTGCTCTTTCCATTTCCTCTTTCTACTGTTGCTCAGACTAATATCGTTGTTACTCCCTTCTTCCTTCTTTACACTCATACCACTAAAGTTCTGGTGGTTTCCTCTGTTGTTTCCCTACTTTCTGTCTCCCTTCTTGTTTTCCCGATTGAAATCATGTACTGTCTTGTTGCCCCATTCCGTAATTCTTGCTTTCTCCATTACTGCATCAAAGTTCTCTAGTTGGAAAATTGCCACCTGCCTCAGAATCCAAGGGTTCAATCCTTGCTCAAATCTTTTGGCCTTTCTCCCTTCATCGCTCACTTGGTGAGGAGCATACCTCATCAGTTCATTAAACTTTGTCTCATACTCGTCCACTGTCATGGACCATTGCTTCAGATTTAGGAACCTTAGTTCCATTGCATTGGAGACACTAGGGGGTAAAATTTCTCCCTGAACCTCTGGGTGAACAGTTCCCAGGTTATCACAGTGTTTGTGTTCTTTGTAGCTTCCCTTTTTGTTAACTCCATCCTCTTGGCACCTTTCCACCAGTGGTTGGCTTCTTTTTTTAGCATGAAAGCTGCGTACTTAGTCTTACAATCTTCTGGTATGTCCACTAAGTCGAAGGCTTTCTCGATCTCCTCCAACCAATACTGTGCTACAGTGGGTCCTCCCTTCCCATCAAAGGTCGGTGGGTTGATGCCAGTGAACTCTTGGATACTTGGCCCACGGGCAACAGGCCTTGGGGCTTGAGGTGGTGGTGGTGGAGCTGTTTGGTTCACAGTCATAGCCTCACGAATAATCTGAAGAAATTGAGCTAGGGGGTTGTCAACTGCATTCCCGGTAGTATTGTTATTGGCAAAGTTATTATCATTGACAGGGGGTGGTGGTGGAACATGTGGGGGAATGCGTTTCATCCCTTCCACTTCCTCAGAGCTGTTGTCCTCTACGACAACTTTGTCAGCATTTTTAGCTTGATTTTCTCTTTCTACATGTGCCGAATTTTCAAACCTTAGCTTGTCATTACGAAGGTTTCTTCTCCTGGGTCTTCCTGGTTTCCTGCCTCCGGCCATTATCTAATATAATACATATAAAGAGTTAAACATCCTTTGCGAAACATTCCATTCTTTATGTGGCTCAAGAAATTTATAACCCAATAAGGTGAAAAGCAAAACATGAGCATTTAGATATAGTAAAATAATCATCATCCATGTACATAGGAGGCTGTCATAGACATCGTTCTCTATCATTCTTAAGGCAAGCCAGACATAGGCCAAAATACATTAACTAGGCGAATACACTAGGGATAGTCGCAACTACCTAAATAGAGTTCAAAAACAAGCACAAAATATCCTCTGCCTAAATTTTCACATCAGTCTCTTATAGCTAATCATCCTCGTCCTCCGTGTCCAATGATCCTTCACGCTCTACCTCCCGTTCCCAATGTCAAGACTGCAGACGTGTCTTCTCAATGCGATGCGCGCAGTGGGTGCTCATTTGATCCAAACGTGGCGTCATTGGATTAGCTGTTGCTACTGTAACCATATGCGCGTGCATCTCTAACGCCAATCGATGATATAAGCTCTGAGTCAACCAAAAGAAGATTGCCATGGTGACGCGGCTGTGCGAAACCTAGAAATAGTGGTAGCCTGTGGTTGAACAGTCATCGTGCGAGCTGCCAGACGATGGTGGACTTCTGCATCGTAATTACATACCATCTCTTCATGGGATGACATTGCTGCCTGTGGTAGGGACGATGCAGGTTTCAGAGTATGACATTTCATCCAAGGGATATCTTGTGTCATAACATGGTCGCGGCCAGAACGATGGCATATCGTGCTTTTCCGTGTTGTGTGGCGAATGCGTGGCCCGCGGCGAACAGTGGAAGGTCGGGCCTCTTGTGTTGGCTTTGTAGCGAGGCTGGGGCCTTCGTGTGACGACCCCAAACATCCCACACGGAACCCGGGCGCCGTCAGGGGAAGGAAACAAACAACAATACATCCATGCAACACTAATATACTAAAGTGATTAATAGTACATCCTTACAAACATTCAGAGTACAAAACTAGCAGCGGAAACTAAGCTATTACAACAGCTTTAATCATCATCCTTACATGAAGTAGTGACCCGTAAGTCTAACAAACTTAACACTTCAATTTTGTCCTTACATCTTTAATCCTCTACTTCTCCTCATCACTACCCACAGTTAACTCATTGAAACCTTAAGCCCGTATATCTTTCCTTTACTTGATCACCTGTAAAACATTTAACAATAGCAAGGATGAGCGATTTACGCTCAGCAAGTATATAATCATGTATGGTGGGTTTGAAGCACAACAAGGGTTCAAACTGTTTGTGAGGTATGACGGATTCAATTGTCAAAACCTCTAGCACTTTAGAAATATCTTTGACCTAAAATAAAATGATTGGTTAATCTGGATGGTAAAACGACTACTCATCATAATTCTTTAACAGCTAATCAACATAATAAGCAGCTGCTGTCACACATGCAGCTTGTCTTTAATCAATTATTGCCCCTCATTTCAACATTCAAAATCATAATATTATTTAAATACGTAATTAAGAAATTAATTTTAGCATACATTAATTCATGTAACAAACTCATATAAAATTTTGGGTTCTCACATTCATAGACTAACCTAGTGAATGTAGGTTCATCTAAAGGCTTTGTGAATATGTTAGCAAGTTGCTTATCTGTTGTAACCCAGTGCAATTCAATGGTTCCTTCACTAACATGTTCTCTAATGAAGTGATGCCTTATATCTATATGTTTTGTTCTTGAATGCTGTACTAGATTTTCAGTTATTTCTATAGCACTTGTGTTATCACAATAAATAAGAATCCTGGATAGAGACATACCATAGTCTAGGAGTTGATTTTTGATCCACAGGATCTGAGCACAGTAACTCCCAGCTACAATGTATTCAGCTTTAGCCGTTGAGGTTGACACTGAATTTTGTTTCTTGCTAAACCAAGAAACAAGTCTGCCTCCAAGAAATTGGCAGCTTCCACTTGTGCTTTTTCTGTCAAGCTTACATCCTGCATAGTCAACATCTGAATAGCCAATTTGTTTAAAATCAGATTCGTTAGGATACCATAACCCAAGGTTTGGGGTACCTTTTAGATATCTGAGTATTCTTTTAACAACAATTACATGTGACTCTTTTGGATCAGCTTGAAATCTTGCACATAGACATGTGGCAAACATTATATCAGGTCTACTTTCAGTTAAATATAAAAGTGAGCCTATCATGCCCCTATAGCTAGGTATATCAATTTTCTTTCCCTTAGTATCCTTATCTAGCTTAGTGGTTGTAGCCATGGGTGTTTTTGCAGATGCACAATCAACCAGATCATATTTTCTTAGTAAGTCCTTAATGTACTTGGACTGACTAATGAAGATTCCATCAGTTGACTGTTTTATCTGTAGTCCTAAGAAAGAAGTTAATTCACCCATCATACTCATTTCATATCTAGACTGCATTAATTTTGAAAATCTTTCACATAGTTTTTCATTTGTAGAACCAAAAATGATATCATCCACATATATTTGCAAAAGTATTAAATCAAAACCTTGTTTTCTATAAAAAAGTGTTTTATCTATGATACCTCTAACAAATTTATTTTCAATTAAAAACTGAGAGAGAGTATCATACCAGGCCCTGGGTGCTTGTTTTAAGTCATAAAGTGCTTTATCTAACCTATAGACATGATTTGGAAACTTGGGATCTACAAAACCTGGTGGTTGTTCAACATAGACCTCTTCTTCCAACTTTCCATTCAAGAAAGCACTCTTGACATCCATTTGGTACACCTTGAAGTTTTTATAGGCTGCATATGCCAAGAAAATCCTTATTGCTTCAAGTCTTACAACTGGTGCAAAGGTTTCTTCATAGTCAATTCCTTCTTCTTGAGAATAACCCTTTGCTACCAATCTTGCTTTATTCCTTATGATTGTACCAGCTTCATCTAATTTGTTTTTGTAGACCCACTTGGCACCAACTATTGATCTATTTCTTAGTTTGGGCACCAATCTCTAGACTTTATTCCTTGTGAATTGGTTTAATTCTTCCTGCATGGCTATTACCCAGTGAGGATCTTGAAGTGCTTCTTTAATTTTCTCTGGCTTAATTTTTGACAGAAAATTGAGATAAAGACATTCATTATGTGTTGCACTTCTTGTCTTGACTCCTTCCTCTAAATCTCCAATAATTAAATCTGGTGTATGATCTCTCAACCAAGGTCTTGCAGGTGGCAAATTTAATCTTGAGGATGAGGCTTCATTTTCTAGATTGACATTGTCCAATATAGTTATTGGATCAGAGATTGCTCCCCCTAAACCAGTGACTTCTTCATTATTAGCTCCCCCTGAGCTATTTGTCTTATCTTGACTGTTGATTTTAATAGTCTCTGATTGTGCATTTGTGTTTCCAGTCACTTGTGTTTCATCAGATGTTAATCCTCTAGTTTCCGATATAGTATTAGTCCTTGGTACTTCATGTACAACCGTTAACTCCCCCTCACTAGCTGAAGGAAAATTGTCACCTAGGAGTAATTCTTTAGTATCTGATGGATCCATCCATGCATCCAATTCATTTTCAAATATGAGAGTTTCATGCAATCCTTGTCCAACCATTCCTGGAATTTTGCTATCATCAAAAACAACTTGAATGGATTCCACAATTGTTGGGTTTCGTAAGATAAAAACGCAGCGGAAAAATACGAATAAAATAAAACAAAACGAAACCCAAACCCAAGGATCTATGCGAAACAATTTAATACAAATAGTTTAAGATTTTACCGATTAATTGTGCAAATCTGAAGTTTTGGTGAAGGTGTTGATCGTCTCCAAATCTTTAACGCAATCCAACTGGACGGCGTCTCTACGGTATCCACACGAACACCCACAAACCGTCTTACGATTCGAACAAGAAGAGTTACAGTACTAGCTATATGATCTGTATCTCTTTTCTCTATCTCTCTTAACTCTAGTCTCTCTCTTATGAGCGGCTACGTAAAATATTTTGTTTAGAGAGAATAACTAATATATCATATATATAGCCTTTTATAGAGTAATTCCAAAACCTAATCTAATTAGGAGAATTATAATCCGAATTTTATATTTATTAGATATATATATTTAATCAAGTCTCACTTAATTAAAATATATATGTACAAATAAGTATATATTTGTATTTCCTTCCAAAGGACTCTACTTCATACAAATTACATATATATATATATATATATATATAATTTAAAGCCATGATTTAATTAAATCAATCTTATTGATATATTAAAATCATTGACATTTAAATTATATCTCCTTGACGAATGTTCTTTGTGTGTGCCCCTATAGGTTATTATTTGTTGACAATAATTTTAAATCATATTACAAAATTATAAACAGTGAGCGGCATCTAGTAATACATCACTGTTACCCAAGTAATAATAAAGTCATAGATTCGACGTTACCTTTCATGACCAATGTTTCAATGTAACTTAATCCTTTTAACCATGATATCTAAGATTAAATTCAACGCATGGATGTGTCATCTTCTTCATAATTTTAATCTCAGTTTTCTTGATTAATGAGTAAACAATATGAAACAAATCTCTTTTTGAGCATGGCCATGCATTTCATAGTTTCACTCAATCAAGAGGCCTATAGATATCACCCCTAATTTATAGGAGGATTAAATTCCATCTACATCATTCCCATTTCTCACATAACTCATTATGCGTCCAACAATCACCTTTATCGTCCACCCAGTTAAAGGTCACTTTTGATAATGTCAAAACGCATAACTTCTTACGTAGAAATGTCATGACTTCAGGTCGAAGGACCATTACATCATTGTCACTATGAGAATTACTTATGACACATAGCATAATGCTCCATGTAGAATTCTCATGGTGGGTCTGTCCAGTACAATGTTCTCTAACATGTACCTATGTATCAACTTAATATATCTCGTATATATTTATGACCAATGAGATATGGCCATCAATTAATCCACATATTAGTCTCAATGTATTATTGTTGTCCCACTGACAATGATACTCGACTAGGGACATTTAAGAATAATGATACATTACATACTTATATGATCTCATATTCAAGTCACATACTTGAATCCATATAATTAGTATCATTCTTCTAAGGACATTTATTATGTTAACATTTATATAACGCAGTAAATAAAACATAATAAAAGAAATTATCATTTAACCAAAACATATCATAAATATAGTGTCACAATCATTACATAATTAGCCACTAGGGCATACACTCTAACAACAATGACCTTTGTTCTTAGATTATACACTCTATATGCCTTGCTTGATAGAGAGTAACCTAAGAAAATTGCTTCATCAGATTTGCTATCAAATTTTCCTCTTGTCTCTAATGAATCTCTCAGAACAAAGCACTTATAACCAAACACATGCATAAACTTGAGAGTTGGTTTTCTCCCAGTTATTAACTCATAGGGTGTTTTGTTGTAAGTCTTGTTGATTAAGGACCAATTCTGTGTGAAGCAAGCAGTACTAATTGCTTCCTCCCAAAAATAGGTTGGAAGCTTTGACTCTTGTAACATTGTCCTTGCTGCTTCAATAAGGGTTCTATTTTTTCTTTCTTTGTTGAGGAGTTCTTGGAGCTAAGAGTTGATGAGATATTCTTTTTTCAGTGCAGAATTCATTTACTTGGGAATTTTTGAATTTTGTTCCTCTATCACTTCTTATAACCCTTACTGTTCTTCTTGACTCAGTTTCTATTTTCTTGATATGATCAATAATTAACTGAGCAGCTTCATCATTTCAGTGAAGGTATTTGACCCAAGTATACCTTGTGTGATCATCCACTATAACCAAAGCATATATGTTTTTTAATATTGACATCACATTCACTTGACCAAATAAGTCCATATGTAATAACTATAAAGGGTCAGTGATTGATGTTGCTGGTTTGCTCTTGAATGACACTTCTTTGTTTTCCTTTTTGGCATGAATCACACAACCCTTCTTGTGTAAATTCCAATTGAGGAATGCCAGCTACCATACCATTTCTCACCAATTTGTTGATGTTTTTGAAGTTTAAGTGGAAGAGCTTCTTATGCCAAAGCCAACTTTCATCAGCTGAGGCTTTGCTATAAAGACATGTGACTTGATCAGTAGAAGAGATTAGGTTTGCAGTGTACAAATTTCCTTTTCTTTTCCCTGTCAATATCACATTTCCAGATTCCTTGTCACACACCTGGCATTGATCTTCTTTGAAGGTGACATAGAATCCTCTATCACATAGTTGACTCACACTTGACAGATTGTGCTTTCAGCCATCAACTAGTTATACTTCAGTGAAGATGACATCTCCATGCTCAACATTGCCATAGCCCTTTGTATGGCCTTTGCTGTCATCTCCAAAAGTTACCTTAGGGCCACTCTTTTCTTCATACTGTTTAAGTACGGACTTGTCTCCTGTCATATGTCTTGAACATCCACTATCCAAGAACCATGATTTTTTTCTTTTTGCCCTACATAGTAAGAATAACTAGTTAGAAATTTTTGGGACCCAGATTTTCTTGGGTCCTTTCTCACTAGTTTTAAAATCAAGACTTGACTCATATGGAGTTGATTGTCTTTTAGAATTTTTAACTTTTATTGGACAATTAATAGTCTTGCTTCTTAAAGGTGAGAGACTGCTAAGTTTAGAATTTTCACAATTATTGCAAAGATGGTTAAACCTTTTTACAGGTGATTTTTCTTTGATTATCTTTGTTGGTGCAGTCTCTACTATAGGAACTCTATTTTTACTCCTACAATATATAGCTATGTGGATGGGATTTCCACATATGTGACATGTTTTTCTAGGAGCATTAGACATTCTAGCATAATTAGTATATTTATTGATGCCTATTTTTCCATTCCTATTCCTTCTTCCACTGCTAGACTCCACTGACTTTTCAATCTTAGACTCAGTAAGATTGTCCAATTTTTTGTTTAATTGTGTCTTTGTCATGAATCCTATATTCAATCTTTTGTTTTCAGTCTTTTCAACAGTATTCACTGAATTTTGATCATTCCTTATAACTGCAGTGGCATGTTGACTTTGAGTGTTGATAAATTTAGGTTCAATGACTAGTGAGACAAAATTAATTCTTTTAATGGGAATTGGCTTGTTAGTCATAGAATTAGCAGCTTCAAACTTTTCTGTATCTGATTTCTTTTCTAGAAACTCATTATATCCTAAACCAGATTTTTGACCCATCATTTGATCTTCTACCAAGTCTGAAAGCTTTTTAGAGGATTGATTCCATTTTTTTATTTTAGCCTGTTCATTTTCAAGTTGTTCGACTAAGTAATATTCCCTCTTTTTCAAAGCATCTATCATGTGATGAGCTTTATCCAATTCTGACTTGATAGTATCAAATTGTATTTGTCTCTCTTTAAGAAATCTATTTCTCTTAAAGAGTAGGTCATGTGATTCTTTAACTTTGGCATGTTCAATGGTTAATGATCTAAAACTAACATGCAAATTAGACATATCTTTTTGTATGCTTTCTATAATAGATGTATCAATTAAATTAAGCACATTAAAATTCTGAATTGCATCACATACCTTTGTAGAATCACTTGGCTCATTAGTTTGAACCATCAAGGCAAAGTTGGCAATTTCTTGCTCAGAGTCACTGTCAATCCAATCCTTGCCTTCAGTAATCAAGGCCTTGCTTTTTGATTTGTTCCTTTTATCAGCAAGGTCATTCCCTGATTTTCTGTTCTTTTCATCCTTAGATCTTTCTATAGATCTAGGCTTCTTACACTCATTGGCAAACTGCCCTATCCCATCACACTTAAAACATCTTATCTTCTTCTTGTCAAAGGTCATAGTTTGACCTTCTCATTTTGGGTTAGGCTTCCTTGATGATCGTCTCCCTTTCCTGCTAGCCCTAAATTTTTTGAATTGTTTCATGTCATCATCAGTGTTGGATTCAGTTTCTTTATCAGTCGAGCTTATAATGTAGGTTTCATCATCAAGCTCCTCATGAGACTTCTTTGTCTCAACCATTAGTGTAGCTCCTTTGTCCCTACCATGCATCTTTTGTCTTTGCTCAACTTCTAGTTTATAAGTCTTTAGATTTCCATAGAGCCTGTCTAGTGTGAGAATGTCCAAATCATGAGCTTCTCTTACTGTAGTTGTTTTTGGATCCCAGCTTGGTGGGAGTGCCCTCATGAATTTTGTATTAACATCTTCATTGTCATAGGACTTTCCAAGTATTTTCAAGTTATTGAGCAAAGCATTGAATCTATCATAAACTAATGTTATTGATTCACCAGGCTTTGCTTGAAAGAATTCATATTGTTGTGTTAACAATAACCTTTTATTCTTTCTTACTTAGTCTGTCCCTTCACATAGGACTTTAATGGTATCCCAGATCTGTTTTGATGTTGTGCAATTGATGATGCTTGTGAACATATTCTTATCTATGCCATTATAGAGTATGTTCATCACTTTAGCATCCTTCAACACTTGTAACTTGTCTTCATTGGTATAATCACTTTCTGTTGCAAGTTCAAAGTGTTCAGGAATAATTGTTCCTTCCACAGTTTTTGAAGGAACAAATTTCCTTAGTTGATAGGGACCCTTCTCAATCCTATTAATGTATTCGGGATCGGTTGCCCTCAAGTGCATATACATCTTTTGTTTCCAGATTGGATATTCTTCTCTTTTTAAAACTGGAATTCTGGCTCCACCATCACGACTTCCTACATATGTCATTATGTTGGAGCTGCTTCCTTCGTCATTGGCCATCTCTGGATCTTGTTAATTGAAATATATCAATCAATATGCTCTAATACCAATTGTTGTCCCAGTGAAATAGCCTAGAACTTGTAGAAGGGGGTTGAATACAAGTTCTTGAAAACTTTTCAAATTCCTGTTCTTCAAAGTATTATTACTTGTGGAAATTAAGAACAAGAACAAGAATAAATTTATAAACAATTGCTTTTATTGATGAACAATTGATTACAAATTCTAACAATCACAAATTGATTGTCAGCTTCAATTCTTGTACTGTATATATACAAATCTATATAATCATACATCTAATACAACTCTGTAAAATTAATTATATCTTCCAAATCTGAATATGAATTCAGCTTCTAATCCTATTCGAAAACAATAATTAATCCCTGTACCGCACGAATAGTACTTTCAATTACATATCTCTTGTATATCTCTAACCAGCTTCGTCTTCAATGACTCTTCAATGTCCATGTCAAAGATAACTTCTAATTCAAATAGAACTCTGTACTGCATCAAAGAGTAATCTACACTTTTAGTCTCTGACTACTTCAACTTTAGTCTCTGATCAACTATGTTTAGTCTCTGACAGCTTTAGTTTAGTCTCCGACAGTGTAGTCTCCGATGCTTTAATCTTAGTCTCTGATGGTTCACACTTAGTCTCTGATGACTTACACTTAGTCTCTGACGACTTAAGATTAGTCTTTGACGCTTTAAGCTGTAGTCTCTGATGAACATTTTCTTTAGTCTCCGATAGACTAAAGACAGTCTCTGATGCAATTCTGATAGTCTCTTACAATACAAATTAACTTACTCTCTCATAATACAAACTACATGAATCAGAAAGTAAACTATCAGCTACAAAACTTTAAATGCTATAGACTAGCACTAACTATACATTTGTATATCTAAGTATTCTAAGTACAATCATCATCAAAAATTATAAAACCTAATAGATTTCTCATGTTATATCAATAATCATGTTTTATAGACCCTTTCATGCACCAGTTTTTGAAATTAGAATTAGCTAAGGACCAAGGCAAGTATATACTCACTATACTCCTTTTTCATCAAATACATAAGATCATTGATTAGATTTACGTAAATAGTCAATGTTTTTCATGGATAAGTAACGTATGATCCATTGATCCAATGTACGTGAAAAGATGTTGTATATTGAACCAAGTATTATTGGGCAGTTGCTAGCTGTTTTAATTCGCCAGCACGCCAAAGGAAAATCTTATATGAATATAGAAGCTTTATTTCTTATCCTATACTTGCAAAGTATATCTATATGGGTAAAGGCTAGTGGGTTGCGAACGCCTGGCACCCCAACCTATGATGATAGGGAATGAAAAAACCGAGGCATCGGTAATCAGACCCATGCAGACCTATGCTTTTTGTGTTGACTACGTATGTCATTATGATGAAGTCAAACGATCAGGCTGATCAACTGATATGTCGTTTGATGAAGAGCTGAAGTCAGATAGTGATCAGGCTGGTCAAATGATGCACTATCTGATGAAGAGAAGGCACAAATGAATGATAGAGAACTTATTTCAAAGAAGAGGGTCAACCCTTGTTATCATTCGGGAACCCTGAAAGTTACATGTTTGTTAAATTCCTTGGAGGTGTCGGCATTGCTTCACCCAAACTCAATAAGCACTGAAGCCTTTTGTAATATCTGTTTTTTTTTTTGAACTTACACAGCTTATGAATATATACTTGCTAAGTGTAAATCGCTCATGTGGATTATTATGGAATAATTTACAGGTCACGATGAGAAGGCCAAGCCGCCTAATAAAGGAAAGGAGAAAATGACATAACGAGAGTTTCTTGATTGCTTTCCTATGGATGGCCTTTAGAGGTAAAGTGAAGCGAGAGACCATCGTAGAAATGTTCAGATTGTAAGGCCAGATAGGCCATTTATAGACTTCCGCCGCTAAATATTTAAAGATCTGTAATAGAAGGATATATATCTTTAGTTCATATCATGAATGTTGGGTTTATGATTTTGTAATAGAGATTATATTTCTCTTTTCCATGAAATGCATGCTTGGTTTATGATGTTTTTCTGTTGTTAATTCTTGGCAATGCCTGAGGTCCGACATGGGATTTTTAGGGGTTGTCATACAAATTCTGACAGTGCCCGAAATGGTAGGCCCCCCCCCCCCCCCCCCCCCCCCCCCCCCCCCACACCCAAACAACCCGCCCCCCCCCCCCCCCCCCCCCCCAAAAAAAAAAAAAATCCCATCTTGGACTTTGGGGGCCATAAATTGACAACAAAAAAACATCAATAACCAAGCATTCATAATATAATATAAAATAAAATACATCTCTTATTACAAAACCTCAAAATAAATATTTAGCAGCGGAATTCTAAAAATGGCCCATCTGGCCTTACAATCAAAACATTTCTATGATGGCCTTTCGCTTTACTTTCCCTTTAAAGGCCATCCATAAGAGAGCGATCAAAAAACTCTCGCTATGCCATTTTCTCCTTTCCTTTATTAGGCAACTTGGTCTTCCTCTGATCAAATCACATGTCTCTACAACAAATCTTCAACTGATGAAAGTTGGCTTCGGCACAAGAAGCTTTCCCACTTGAATTTCAAGAACATCAACAAGCTTGTGAGGAAAGGATTGGTAGCTGACATTCCACAATTGGAGTTTACACAAGATGGATTGTGTGATTCATGCCAGAAAGGGAAACAAAAGAGTGTATCATTCAAAAGCAAACTAGCAACATCAATCACTGACCCTTTACAGTTGTTACACATGGATTTATTTGGTCAAGTGAATGTGATGTCTATCTTAAGGAATAGATATGCACTGGTTATTGTGGATGATCACACGAGGTATAATTGGGTAAAATACCTCTACACAAAAGATGAAGCTGCTCAGTTGATAATTGATCATGTCAAGAAGATAGAAACTGAGTCAGGAAAAACAGTAAGAGTGATAAGGAGTGATAGAGGAACAGAATTTAAGAATTCCCAAGTTACTGAATTCTGTAATAAAAAAGGAATAACTCACCAATTCTCTGCTCCAAGAACCCCTCAACAAAATGGAGTTGTTAAGAGGAAAAATAGAACCCTTATTGAAGCAGTAAGGACTATGTTACAAGAGGCTAAGCTTCCCACATATTTTTGGGAGGAAGCTATAAGCACTGCTTGCTTTACACATAATAGATCCTTGATAAACAAAGCATACAACAAAACACCTTATGAATTAATGGCTGGGAGAAAACCAACTCTCAAGTTTTTACATGTGTTTGGTTGTAAATGCTTTGTACTGAGAGATTCATCAGAGACAAGAGGAAAGTTTGACAATAAGTCTGATGAAGCAATCTTCTTAGGTTATTCTCTGTCAAGTAAAGCATACAGAGTATATAATCTAAGAACAAAGGTCATCGTGGAATCAATACAAGTCGTGTTTGATGATAAAAAGATTCCAGGGATGATTGGTCAAGGATTGCATGAACCTCTAAGTTTTGAGAATGAATTGGATGCATGGGAATATCCATCAGAAACTACTAAAAAACCCCAAGATAGCAATGATCCCTACATAATTGAGGGGGAGTTAACTGTTGTGCATGAAGTACCAAGGACTAATACTCTATCAGAGACTAAAGTATTAGATGAAACACAAGAAACTAGTGACTTTAGTGAACCATCAGAGACTAATGGTTCACCAGAGACTAGAGTCACTGATGCACAATCGGAGACTATATTGACACTAAGGAATGTAGAGATAAACAGCTCAGGGGAGCTAATAATGGAGAAGTCAATGGTCTAGGGGGAGTAGTCTCTGATCATGAAGCTACATTGGACAACATCAATCTAGAAAATGAAGCCTCTACTTCAAGGTCAAATCTGCCACGTGCAATTCCATGTTTGAGAGACCACACTCCAGATTTGATTATTGGAAGTCTAGAGGATGGAGTCAAGACTAGAAGTGCAACTCAAAATGAATGTTTATACCTTAGTTTTCTCTCAAAGATAGAGCTAAAGAAAATTGAGGAAGCACTTCAAGATCCTGACTGGATAACAGCCATGCAAGAGGAGTTAAACCAATTCACTTAAAACAAAGTCTGGAGACTGGTACCCAAACCAAGGAATAGATCAATTATTGGTGCCATGTGGGTCTTCAGAAACAAATTGGATGAAGCTGGTACAATTACAAAGAATAAAGCAAGACTGGTTGCAAAAGGATATTCTCAAGAAGAAGGGATAGATTATGATGAAACTTTTGCACCAGTAGCAAGACTTGAAGCAATTAGGATTTTCTTGGCATATGCAGCCTACAAAAACTTCAAGGTGTACCAAATGGATGTCAAGAGTGCTTTCCTTAATGGAAAATTGGAAGAGGAAGTCTATGTTCAATAACCACCAGGTTTCGTGGATTCCAAGTTTCCAAATCACGTGTATAGGTTAGACATAGCACTCTATGGCTTAAAACAAGCACCAAGAGCCTGGTATGATACTCTATCTCAATTTTTTCTTGAAAATAAATTTGTTAGAGGTATCATAGATAAAACTTTATTTTATAGAAAGCAAGGCTCTGACATCATACTTGTGCAAATATATTTAGATGATATTATATTTGTTTCTACAAATGAGAAATTTTGTGAAAATTTTTCAAATCTCATGCAGTATAGATATGAAATGAGTATGATGGGAGAATTAACATTTTTCTTAGGATTGCAAATAAAACAATCAACTGATGGAATTTTTATCAGTTAGTCCATGTATATCAAAGACTTATTGAAAAAATATGATTTAGTTGATTGTGCATCTGTAAAAACACCCATGCCTACTGCCACTAAGCTAGATAAGGATTTAAAAGGAAAGAAAATTGATATTACTAACTATAGAGGCATGATAGGCTCTCTTTTATATCTAACTGCAAGTAGACCTGATATAATGTTTGCTACATGTTTATGTGCTAGATTTCAAGCTGACCCTAGAGAGTCACATTTGATTGCTGTAAAAAGAATACTCAGATATCTAAAGGGTACCCCAAACCTTGGTTTATGGTATCCCAAAGAATCTAATTTTAAACTAATTGGTTATTCAGATGCTGACTATATAGGTTGCAAGCTTGACATAAAAAGCACAAGTGGAAGCTGCCAACTTCTTGGAGGCAGACTTGTTTCTTGGTTTAACAAGAAACAAAATTTAGTTTCTACTTCAACAGCAGAAGCTGAATACATTGCAGTTGGGAGTTGCTATGCTTAGATCTTATGGATCAAAAATCAACTCCTAGACTATGGTATGTCATTATCCAAAATTCCTATCTATTGTGATAATACAAGTGCCATAGCAATAACAGAAAATCCAGTGCAACATTCAAGAACAAAACACATAGATATTAGATATCACTTCATAAGAGAACATGTAAGTGAAGGTAATATCGAATTACACTAGGTTACAACTGATAAACAACTTGCAGACATATTCACAAAATCTTTATATGAATCTACTTTTTCTAGATTAGTTTCTGAATTAGGAATGTTGAATTATGCATCTAAAAATTAATTTCATTTTGAAAGCAAGTTGTTTAGTTGTAGGAAGCTAGAATTTAATTTCTGGTTGCAGTTGTTCTCAATGAACAGAATTTTAGAAGCTAGAATTTAATTTCTGGTTGAAGTTGTTTTAATTAAATAGAATTTTTGAAGGCAATAATCATTAACTTGTTTGTTGAAATATTCTGAAAAGCTTTGGAATAAGAGACAACTTAGTCCCTGATAGTGTTTTTAATTAGTCCCCGACTTAATTAAAAATTGAACTATCGGAGACTATTCTAGTCCCCAACAGTGTTTTTAATTAGTCCCCGACTTAATTAAAAAATTGAACTATCGGAGACTATCCTAGCCCCCGACAGTGTTTTTAACTAGTCCCCGACTGAATTAAAAATATAACTATCGGAGACTAACTAGTCCCCGACAGTTGTTTTTAATTAGTCCCCGACTTAATTAAAAATTTAAATTATCGGTGACTACCTTAGCCCCCGACGTCATTTTTGATTAGTCTCTGACTCAATCAAAATGAACTATCGAAGACTAATCAGGTCTAGTATCTTATGAGTGAACTTATCAGAGATTAGGGCAATCTCCGATCGAGGGTAATCTGGTAGTTATTCTACCCATGACCGAAAACGTTCACTATCCTGTGAATTGCAAACGTCTCTAACACTTTGATAATAGTAAATTAAAACACCTTTGCAATCACAATCTCTCAAGCTTTGAAATTATTTTCTCTCTGCAAATACTCTGCGATTTAACCCTATTTCAAAGTTTCTTCAAAGTTCACAGATCTCTTCAAATGACTGCTAAAACAGTTGTTTTCAAGTTTGGAGACTTTGATATTATCAAGACTAACCATGCAGGGGTGGCTAACAAGCATGATTTTGAAGCCCAGTACCACCCCTTCGTGGACTTTCTTCAAAACTCCACACTATCCTACGCCATTTATGAAGCTCTCGTCCAAGCCGCTGAAGTCATCACGGCTATGTGGTCTACAGCTACTGTCCAGGATGAGAACACTGACTCTCCTGTGTAAGTTTAGGTATGCTAACTCTGTCTATAATATAAATCATACCGTAGTTAATAATGCTTTACACTTACCAGTTTATAAAAACTTTGCCTCTCTTGCCTCTGATGAAGAAATTTTTTCTATATTTAAAAACTTACATTATTTTGCTGAAATTAGTTCTGTTGGGTCTATAACACGTCCCCATCTAAGGCAAGAGTGGTCACTGTTCTTTGATATAATAACTAAAGCATTTACTTCAAAATGCAGTGGCTATGATGCTATCACTACACTCACACAACAAATTGCTTTTAGTGTGTTGTATGATAGACATCTAAACATTGGGCTTTTAATTCTGCAAAATCTATTGGTAAAACTTAAATCCGGTAATAAAAATAAAATTTATTATGCTAGGTTTTTGATGATGATTGCTTATTATCTAATTCCTAATCTTAATATTACTAGCATGCAAGTTGTACCAACTGTTTTGCAGAGTAAAAGAATTTTTATTGATGTGAAGCATAAATCTGCAAAGGTAAAAGTTCCCTTATTTTTCCCTCCTGTCATGAGATCTATACTCATTGACAGGCTTCCAAACCTTTATTCTTTGCAATTCTTTGAGGATATTGAAAGCCAACCACTTTACAACAACAATCCATAGCCCCCTCCACAGTTTCCCAAAAGACTGTGGTTGCAAAGACTCAACAGCCATCACAAAACTTCCAATCAAAAGAAAAATAATTGAGGAAGTAAGTGAGGATAAGGGAGAACAAGAAGCTAAAGTACCACTTCAGAGAAAGAAGAGAATAATAACCCTTAGCCAAAAGCAATCCATTGCTTCCCAAAAGGCAATGGAGGTTATAAGGAAAAACAGTGAACTGTCATCATCCTCCCAAAAGGATGTTGATATTGAAGAAAGTTCCCAACCAGGAACACCCTATACAGAGTCTGCACAACCTCTAGTTCACCAACAAGAGGAACCAAATAGAGATCAAATACAAGAAAAGAGTGACACAAGGAGTGCACACACAGAGTCATTAATTGATGTTCCTCAATTTTCAATGTCTGAGGAACAACCAACACTCCATACTGTACATTCTTCTCCTTTTTCTCCCATACTTGATTCTTTTGATATTATACATTTAAATCCTCTTGATTTTTCCCAAAAGGAGCCAATACTCGAGAGAAGCTCTCAAACACATTCCATGGATAGATCCCTAGCCCAAGATACACAAAGGGAACCCCCTATCCATGCAGTCACATATACTTCTCCAACCCCCACTTCTGTAGGACAGAGTGCATTATCCATATGAGTGAGGATGTGAGAATAAATAGTGAGAGTCAGGCTCCTGACCTGGAAAAAGAGATGATATACGCAAACAAGAGAGTCAAGCTTTAGAAAGCTTGGAAAAAGGAGAGCAAGAGAAGTTGGGTGCCAAACCCCAGGCAAAAGGAGAGGGTGTGAGCAAGGATGAGATCCTTGAACAAAATAAAAGAGAGAAATTTTCAGCAGGAGCATTTTTACAACCTGTTGAAACCAGCTCACGAGAAGCTCAAGTTTCTTCTGGTCCCTCCACAAATATCCAAACAGAAAAAACTGGGAACAGTTCAAGCACAGGGGATGCAACATTAAATATTATATCTGATATGTCCAATGCAGACTTTGAAATGTTATATGGTCTACAACAAAGTCAAGACCACATTTCTGCATTGAAGACAAGGCTTGTAGATGAATATGTGTCTGAACCACCTACAGAGGAAAATGTTGATGAATGGCTTGATGCCACATATTCCAACACTCTGGAGGAAGCAGCCGCCCATTTCAGGTAGGATTATGTGACCAACATTGGGTCTAGAGTTGCTGCACCAACATCCACAGACATTCTTGAAGAACTAAACAAAGTGGACAAGAAACATACCAAATTCCATCATTTTTTGGTTACTGGTATAAATGGTGCAGTGAAGAAAATGGAGGAAAGGATGGAGTTGGAGACAGACAAAATCAGAAGGTGCTATGAAGAACACTTGCCAAGGAGGACTATCATTGCAATTGATACTCTTATCAAAGACAAGTCCAAGACTGACAGTCGACTTCAAGCCTTAGAAGCCAATATCCAACTCTTGATCCAAAAACAAGACAGAATGGAGCAACTATTGATGCAGTCAATTCCACATTTGGCCACCTCCTCTCACCTTAAAGATGCTGATGTCAAAAGGGGGGAGAGTGGTCAATTCAAACCATATGTTTCTGTACAAATATCAAAGTCTGGTCCTATCCTTGATGCTGAATTACAAGCAATGATGGACAAGATCCTAAAGAAACATTCTGATCTTGCAGCAGCAACAACAAGAACACAACTTCCAATAATAACAACAACAATAGCAACAACAACAGCTTCTTCTTCTTCCTCTGCACAAGCCCCAACATCAAAAGACAAAGGCAAAGGGGTCATGTGCTGACCCCAAAATCCCTCACTGGATCAGGGCTTCGTCAAAAGTAGGAAAAGATAACCACACATCAATTTATATAATAAATACTAACAGAAACAATATTAAAGAGTTATTACAACTCAAATATTACATTTTCAGCAGAAGCTATTCTATCTCTATACTATAATACAAAACATCACTTCTTAGATCATCCTCCTTCATTCTTTCCTTATCGGCACTACAAAGGGTTAGCCAACCTCAGTAACCGATCATCTTTGCCTTCCCTTTGTCAGAGGGCTCAGCCTTTATATTCTGCCCTGCAAGACATTAAAATTCAACAAGTATGAGCGATTTACGCCCAGCAAGTATATAAACAATTTGTGAAATGAAATATGGAATGTTTCAAAGCATTCAATTCTGTTGAGAGGCTTGGTGGAGCGATACTAATGCCTCAGAAATCTTTAAAGGATCTTTAGGATTACCGATGATAAACAATTGTGTAACCCTTCTTAAAACAAAACATAACTTTTTTGAAGTAAAAATATCCATCGGGGGCTAAACCCGTTGGATTTGCTAACCATACGGTATACAGCTGGCCTAACCGTGTCTGCATGATCCCTCCTTGTGTGAACGTACGTAGTCACATAAAATTCCTCTAGGCCAGGTGAAGAACAAATCAGCACCTTTCCTTTCTTCTAGCCATCCATGTGGCATAACCCATTTAAGGGACATCGCATTCTCATTTATTGCACAGATATAATATTGAAAAATAACTGATAAAGCAAAGCTTCTTTATATCCATGCACTTTTATTAATATCATGCTAGCAAAAATTAAAGCATAGCATTCTGTTTCACAAGGAAAATTTAAATGTAAAAGTCACAATTTTGTACGCATGTCGAATCAATTGATCATGCGCTTAACTGAAATAAGCATAAAACTAAGAATATACTTGCCTCGGTCCTTTGCAACAAAGATTCAAATTCAATTTACTGGTGAGCGAAAGATTCTGTAAATTATGCAAGTAATATTTTAATATTTTAATAAGAATTTATGAAAAAAAAATGTGTATGTGTTGTCCTTAGAATGTCTTAAATATGACATAATAACATCATGAATTAATTTTAAGAAAATAATGTTTTATAGTCTTGATGACAGACTGTGCATCAGGGAATAATTTTCTCATTATCAAACTCGTCAGGGACTGATATCCTTAGCCATCAGAGACTAACATATTTTTGCCCATCAGAGACTAGGAAATTCCTCCATCGGAGACTAAGAATTCCTTCATCGGAAACTAAGAAATTTTTGCCTGTCAGAGACTACAGATGATGTCATCAGAGACTAAACTTAGCCTATCGGAGACTAAGGATGACGTCATCCGAGACTAAATAACCCATCAGAGACTGATGACGTCATCGGGGACTAAACTTAAGCCTGTCGGGGACTAAGGCTGACGTCATCGGGGACTAAACAACTCATCAGAGACTGATGACGTCATCGGGGACTAAACTTTAGCCTGTCGGAGACTAAGGATGACGTCATAATCAGAGACTAAGAACATCTCGTTAGAGACTAAGAGTATCTCGTCAGAGACTAAAAATATCTCGTCAGAGACTAAGAGTATCTCGTCAGAGACTAAGCATATCTCGTCAGAGACTAAGGATATCTCGTCAGAGACTAAGAGTATCTCGTCAGAGACTAAGAATATCTCATCAGAGACTAAAAGTATCTCATCAGAGACTATGAATATCTCGTCAGAGATTAACATAAGAGCTTGCTTTTGCTGCCATGGAAGGCTTATCATGACAAACTCAGCCTAGGATGTCTCATGAAAATGCAAAGAATATAAACTTAGCATAAATCTTTGATGCTATGCACGAAAGAACTTAAGTAGAGTACCAGGTTCTTACCTCTTCGTTCTTAAGGGTGAAATCAAAGCTTGTCTAAGAATAACTTTCCGAAAGAAGAACTTAGAAATTTATGGAGATGATAAGTTTAAACGAAACTCTCAAAAGAGAAATTTTGGTAAAAGAATTAAAATTTCAACTCGAATGAGGTATTTATAGAGTTCAAAAGCAGTAGGTTAAGACTAAGCTTTTAAAATAAAATGATTGGTTAATCTGGACGATAAAACGGCTGTTCAACATGACTTCTTGACAGCAAATAGCTGCTGTCCTACATGCATGAAGACTTAGCCACCTAAATAGTTCCTAATCAAACACGTAATTACTAGACTACATAATCCTTTCATCCTCTTTCAAGCTGACCAATGTAATCTTATATGGGATTTGCTAATCCCCTTTTTCATACCTTTTTAAGGAACGTAACCTCAAAATCATGGATATTACATCATCATAAAATTTTCATTGTAGATATGAATTCATTTAAAAAAACTAACCTCTATGTAAAAATATAATAACACAAAATAAAATTATTTCTTATCGTAAAATACATTTAAAAATTTTTTTGGGTTCTCACAGGTCATGGTTGAGGAACCAAAGAAGCAAATCTCAACTCAACCAGGACAGCCCAAGCTATTGGGGGATGCCATGAAGATAGCTCACTTTCCCACTCCAGTTGAACTGATAGTGGATGGGAAAGTGGAATTGGTCTATCCTCAAGAGTAGAAACTGATAGAAGCTGATGCACTATTAGCTTAGAAACTTCAAGAGGAGGAGGACATAGCAGCAGCAAAGGAGGAAGAGGAGGCAAAGAAGAAGAAAATCTCAACAAGGAGATCAAGTGCACAGAAAGCAGCTATAACCAAGAAGAAAAATAAAGAGATGGAAGAGGCTGAGAAGAAATCAAGAAGAAAACCTTTGGTCCAGGAATCTGCAAAGAAACCTGTGATCAAAGCACCTATCAAGAAGCCAACCTTTCAAAAACCTCCAAGATCAGCTGGGACTGCCTTGGTGACTGTGAGTGGACCAACAAAGCCACGAACAGTTCCATCAAGGAAGTCTTATAAGGTTGAAATGGCTAGCACTAAAGAAATTATCAAGGACTTGAAGAAAAGTACAAAGAAGATTGATTTGATTAAGGGTAAAAATAATAAAGAACTCCTCCATGTCTTTTTGAAAGATGAAGAGTCTTTGAAATTTGAGAAGCCAGCCTTGGAGGGACAAACTAAAGAAAATCTAGAGTGGTTGTTGACTGTCTTGCTTGAGACTACTGATCTCAACATGGGATTTTGAAGCCAGATTCAGAAGGTGATGAAGGTGAAGCATAAGGTGGATACAGTGTCAGAAGCTAATCCTAAACCTCTTGGATTATGGTATGAGAATTTCCATGGAGAGAAAGTCTTCTTCAATTACAACAGAGATATCAACAGTGTCAATGAGAGACATATTGAAGGTTTTATCAGTCTACTCAAGGATGCTGAAGAAGAAATTGAATTGGTTCTGAAAAAGTTGTTGAAAGACAGGCTGGAGTTGCTGAGGAAAAATAGAAGGTAAATTGTTGTGTTGGAAGGTATGCTGTTTGTTGAAATAAGCTGTAATTTTTATTTTTGAAGCCAGACTTAAAGGATTTAAACCTGCGTCTTGGTGAAAGCTAAACAACATATCAAAGTTCTGAGTTCAGAATACATTTGTAGTTAGCAATTCTTTATTCTTTTTCTAAGTAATTGTGAATTGAGTTTTGACATCATCATCAACCTTGAAATTATGCTTATCATTCTGATATTCATAATTAGGGGGAGATTGTTAGGTTTTAGAACATTTGATGATGATTGTCTTTAGATTACTTAGAGGACAAATGTATAGAAAGTGTTAATTAGTAACACTGAAGTTTTGTAGCCAGTAGTTATTATCTCTTTGTTTATAATTCATTCATTCTTTGTAAAGAGATACAATTATTCTTTATTTGTAAGTAACTACTGGAATGGAGTATCAAAGCTTCAACAAGTCAAAGTATGTATTTGGTCCGTTAGAGTTTACTAAAAGGCTTGTCGGAGACTGGGGAAAACTTGTTAGAGACTAAGGATTTTATCTATCAGAGACTAAGGCTTGCATTATCAGAGACTAAGTCTAAAAGAGTCAGAGACTAAAGCTTACGTCATCGGAGACTAAGTGTAAAAGCATCAGAGACTAAGCTGACGTCATCAGAGACTAAGCCTTAAAGCATCGAAGACTAAATAACTCTATCGAAGACTACACAATCTGACGTCATCAGGGACTTAAAAACCAGAGACTAATTGATGACGTCACTAGAGACTAAAGATGAAGCGTTAGGGACTAATAGTGATTTATTTCATGAGAGATACAGAGTTCGAATTGAATAAGTATTGTCTTCCACGTAAATCAAGATATTATTGAAGACGTAGCTGGTAAGGAAACTAGCCAGAAATCTATTCCTAATCAAATAGGAAAGATTGTATTTAATTCGAATAAGGAAGCTGAATCATTATTGATTTAGAATAGGAGAACTAAGAATTCAGTTATTTTTTGAGAAGCTGTAATTAGGTTTACAGAATTGTAATTCGAAGCTATATAGGTTTTTCATAGTTTGTATCTTTTCCTATACAGAAAATAAAAGAAGCTGACGATCACATTGTTGTGATTGTTAGAATTTGTAATCAATTGTTAAAGCAATAAAAAGTAATTGTTTATATATTGATTTGAGTTCTTTTTCTTTATATTCCACAAGAAAAGTTAATTTCTTAAAGAACAAGTAATTGAAAAGAATTCAAAGAACTTGTATTCAACCCCCCCTTCTACAAGTTCTCGGCTATCTCACTGGGAAAACAATGGCCTTGATGAATAAAGTTTTTAAGCCACATTTGGACAAGTTCATCACTGTGTTCATCGATGACATTCTCATCTACTCTAGGACAAAAGAGAAACATGCCGAACATTTGAGAATGGCATTGGAGACGCTAAGAAAAGAGAAACTCTGCACCAAATTCTCAAAGTGTGAATTTTGGCTCCGAGAGGTGAAATTTTTGGGTCACGTGATCAACGAACAATGGTGTGTTTGTGGACCCCACAAAAATTGAAGCTGTCACCCATTGGTTGCAACCAAATACGCCTACTGAAGTACAGAATTTCTTGGTATTAACAGGCTACTACTGCAGATTCGTTCAGGATTTCAAGGTTGGCTATTCCACTGACGAATCTAACAAGAAAGACAGTGAAATATACATTGACTCCAGAAGGTGAAAAGAGCTTCCAAGAGCTAAAGAAGATGCTGACTACTACACCAATGTTAAACTTACCAGATAGTAAAGGAGATTTTGTATATAGAGTGATGCTTCATTGAATGGGCTAGGAGCTGTCCTGATGCAACATGACAAAGTCATCACCTATGCATCTCGACAATTAAAGGATTTTGAGAAATGATATCTAGCTCATGACTTGGATTTAATTGCGATTATTTTTGCCTTAAAGATTTGGAGACATTACTTGTATGGGGAGAAATGTGAGATCTATACCGACCACAAAAGCCTAAAGTACATCTTCACACAAAAGGAGCTGAACATAAAACAAAGTCGATGGTTGGAATTGATCAAGGACTACGACTGCTCAATCAACTATCACCCTGGTAAGGCAAATGTGGTAGTTAATGCACTGAGCAGACGAGAAAAATCGAACAAAATGACAGTTCAAGAAGAGGTAAGGATGGATTTGGAGATGTTACAACTGAACATTATCATAACAAGGCAGAGACGGGAAATTAAGGAAAAAGTCAAAGCAAGGCCACAATTATTGGACATAATCAAAGCAACTCAAGAGAACCTTGCAGAAGAAAAAGAGAAGCTGGTCAGTGGAGGAAATGAAAAATGTCGAATCCACGAAGATGGTTTAATGAGATTCGAGGACCGAATCTGGATTCCGGCCAAAGTGGAATTGAAAAGAGAATTACTACAAGGGGCTCACAATTCTAGATTTTCTATACACCTAGGAGGGAAAAAAATGTATCAAGACTTAAAGTAGAAATTTTGGTGGCCAAATATGAAGAAAGAGATAGCCGAATAGGTCAGTACATGTCTCACCTGTTAGAGGGTCAAAGCTGAACATAAAAAGCCGAGTGGACTATTACAATCCTTGGATATCCCAGAATGGAAATGGAAATATATCATAATGGATTTCGTAGTTGAACTACCAGCAACATTGGAGTACCAATCTCAATTGTGTCATATCGTGATCCGCGCTTTACGTCCAGATTTTGGCGTAGCTTTCACGACTATTTGGGGACATGAGTACTGCATTCCACTAGCAGACTGATGGACAATCTGAAAGGACAATTCAAACTTTGGAAAATATGTTAAGGCGTGTTCATTAGACCTCAGTGGTAACTAGGATGAACACCTACCGCTCATTGAATTCGCCTACAACAACAGTTTCCATGCAAGCATTGACGTGGCACCATTTGAAGCCTTATATGGTAGGAAGTGCAGAACACCGCTATATTGGAATGAAGTTGGAGAAAGGCAACTTGAGGGACCAGAGATGGTTCAGCAGACTGAAAATACAATAAGAATCATCCAATATAGAATAAAAGCTGCACAGGACTGACAGAAGCAGTACGCAGACCAGCATTAGAAGGATCAAATATTAGAAGTCGGAGGTCATGCTCTACTAAAAATTTTGCCATGGAAAGGCGTCATGCGTTTCGGACAGAAAGGGAAACTAAGCCCCCGCTACATTGGGCCTTTTGAAATACTCCGACGTATTGGTGAAGTAGCCTACCAATTGGCATTGCCCCTAGCCTTGGGACACATGCATGATGTTTTTCATGTGTCAGTACTTCAACCCTATAAAGGGGATCACACTGGCATCATTGATTACCAGCTGATTAAGCTTTAGCCAGATTTGCACTATGAAGAGATTCCAATGCAGATATTGGATCGACAAGTAAAGATTCTAAGGAATAAGGAGATTCCCTCTGTGAAAGTTCTATGGAGGAATCACAATGTTGAAGAAGCAACGTGAGAATTAGAAGAAATGGTGATGCAAAAATACCCCCCATCTCTTTCACTAGTCAAGTTTTGAGGACAAAACTTATGTTAGGGGGGGAGGATGTGAGAACCCGAAAAATAAAATTAGTTTTGTGGTATGATTAATATATATTATGCATGAAGGTTTAAATTTTTTTTATTCGGTATGAGTAATGAATTCATATCTTAAATGAAAATTTTATGACAGTGTGACGTCCGAAAGATTTTAAATATATTTTGAGATCAAATCTTTAAATGATTATTACTTTTTATCAAGAGTTAGCAAAATATAGTCACATGGGGAAGGCAACGCGGGAGAGCTACAATACCCATCTTTCTTTAAACCAAAGACTGCTGTAAGGCAAGGGATATAATTATATTATATCAAGATGAGTTGCACGTGACCCCTCAAGTTGTAAATCAACTCCAACAGTACACTAGATTGTGGCTATGATAGATGACTGACTGACTCTTAACAACCATAACATCGCCCTTTCTAACCAATCATTTCCTTCTAAAGCTTAGTATTGGCCAATACAGCCAACGACTGAAAATCTACTCTTAGATAATCCAACTACTCTTGTTGCTCAGCAAGTGATATAAATATATCATTTGAAGTACAACCCTAACCCACTTTCATAAATTCTCTATACAGCCAAACACCCACAAAATCCAGGTTTACCTTTCAGAGCAACTATCTTTCTCGAAGAACAATCCAAGCTTTTAACTTCTTCTTTGCAGCCAAAGAGGTAAGAGCACTATATTAAAGTCCTACTTTGTTCCTGCATTATTTTTGTTCTATTATGCATGCCAGTTTGTAAAAATACTTTGTTTATGTTATCGTAGATGAGAATAAGAAATGTTGACGACCACCTAGTAGACAAACCGTTAACTTTCAAATATTTCTTTATAACACCATGCTTGAGCCTCTAACAACCAGAGTTCTTGAAGTCTAGCAATGTCTGGAAGAGTAGTAGACAATAAGAATATTTCGCACTGCAGAAAAGATGATGAAAGTTGCCCTAGTGATGGTTATCCAGTGATGACACCACCTTTTTTACATGGGGAATCTTTGTTGTATCAGAGACAAGTCCTAGCTTAGTCTCCGTCAGTGTGAAGCTTGTCTCTGACTGTATAAAATTATCCCTGGGAGATTCCAAGATAGTCTCTGACAGTAAGGAACTAGTCAATAATATGCTAAAGATATTAGTCTCTGATGAGAAAATTTTGTTAGTCTCTGACGAGAAAATTTTGTTAGTATCTGAGGAGAAAAATTTTGTTAGTCTCCGATGACCAAAGTTTTGTTAGTCTCTGATGGGAAATACCTTAGTCTCCGATGAGTAATTATTCTTCGAAGAGTTTGGCACCAGCTTATGAGTTCAGCGATGACTTATTGAGTTTGGCACTGAACAAATTATCCACTGACAAGTTTGGCGTTGAGTTTGGTGCTGGCTAAACAGTTGGCGATGAGTTTGGTGACAACCAAGTGATTTTGGCGATAGTCAAATAAATTACTGACGAGTTTGGCGATGATCAAAATCATCCCCTGATGGTCGAGGATCATCCCCTGATGATCGAAAAGAACCCCTTAATTTTTAGACAAATGGCTTAAAACAGCAATGTCAGTTAGTCTTTGCTAAATGAGTTTAGTAGAGACTAAGCAAAGCAGGAATAAAGGGAATAAACAATGTAAAAGATAAGTAGCAAAGTAAAGTAAGCAAGAGAATTTTTATAGTGGTTCAGTCTAAGCCTACTCCACTCTTATTCTCTTTACTTGAGAAGGCACACACTAAAAATGTTCACACAGAACAATAAGCAGCACGACACTTAGTCCAGAATTACAATGGGTCGCTTAGACCAGGTAGTCACACAGACTAATAGCAGATGTTGTTTCTTGCTTGCTATCTCTATGCAGTAAGCTCCTTGTTAAGCAGATTAGATAGCACTTGTTCAATCTTAGAATTGTGTCTTGCCGAATTCTTTGAGTATCAGATAGTCAGAGCAATTCTTAGTTGTTTAGTGATCATAAATGAAATTTATGACTCCTATTTATACTACTACAAAAATCTATCTGTTGAGAATTTGAAATAGATCTGTTGGGAGTTGTATTGCCTTGTCAATGACTTGTACTTTTCCAACTATTCCTTGCTTAGTTCAAAAAGATAGTTGTTATTTTGTCTTCTAGTGCTTTTTAATAAAGCTCTCTAGGAGTTGCCTTAAGCAGGACAGAAGATAGTCTTTTTCTAACACTCTTGCTTGGATCAAGGTAAGGAATCTTGCTATATCAGTCCTTGCTTATTTCTACTTTAAGTAGGGCTATCCTTGGAATTTTCTATATATCTTCAGCATCCTTCTTGATCGATGAGTAGAGTCTTCACTTGTGATCAAAATCCTTGCTTAACTAGCAGAATATATCCACCTAACAAGTTGGATATTTTTCTAAGTCCTTTTACATCATATAAGCAAGGACTATATTACATTATCAATTCTTATATCAGTAAGTATAATTCTTTAAGCAATAGTAATATAAGTAGGGGTGCATCAACAATCTCCCCCTAATTGATGATGTCAAAACGAGTTATTTTGATCACCACATAAAGCAACAAAATTCATTTCATTTCATTAAAAAAAATATGAAGTACATGAATGATGAATGAAAATAAAGTAAAGTAAAAGACAATTAGACAGTTAAAAATAAAATTCTTGCTAATCTTCACTTTCAGTAGATCCTTCAGATCCTTGCTGATCTTCTCCATACTTTAGCAGCTCTAGTCTTCTCCTTTCCTCGGCCTCCTCCCTTTCTCTTCTTATGGCCTCCTTTTCTTGTTTACTCCTCTCCATCCTTTCCTTCTTGTGGTTGTACTCCCTTTCATTCTGCTGGTCCCTGAGTCTTTTCATTTCCAACTCGTACTATTTGATTTTGGATTCAGAGTGTTTGATGCTTGCAAGCAGTTTGAGACTTTCAGCAGGCCCTGACTTCTTCATCATAACATCCACTTCTTCAAGAGCCTTTTGCAGTCTCATGTATGGAGAGGGATTAATAATCTGTACCGCAGACTCAGGGATGTGCTTGGGAACTCTTTTTATGGCCACAGCAGAAAGAGTCACAGCAGGGGCAGGAGTCACAGCAGGAGCAGGAGTCAAGACTTGATCTTGTTGTTGTTGTGTTGCATCATGATCTCTTTCCCCCTTTTTAATATCATCAGCCCTTAAAGGGAGAAAGTGAATTAGCTTGTTGAGAGTCAGCAGGATTTGATCTTGCTTATGCTTCATCTTGTTGATCCGGTCTTCAAGATCAAAGGCAGCAGGAGGTACCTTGGAGCTTTGAGCAAATTCAGCAGGCTGGGAGGTAAGACTTGCTAAGACCTTGTCGATCTTGGAGTCTAGTTCAGCAAGCCTTTTCTTTGTAGACTTGGAGGAGTGCAAGTGAGCCATCTTTGATGGCTTAAAGGCAACAATAGAAGGCTTGGACGGATAGGATTCTTCAAGCCTGATTGGGATGGTGGATTTCCCATAAGCAAAATGTCTTATGCAAGCACACGAAAAATCTTCAGCAGAAAGGTCAACAGCAGGAATATAGCCCTCAATAGCAGGAACATTGGCAGCAGGGATGATGCGGAATTTGTGTCTGCGTATGTCCATGCGAAGTCTGTGGGCAAAAGCAACAACAGTATCATTGGCATAGGGAGCTGAGTTAATCATGTTCCAAACGCCCTCCAAGGATTTTCAAGAAGCACCATGAATTTTGGCATCCTTTTGAATGAATCTGAGATAGCTCACATGCCCATTCCACACCAGTAGGAATAAAGAATGGGGAGAAAAAGGATGAAATCAGCAAGCAACATGTAAGAGAAGAAATCATCTATCAATCTAAGCCATAACCTTCTGCTTCTTGCTGAAGCCTTTGATGGAATGATTTCTTCTTGAAGTTCTCTCCTGGAGATGGCTGAGGTTCCATAAATGCTCTCACATTTTCAGCAGAGAAGTCCTTGGATTTTTCACCAAACATTCGATCTAGAAAGTGCTCATTGAGCACAATTTTTTTTTTCTCAAGTGTAGAAGGATGTGTGCCTGACAGGTGCATCAAATCCAAGTTCTTTCAGTCTCTTCAGCAGGATCCTTCGAAAATGCCTTACTGTGAGGTCAAGATCATAGTCGAGAAGACAGTAATCATTTTCTAGGTCAATATTGTTGTCTTCAGTTAGGCTCGTTTGACCATCCTGATTCCAGCAGCACTTACCTTGGTCATTCGCTCGATGTTTGTCTCTTTATGAGCTTGCTCCCCCTCAATAGCAGGCTCCTCATCAGCAGGGAGTACGTTGATCTCATATTCTTTAGTAGGCTCCCCCTCAGCAGGTACCCATGCTGGTGAGAAATGGCTAGGTCTTTCTTCAATTTGTTCAGCAAGGTATGCCTTAGGATCCAAGCTAGCTTGCTCTGCATCTTGTATCAGCAGGGCTTTGATAAGTTCCTCAGATTTTTGTTCCATTCTTCTTTTGGCAGGAACATCATCAGAGCTATCTTCAGCGTCGCTGCTGCTGGACTCTATTTTCTTTGCTTTGCCCATCCCTTTCACAGCAACATGTTTTCTTTTTGGAGGGGGCATGTCTCGCCCAAGCACACTTAAGTTCGGAGTTCTTATGGGATCTGGTGCTTTAGTACTGGTACGATCACACCCGCTAATTTTTGAGTTTTCTATCGTTATATTCTTTTACCTGCTCGTGCCGACATAACTTTAATAACACTACAAACTCAAATAATAAAAAATTCAAATTAAACAAAAAATGTGTCGTTTGTTCTTCCATTATTTTGGATAAATGATGGTAATTAAAAGATAAAATAAAATATTGTATCAAAATATAAAAAGAAGGGGTGCAACACGAGGACTTCCCAGGGGGTCACCCATCCTAGTACTACTCTCGCCCAAGCACGCTTAACTTCAGATTTCTGATGGCATTCGGTGCTTTAGTGCTGGTATAATCGCACCTAACTTTTGATTGCTCTATTGTTATATTCTTTTAGCTGCTCGTGCCGACAAAATTTTAATAACTCTGCGAACTCAAGTAATAAAAAATTCTAATTAAATAAAAAATGAATCGTTTGTTCTTTCATTATTTCGGATAAATGATGGTAATTAAAAGATAAAATAAAGTATTTTAGCAAAATAAATTATTGTATCAAAATATAAAAAGAGGGGTGCAACACAAGGACTTTCCAGGGGGTCACCCATCCTAGTACTACTCTCGCCCAAGCACGCTTAACTTCGGATTTCTGATGGGATCCGGTATTTTAGTGCTGGTATGATCGCACCTGCTAACTTTTGATTGTTCTATCGTTATATTCTTTTAGCTGCTCTGACAAAACTTTAATAACAATGCAATCTCAAATATTTAAAAATTAAAATTAAATAAAAAATGCACTGTTTGTTATTCCATTATTTCAGATAAATGATGGTAATTAAAAGATAAAATGAAATATTTTAGCAAAATAAAATATTGTATCAAAATATAAAAAGAGGGGGTGCAACACGAGGACTTCCCAAGGGGTCACCCATCCTAGTACTACCCTCGCCCATGCACGCTTAACTTTGGAGTTCTGATGGGATCCGATGCTTTAGTGCTGGTATAATCGCACCTGTTAACTTTTGATCGCCCTATCGTTATATATTCTTTTAGCTGCTCGTGCCGACAAAATTTTAATAACACTACAAACTCAATCATTTTAAAATTCAAATTAAATAAAAAATGCGTCATTTGTTCTTTCATTATTTCGGATAAATGATGGTAATTAAAAGATAAAAGCAAATATTTTAGCAAAATAAAATATTGTATCAAAGATTCAGAGATATTTCAAAAAGGGTGCTTGAAGAAGGTAGTTGTGTTTATAAATAGAGATAAAAATCAGTGAACAAGAAGTACATCTGAGAACAATACATTTGAGAACAACATTTGATCTCAACAAATCTCAACATCTTAGATCATCTCAAATACATCTCATATACATATCGAGTGAAAAATTGAGAGAGAGAGAGAGAAGCTGTATCAAAATATAGAGAATTAAATTTTGAGAGAGATACAGAGTAGCAAGTTATTAGAACTTGAGAAGCTAGAAATCATTTTGTAGATTGCAACTATGTTTCAAAAATAGAGTATTGTAGTTGTTCTACAAAAACAGAGTATTGTAGTTGTTCTTCTTTGAACAGAGTTCCTAAAAGCTAGTCATCTACACCAGTGAGCTTTTGCAATCTTTCTTTGACTAATAAAAGTTTAGAAGTATTTTTGATGTATTGTATTCTTTCAATTCCACAACTTCAATACAGTATATTCACTCAGCTCACAAAGTTTGAAAGAATTTTGTGGTTTGTATTCATATACTTTGGGACAAACAATCCTTCTATAGCAGATCTCTTAGTTACTAATGATATTAGTGTTAATATAAACTTGGTAATGCATTCATCTAGTGTTGAGAAGCTGTTAGTGCAATATAAGCACAAGTGTTTGTAGAAAGGGGGGGGGGGGGGGGGGGGCATGAATACAAACACCTGAAACTTTTCGCACTTTTAAACTTAAAAGTGCTTAGTGGAAAACAGTTGTAACAAACAGAAAAACTAAAGAAATGAACACACAGATTCAAGTTAAAATAGTTATATTAAAACTTGGGGTTTTCTGGAAATCTGTATAATCACAAATGTGATTTACAGCTACAAATTCTGCAAATAAAATTCACAGCTTCTCACACTCACTAGCTACGAAAACTTTCTCTAAAAAATAAATCTCTCAAGAAATATATTTCTGAGCTTCCTAATGTTATGTGCTTCTTTGTTTGTTTGATCTGTTGGATAGATTCAATCTCTGTTTATTTTTGTAATGAGAACTCCTTTGCTTATATGTTGATCAATTGATGAAATCACGTGCTAGAGACGTGCTGCTTTTCATAACTTAGCCGCAAGTATGTCACATCGTAGCCCTATGTGTCAGACTGCTCATGCTTTGTTGCTTCTTTTTCTTCCCCTGATTTGTGTGCATTTAATGCGAGAGAGTTCTCATTGGATAGAAAACAAACATCAAGAAATATCTTTCCAGTTGATATTTCTTGCTTCTTTAACACGTTACGTTGATTTTCGTGTAAGTACTGATGACGGGTGCATGTTGTCATAACGATCCACTGACTATCAGCCCTGATGGACTTTGATCAGTGCTTCTGGATCCCCTGATGCTTATTGACTAGATCAGGGCTTCAACCTTCACTTGAGTTTCACTCAGTGCTCCTTGATCCTGATGGTTATGACTGACGGCATACACTAATGGCTTCCACTGATGCCATGTTGATCATTCCCCCTGACGGGTTACCCTGATAGGTTGGCCTGACACTGACATGTCCTAAAGTGATTCCCTGACGGGTTACCCTGATGGGTTGACCTGACACTGACATGTCCTGAAGTAATTCCCTGACGGGTTGGTCTGCCTTCGTCATACCCTGATAGGTTTCCCCTGATGAGTTCCCCCTGATGGGTTCCCCTGATGGGTTCCCCTGATGGGTTCCCCCTGATGGGTTCCCTTGATGGGTTCCAATCAACGTAACTTTGTTTAGAATTTCTGATGTGCGGAATACTTTGACCGTTTACTAGTAGCATCAGACATTCTTCTTCACTTTGTCAAGTCTTTTGAATGTTTCTGTTTTCTGACTTGCCTTGTGAAGTTATTGACCATCCACTGATGAATAAGTTTATCATCAGTGCATGCAAAACTTGTGCTGATCTTAAGGTTTATAAAATACCTCAAGTATTTACAGTTGCACAATTTATTACATAATCATCATCATCATCATTTATCTCTAACAATCTCCCCCTATTTATGTTTATCAATTTGATAACCATAAATCCTAGATGCACTGATGATGATGTCAAAACCAATACTAAATACATGAAAGAATTTTGAATGAATTAATAAAAGAATTTTTGTACAAGTATTTTCCTATAACTATTACAAAAAGAATGTTGTATTAGACATCAGGATCCCTTTTCCTTTTTGCTGAGACAAAGGGCAATGGATGACTTGATTCAATCGGTTGAAAGTCACTTCCAAGGCCTTGTCTTCTTTGATCTGGGTTTTGATCAGGAATCCTTAGTTTGTTGTCTTCTCCACTTGCTTCCAGTTGCTCCAGCTCCTTTTGAAGAAGTTTTTTGAAGTTGACTATGTTGACATTGTTGCTGGATTCCAAAGCTTCAAGGACAGATTTTATTTCTTGAACATTGGCTGCAGCAAGTTGTGACCAGTAGAAGGTAATGGTCTCTCCCTTTTTATTTTTGAATTGAACACCCATGGGTTTAGTGATCATTTTTGGATATTCTTTAAATCCCTTTACTGGTGGCACATTCCTTACTACAGTGTTCACATCATCAGCTTTGGTTTCTTCAATCTCCTTCAATACTTTCTGAATCAGCAGGATTTTGAACTGGATGACATATTCATTTTTGTGGTTGGCTATTTGGCTTAGAACATGCATCGCTTCCTCCAGGTTTAGGCCATCAACTTCTTTGATCCTTATACTTTTCTCCTGCCCATCAATGGATCTATAGAATAATTTCAGTGGACTTTCCAATGCTGTGGGCAGGCTCCTTTCATTGTTAATGGCTCTCCTCAGCCTGTCGATTATCCCCCTTAAGTCTTTTTTAGCCTGTGAGGATCTTGGAATCAGATTTAGGACCAGTCCTAATTGCTCAGCATCCATTCTCCTAAACCAGTCCATTGCTACATTGAATTCTGACCCACTCTTCAGTTGAACTGTTATTAGCTGATCCCTTCTATTGTTGAACCTGACATCTATGCTTTTTATGGAGAACATAAATGTCAGGTTTTTACGTCTTTCTTCTTTGAGAAATTCAACTAGAGTGGGTGGACCATATTCTTTGGTAACAGGAGAAGGTGCTTTGTCCTTGGCTTCAGATGACTTCTTTGTAGTGACATCAGGGTCTTCAATTTTATCTTGATTTTTATCCCCTGATGCACTTTTAAGATTCTGTAATCTTCTTGGCTGAGGTTTCTTGCAGGTCCTGGGCCTGATACTCTTCTTCTTCTTTGCTTCTTCCTCCTGTTCCTTTGCCATTTCCCTCTCTTCTTCTTCTTGAAGTTGTTTTGCAAAGATTGCATCAGCTTCTACTAACTTTTTATCTTGAGGGTAGACCAGCTCCATTTTCCCATCAATTACAACTTCAACGGGAGTTGGAAAGTGGGCTATCTTCGTGGCATCTCCAAGTAGCTTAGGCCCTGATTGAGTTTTGGATTTCTTCTTGGGTTCCTCAATCAGGATACCCTTGCCTTTATCCTTGGATTTTGGAGCAGAAACAGGAGCAGTCACATCCCCTGATTGTTGATTTGAATTCTCAGAAATATGGTTAATTCCTTATCAAAAACAGCATCCTTTTGAGAGGATACTGCCTGGTCAGGCTGTGGGGTAACACTCGTGGCTCCCTTCTTCTTCTTCAATCTCCTCTTATAGCCAATCACTCTCTCTCCTTGCTCCCCCTCAGTTTTTGTGGTAACTTCACTGGGTTTTCTTTTAATCCCAACAGTCTTTTGGGAGACTGTGGGTTGGGTTGTTGAGAGTGGTTGTGAAGAAATTGGTTGTTCTACTTGGGTAGGCAGAGAGGTGGTTGATTTCTCTGCCATAGTAGATGAAGGTGAAGAATGTACAGTTGGAAAAGTAGAAGGTGTAGAATTTACTTGTTTTCCCAGTGAGATGGCCTAGAACTTGTAGAAGGGGGGTTGAATACAAGTTCTTACAACTTTTTCCTAATTCCTGTTCTTTAAGAAATTAACTTTCTGCGGAATATAAAGAACAAGATCAAAACTTTATAAACAATTGTTTTTATTGATTTAACAATTGATTACAAGTTTTCTAACAATCAAAAACAAGCTTTGATCGTCAGCTTCTATTCTGTGTATTTAGAGATAATACAACCCTTTCAAATCTCTATGGTATATAGACATACACAGCTTCGAATTACAATTCTGTAATTTATAATTACAGCTTCTAAAACTAAGTTTACAAAAACCTAGCTTCCTAATTCAAATCAAATACAATCTTTCCAATTGAAAGATTTCTAACAAGTTTCCTTGTCAGCTACGTCTTCAATAAAGTCTACGTGTTCATGGAAGACTTTCCTTCTTTGATTTGAACTCTAACTCCATCAGCGATTAAGTCCTCGACTAATCTCCGATAGCTTCTTTAATTAGTCCCTGATCACTTCGAGTAATCTCCGATGCTTTACAACGTGTAATCTCTGATGCTTTACTTCGTGTAATATCCGATGCTTTACTTCGAGTAATCTCCGATGCTTTGGCTTTAGTCTCTGGTGATGTCAGCATTTAATCTCCGAGGTATTGTTTTAATCTCTGATGACGTCAGCATTAATCTCTGACTCTTTATTACAATCCCCGATGACGTAAGCTTTAATCTCCGATGACCAATCCTTCAATCTCCGATGAACAAAACATTTTAATCTCCGATGAAGGATTCTTCAATCTCGGATGGGCAAAGTCCAATCTCTGATGAACAAAATTTTAATCTCTGATGGACTTTTCCCTTAATCTCCGACAAGCCAAATTTAATCTCCGAAAGACTAATTAACTTAAAACAACTTGTTGAACAGACTCAACAAGTATTCCAGCAGTACATACAAGTAAAATGAATCTATCTCTTTATTAAAATGACTAAATTACAACCAAGAGATACTACTGCTAGCTACAAAACTAAAGTGTTACAAACCAACACTTTTCTATACATTTGTATTCCTAAGTATTCTAAAGATAATCATCATCAAATGTTAATAAAACCTAACATTACTACATGTACCATATGCGATGGAAGTGCAAACGGTTCAGTTGAAAAAGATTTCTTTATTATTTCTACAAATAGTTTCTTTGTTTGCTTGTATGTCTGTACAGGGATATCATTCTCAAAAGAAAAATTAGTAATCTGATCTTTAATAATCATGTACAAAAATCTAGCATAATATATTTCAGATTTCCTATTATTAAAACTACCTAACTTATTTACAAGGTCATCAAAAATTATTTTACCTATATTTATATTTACTTTTTTAATAATTGCAAATGTTATTTTTAAAGTTAAAGAGGTAATAACTTCAAAGTTAGAACACTTACCTAAGAACACCTTGGTGATGGTGTCGAAGAGATAAGAAATCTCCCTCTTCACGTTCACCCTCTTGAGATCCTTGAACTTTAACACTGCGTTGGGAGCAGCGTTATAGCCCAGTTCCCTCAAGAAATCCAGCAGATCTGCATCACTGGGTGCATCCACCAGATCTTGAGTAGGTAACCCCAAAACAGAGTTAAGTCTGGAAGGTGTTATTTTCCCTTTCTCAGACGAAACTTTGAATGAGATACCCTTTACCACATCAGGCTTGGTGGTGGAGTACATGAATTTGGCACTTGTCCATAGTTGTGACAGTGCCTCCCCCGACATTTCTTCATCGGTAAAGATGGCTTTACTATACTCAGAGTTGAGCATATAGTTCATTATCGGTTTAAAGCATTCACTTACCTCATCAATGTCAGAGAAGCCCACGTAGTTTGTGGGTGGGACTGTCAAGTTCCTCTGAATTTGTTGTCGTGACATGGATGCTCTAAAGATTTGAAGTTCTAGGGCTTCTGTAAAGACCAGAGAGAGAGAGAGAGAAAAGAAAACTCGAGCAAATATCAGGTAGAGATTAAACGTTTTGGGGAGTTTCAAAAAGTAGGAGAGATAGAGTATTAATACTCGCCTATTGACGTTTGAAAACTTCTCCTGAAAACACGCTATCAGGGAGTCAGTTCAGTTTCTGTGATGACACGTCATCAGTGAGAGAAGAACTTAATGATGAGCTGTCATCACTTAACTGACCTTGAAACCTGATGCAGTAAAAAAAATTTTAAACTTACCCTGATGATTCACTGTATGTACATACCCTGACCCTGATGCATAAGACGGACACCCTGACCCTGACGCACAGGTCGGATACCCTGACCCTGATGAACAAGATCAATACCCTGACCCTGAAGCATAAGACAGACACCTTGACCTTGACGCACAGGTCGGATACCCTGACCCTGATGAACAAGATCAATACCCTGACCCTGATGCGTCCTTAAGGAAGCCCTGACCCTGATGCATTAGTTAAAACAAAAACCAAATAACAAAATGCAGAATATACAAGTATATACATATTTACAATTTGAACATATATAACCACATATCAGGGCTTCAACCTTCACTTGAGTTTCACTCAGTGCTCCTCGATCCTGATGGTTATGACTGACGGCATACACTGATGGCTTCCACTGATGCCATGTTGATCATTCCCCCTGACGGGTTACCCTGATGGGTTGGCCTGACACTGACATGTCCTGAAGTGATTCCCTAACGGGATGGTCTGCCTTCGTCATACCCTGACAGGTTTCCCCTGATGAGTTCCCCCTGATGGGTTCCCCCTGATGGGTCCCCCTGATGGGTTCCAATCAACGTAACTTTGTTTAGAATTTCTGATGTGCGAAATACTTTGACTGTTTACTAGTAGCATCAAACATTCTTCTTCACTTTGTTAAGTCTTTTGAATATTTCTGTTTTCTGACTTGCCTTGTGAAGTTATTGACCATCCACTGATGAATAGTTTATCATCAGTGGATGCAAAACTTGTGCTGATCTTAAGGTTTATAAAATACCTCAAGTATTTACAGTTGCACAATTTATTACATAATCATCATCATCATCATCATTTATCTCTAACAGAAGCTTGTAAGCTTACGCTTAACATCATTGGACAATATTTTTTTTATTCAAGATTACATTTCAAATTTTTGATTTCTCACATAAATACAATGACCTGAATTCCTATTTTCGTCAATGTAGCAACAAAATCTCTATTTTGACCTTTCCAATTTCCTTATTAAGACCGCTCTGACGATATTTTTCGTTTAACATGTATGCGTTCTCAATCTACAAAAATATTAATTACAAGAATCAAATCAGAACATATTAATATAAAATAAAAACTAATTAATTGAAATAATACTTACATGTTGTAGCGCCATTGATTGTCGTAATGTGCATGAGGTTGGTATGAATCATCATTTGGGCATATGGCTTGGGTCAACTAATGCGCCTATAAGTGATATGACCGTACCAAGCGTAATATTCTTTTATTCCCATATGACGTATAACATCAATAACCTCGTGCAGAAATCCATCCGCCATAAGATTCCATTCTGCAATGTATTCAGCTTTTATGGTAAGTGCATCATCCGTCTGAAACTTAGGTGGGTCTTGTCTCAACTCAGTCAATAACCTCTGACTAGTAGATTCTAACAACTGAATTATGAACTCATCGAATTGTGTAGCAACAAGGTCAGATACCTAGTACTCCACTATATCAAAATGAATAAGAGGAACACATGCAGCACCAACAACCCTATCCTCTCAATACAGAGCATCAACCTCCAAATCCCAATATATATAAGGACGCATTGTAAATGCATCCTTCGACTGTATATCGAACTCCCCTCGATAAAATATAGTATTGTGATGGGGATACTCTTCTCTCTTTCCTAAATATCTATAGCCCTTATCAAATGCTTATGGTCTAATTCTAGGCTTTTTATTCTCATAATTGGCCCATGTCATTGGTCAACCCAACCACATTCTCTCATATGACCAAATTTGGACCAACCTAACAAGACCAACAACACTGTTACACTTTGGTCTTGTCACCTTGTGAACACCCCTATATAGAGATGCAAGTATGGCTCCGCGCCAAGACCAATTAAACACATCGTTCATATTCAAAGTAAAGAGCATATACTTTAGGTGTGCATTATCTTTATTAGAAGAAGAAAAAAGAATTGCACCGCACAATCAATGAATATATGAACGTGCATATAACCAAACAGTTTGATCATCTGCATCTCTCAGAAAATCTAAATAACCATGGAAAAGTGTTACTCTTAATAACCATGGGACCAAAGTAGCCTGGACGAAGCTTTGTTCTCCTAGGGATGAGGGTGGTTTGGACTTTAAATGTTCGAGGGAGTGGAACCGTGCTCATTTGTTTTACAGGGTTTGGCAAATCTTAAATCCTCAGTTTCAATCCTTATGGACATTATGGATTTGTAATACTGTTATTAAAAAAATCTAATTTTTGGTCTATTAAGGTTACTGCTCAATCTTCGTGGTCTTGGAGGAAAATCCTCTCCCTTAGAGACACTGGTAAACAGTTCATCAATTACTCTATTGGTGATGGTTCAAGTGTGAGCTTGTGGTTTGACCCATGGCACAACTCACAACCCCTAGCCAGTTCTGTTAATGACACAATCATTCTTGAATCAAGTCTAGGGAATGAAGCTGTGACGACCCCAAAATTTCACATGGGACTTGGGCACCATCAGTAGAAGGAAACAGTCAAGAATACATCCATACAACATTGATATACTAAGGTATTAATAGTACATTCTTACAAAATTCAGAGTATAAATCTTGCAATGGAAACTAATCTGTTACAATAGTTGTGGCTATCATCCTTGGGTGCTCCTTATAGGATATTCAATTTATTCCCCTCCTTTGTTGTCCTAGTACAACGCCTAACTCAGGTCCTGAAAATCATGATCTAAACAAGAATGAGCGATTTATGCTCAACAAGTGTATAAACATAGACAAAAAGAAAATAAAATCTTTGAAGAACTTGATCAATAGTATAATTTTGTTTGTGAGGTATGGGTGAAGCAATACCACGACCGCAGAGTTCTTATAAAACTTCTAAGGATCTCAGATGATAACACAATCACGTGATCCTTCTTGAATAAAATGACCTTTTATCCATCGGGGGCTAAACCCATTAGATCTGCGAACCATACCGTAATCAGTGGGCCAAACTGTACAGCATGGTCCTATAGTTAAGTTACATCTAGGTCAAGTAAAAAAACAAATCAAGACCTTCCCTTTCCTCTTGCCAACTATGTGTCATGTTCTACATTTTAAGGAACATAACAGTCTCCTCGCTTGAAACATAACAGTTTCATTCATTTGCACAGATATAATATTGAAAAATAATTGATAAATCAAAGCCTAGTTATATCCATGCACTTTCATTCATATCATGCTAGCGGAAGCATAGCATTCTGATTCACAAGGAAATTCAAACATAAAAGTCATAACCTTGTACGCATGTCAAATCAATTGATCATGTGTTTAACTAAAATAAGCATAAGAGTGAGAATATACTTGCCTTTGTCTTTAGCTGCTAATCTAATTCACTTGTTTGGTAAAATACCTTTGTAAAATATGTATGTTGACATAGCATGAGAATATATGCTTTGAATATAAATGTGAGTATGTATATATGTGATGTCTGTGATGCCCGTACATTTCTTATCTCTTTGATATTTTAATTTAATCATTTGATGTGTTAGAAATTGAGATTTTAATTTAAATAAGATTTTTCAGATGATTAAATATCCATATTGTTCATCAGGGGATAAATTTTTGGTCCATCAGGAGATAAATTACCCGTCAGGGGATGATTTACTCATCAGTGGATAAACTACCCGCCAGGGAATAAATTACTCATCAGTGGATAAATTTTGTTCGTCGCCAAACTTGTCGGTAATCTATTTGACTATCACCAAAGTCTCTTGGTTGTCGCCAAACAAATAAGCTATCGCCAAACTAGTCGGTGATTGTTCATCACCAAACCTAACAAGTCAGCGCCAAACTCATCGGTGGATAACTTGTTCAACGCCAAACTCAATAAGTCAGCACCAAACTCATCGGTGGATAACTTGTTCAGCGCCAAACTCAATATGTCAATGCCAAACTCTACGGAGACTAGTATTTTTGTCTCTTGGAGACTAAGAAATTTTACCTATCGAAGACTAACAAAATTTGTTCATTGGAGACTAATATTTTATGTTGTCGGAGACTAATATTTTATGCTATCAGAGACTAATTTATATACTATCGGAGTCTAACTTATAATCTCTCGGAGATTAATTTATACTGTCAGAGATTAATTTTTATACTTTATCAGAGACAAAGTCTGAACTATAAGAGGCTATGTTTAGAACTTGTCTCAGTTAAAGTGGTGACTTTTTCATTTTTTTTAATGATTGGTGTTATGAATAGATAACCTTACTTAGGACATCTCAATATTTTCTTTTATTCTTTTATTTTAGCATGCAAAACTAATAACTCCTGATGTTAAGGGTATGTTTTTAAAACATGCTTTTTGAACAAAGTGTTTTACAACATGATATGAATGACTAAGGATAGAAATTAAAACTGAATAAAGCATATGATTGGTATAAAGCTCTTACCTCTTTAAGTTTTAAAGAAGGAATTGCGATTCTCGTTCTGCTCTTGAAAAGGACAACTGCTCTTGAAAAGGAAGAATGAAATTGGTGTGGGTGTTGAAAAGAGAGAATTTTTTTGGAAGTGAGGCTATGATTACACCTTAGGTGATGTATTTATAGTGCTTGCAAATCATCTAGAGCAGTTGGATCATTTTGATACAAAATTCTCAGTCATTGGCTGGGTTGGTTAGAAATATGTCTTTGGGATGATGTGATTGGCTAGCTTGGCCAGTATGGCGGCTGTCAAAATAGTAGCCAATCACATTCAGTTGGACAAAAAACCTTCTCTTGTTGGTAACCTTGCACAACAAGTATCCTTTTTTAAAAAAAATACATGTATATGTATAACCAGGTTGATAACCATGGTTAGATTGTGCAGCTAAGTTGGTTTATCAGTGGATACATTGCATGCAACCAACTTCCTGAAATATTGTGGTTATATTATTTGCACACCATAGTCTCCGGGTCAGCAATTCACACTGCCATTTTTCTTCTGCAGGTGTGTTTCCCAAGGTCTTTCCTCTTTCTTGTTCACACTTGATTAAAATAATCATTTAAAGATTGAGATTAATATATTCATTTTACTTTTGGTGGACTACTCCTACACCAACTTATAATAATCAATTATTTTGGACATCACATTGACGTAAAACTCATGCATTAAATACTCATACATCATAGGAATAAATCATATTTACACTTTATTCCTATTTAAAATTGTGGGTCCTCACAGAAGCTGTGGTTGCATATATCATTTTTAATGGCACTTGGAGGCTCCCACTATCTAATCACCAAATTATTATCAATTGGAGGAGCACTTTTGACTACCTTACTCCTTTCAACATCTTAAAACATGATATTGTGCACTAGAGTAATGTTCCACTTAATATAACTAATGTCACATGTATATGGTCTGATATCCACACAAGGAATTAGAAAGTTATTTGGAATCGATTTGTTTGGAATAAACTTGTCATTCCATGCTACTCCTTCATTAACTTGTTGTGCTGCCATAAAAGTCTGTGAACTTTGGATAAATTGCTTAACTTTGGCCTAAATATCACAAATCTGTGTGTCTTGTGCAACAATGGACCAGAAAATTTTGACCACTTATATTTCCAATGCAACTATTCTCTCAAGATCACTCATGCTATCCTTCGGAAAGCTGGTTGGCATGGCTCCAACTTTATCTAGATTTCACTCTTACACAACCTTAGTTCTTTAAATTTTAAATTTTTTAGAAACCAGTTGATATGGTTTAGTTTCAACACTATTGTCTATCACATTTGGTCTGAAAGAAATGGTAGGATACATGGTAAAGCGAGCAGGAACCCACATGCCATTATAGCTGAAATTATTCTTATCATCAAAAGTAGGCTTGTCTCACATGCAAAATTTAGGAGGCTGGGTTCTAGTCTCCCTCAATGGCATCTCTCTCCCTAGTTACAAATTATCCTGCTAGTTTTGTATGTTGTATGCTACTGTTGTATGTTGTATACCTTCTTCGTGCTAGTGTTTTTCCATGCTGCTCATATCAGTTGTTGTTTCTTCCATTAGGAGTTGTTTTCTTCCATCAGAGGATATCTCTCTTGGTCATTAGGAGATGTTGATGTTCTGCTGTCAGGGGATGTCACGTAGGGGTCTCATGCTTCTCGCATCAATAGATTTTATGGCCATCAAGGGATGCCACTCTTGGTCGTCAAGGATGTTTTCTTCCATCAGGGGATGTCTCTCTTGGCCATCAGGGTATTTCATGTTACTCGTATCAAGGGATTTCTTGTTGCTCCCATCAGGGGTTATCAAGTTGATCACTTTAGGGGATATCTTGATGCATACATCAGGGGTTCTGCTACTTTCTCCTGCTGCTAACTTCAGGAGATTTCTTGCTGCAGGCATTAGGGGTTTTCTGGCCATCGGAGGTTATGCCGACAAAGGATAGTATTGCTTTGTGTATCAGCTCTTTGTTTCTGCCTTGTTTCTTTATGCATTGTGTTTATGTTTTATGCTCATAGTTTTGGCTTGTATTTTCCCTAGCTAGCAGCTTGTGCTAATAGGTTGTAGAGGACGCCTCTCGTTAATTTTGTACCTTTTTTTTCCCTTTATATATTTTTGCAAATTAGCAAAAAAAAAAAAATTATAAACAAAAACCACTATAAACAACCAAAAATAACATGCAATATTTTACAAATAATTATAATACCCAATAATATCAAAATATATAAGCTAGCAAATAATTATGAACACCCAAATAATTTCATGTGAATTGTTCTAGTCTAATGCTACAAATATTTAAACAATATTAAAATTTAAAAAGGAAAAAAGGAAAACAATTTACCTCTTGTGGTGATTTCTCTCTTTCCATTGATAGATAAAATTGAAGTTAACCAAGATGCACTAAAGGACGGACAAATGGAGGAAGAGTAAGAAATACAATAGAAGTAACTAAGAGGGACTTGAGAGCTCAAAAGCAGTGAAGAAGAAAGAAGTAGGAGTGAACAATAAACAAACTGTCGCATCCGCCTCTTTAACAGGCGGATGAGTTGACTTCTATATAAAAAAAATTGTGAACAGTAGAAATCGATCTCAAGATCGAGGGTCAAGTATGCAATATAATTGGTCATGTAACCACTAGAGCGCCACAAGTTAACTATAATAAGAGCCCATTTGAAACTAAATATTGTGAATTTGTTAATTAATATATTTATATTATAATAATACAATTATTTGTTACATAATAAAACTATTATAATAATATTATTATTAATACTATTATTATATAGTACTATGTAAAAAAGTTTAGGACATATTAATATTATTATACATTAAATATACTATTATTATATACTATTAAAATGGTGATATTAATTAGCATAAGATTAATATTAATACACTAAATTAGGATATATTAAATATTACTAATATATTAATTAAAATTAATATATAATATTATTATTACTAAATGGTGATATTAATTAGCATTATATTAATATTAAATCCACTAAATTAGCATATATTACATATTATTGATATATTAGTTAAAATTAAAATCTAATATTATTATTACTACAATGGTGATATTAATTAGAATTATATTAATTTTAATCCACTAAATTAGCATATATTAAATATTATTGATATATTAATGATAATTAATATATAATATTATTAGGGTTCATGGTTTTCTTGATCTTATGATTATTAAAATTTAATATTGATTAATTTATTAAATAGCATAAAAATTTCTAACCCTATATTAAATTTTGGTAAAACAATGTTGTAAGTTGGATTTATGATTAGATAAAATGATAAAATAAATCTAATTTTACATTTTGTAAATATTAGATATAAATGATAATTATGTAAAGATTTCAACAATCAAAAAATGATTAAATTGAAACCATTTAAATTATGTTAAATTTTTAGTAGTAAGATGAATATTTTTTTACATTGTCAGTTTGGACGAACTTTGGTACACCGTCCTGTTTTTTTGATGTTCGCTATTAATGGTAAAATTTAATGTTTTAAACTAATCTTTGTGTATTTTATTATTTTTATTCTAATTTATTTTTGAATAATAGGATTTCAAAAATTTATATAGTGTGAAGTGAAATACATCGCTAATTTTGAAATTGAGGAAATAATACATAATTTTTATAATATAACTCTTAGAATAAAAGAGATTTTATAAATCGAACTATAAGATTCATATTTTGCTTGATCTCATGATTATTACGATTTAATATTGATTAATTTATTAAATCATATAAAAAATCTAAACCTATATTCAATTTTGGTAAAACAATGCTCTTAGTCTGAAATACAATGGGTCAGTATGACCTGCTAAAGACACACAGACTAAAAGATATAAAAAAATCTTTGTTTGCTATCTCTAAGCAGTAAGCTCCTTGTTAAGCAGATTAGATAGCACTTGGTCAAGCTTGTAAAAATGTGTCTTGTCGAATACTTAGGATGTCAGATTGTTAGAACAATTTCTTGGTCGTTCAGTAGTCATGAATAAAATTTATGACTCATATTTATACTACTCCAAAAATATGTCTGTTGGTAATTTGAAATAGATCCGTTGGAGTTGTAATGTCTTGACAGTGACTTGTACCTTTACAGTTGTTTCTTAATTAGTCAAAAAATAGCTTTTATTTTGTCTTCTACTACTTTTTAAAAAACCTTCTAAAAGTTTATTAGGTCCCAAAGGGAAAAATACTAAAAGTGGGAGGTGGGGGGGGGAGTAGGGGGCGTGAGGGGTTTTAATAGTGTTTTTCAAAATTTAAGTCTTGCTAGTAAAATTAGCAGTTTAAAACACTTCTTGCTTAATCTTTCTTATATTTTGAAAAGAATTAGTAGCAGAATTTATAGCAAAGAACCCCTTAGCTTTTAAACAAATGGCTTGCGGTAGCAATGTCAGTAAGTTATTTCTAAATGAGTTTAAGATGGAATAAGCAAAGCAGGGATAAAAGAAATAAGCAATATAAAGGATAAGCAGTAAAATAAGGTGAACAAGAGAATTTTTGTAATAGTTTGGTTTAAGCCTACTCTACTCTTCTTCTCTTTACTTGAGAAGACACTCATTAAGAATGTTCACACAGAACAAAATATAGCAAGACACTTATTCCAATAATACTTTAGGTCACTAAGACCAGATTGAGTTACACAGACTAAAAGAAGATAAAATATTTTGCCTGCTATCTCTAAACAGTAAGCTCCTTGTTGTTCAGGTGAAAGATTAGTGTCGTGCTGAACTCTTAAGATGTCAGATTGTCAGAACAATTTCGTGGTTGTTTAGTTATCATAAATGAGATTTATAACTCCTATTTATGCTACTCCAAAAATCTATTCGTTGAAAAGTTGAAATTGTTGGAGTTGTATTGTCTTGATAGTGACTTTACCTTTACAATTGTTCATTCCTTAGTTCAAATAGATAATCATTATTTTGTCTTCTAGTGCTTTTTGAAGAGTCTTCTAGAAGTGGACTAAGTAGGGTAAAGGTAGGGTTATTTTTTGACATTCTTGCTTGGATCAAGGTAATGGATCTTGCTATATCAGGCCTTGCTTATTATAAGTAGGACTATCCTTTGAAAGTTTCTTCACATCTTCAGCATCCTTCCTGATCGACGAGTAGAGTCTTCACTGGTGATCAAATTCCTTGCTTAACTAGCAGAATATATCCACCAAATAAGTTGGATATTTTTCTAAGTCCTTTACATCACATAAGTAAGGACTATATTACATCATCAATTATTGTAATGGTAAAGATAATTCTTTAAGAAAGAGTAATATAAGCAGGGGTGAATTAACAATCTCCCCCTAATTGATGATGTCAAAATGAGTCAATTTGATCTCCTCAACAAGCAACAAGATATATTTCATTTCATAAAAAGAATGAGGTACATAAATAAATGAAATTCAATACATGAACGATAACTAAGAAATAAAATGTTATTCTTGCTTCCCTTCATCATTTGTAGATTCTTCAGACCCTTGCTATTGATCCATTCCAAAGTTCAGCAGCTCTAGCCTTCTTCTTTCTTCAACAAACTCCTTTTCTCTTTTTAAAGCTTCTTGCTCTTGTTTCCTGCTTTCCATCCTTTCCTTCTTCCAATTGTACTCCCTTTCATTTTGCTGATCTCTGAGTTTCTTCATTTCCAACTCGTACTGCTTGATCTTGGATTTAGAATCTTTGATGCTAGCAAGCAGTTTGATACTCTCAGCATGCCCTGACTTCTTTGTCATTACATCAACTTCCTCAAGTGCCTTCTGAAGTCTCATAGAAGGAGAAAGATTTAGAATTTGTATAGCAAAGTCAAGACTAGGTCTGGGAACCCTTCTTTTAGCAGTAGTAGGAGTCACAACAGGAACAAGAGCAGGAGTCAAAGCTTGATCTTGTTGTTGTTGTGCATCTTGATCTCTCTACCCCTTTTTTATATCATCAGTCATGAAAGGGAGAAAGTCAATGAGCTTATTAAGGGTTAACAAGATCTAATCCTACTTTCGCTTAATTTTGTTGATCTGGCCTTCAAGCTCAGAAGCATGAGGAACAACCTTGGAACTTTGAGTAGTTTTAGCAAACAGAGACTTAAGACTAGCCAACACTTTATCCATTTTGGAATCCAGTTCAACAAATCTTTTCTTGGTCGACTTGGAGTATGAGTGAGCTGAATTAGTAGGCTTAGAGGCAGTAGATGGAGGCTTGGAAGGATAGGAGTCTTCAAGCCTGACTGAGACAGTGGACTTACCAGAGGCAAATAGTCTTATTCGTGCACAGGAGAAATCTTCAGAAGAGAGGTTAGCAGGAGGAATATATCCCTCGGTAGCAGGAATGATGGCAAATTTGTGTTTGTGCATGTCCATACGAAGCTTGCTGGCAAAGGCAATAGCAGTATCGACAAAATGTGAGGTCGAGTCGATCATATTCCATGCTGCTCTCCCAAGTATTTTCAATATGTACCAGAAGTTCAGAGATCTTTTGAAGGAGTCTGAAATAGCTCGTATGCCTATTCCACACCAGTAGGAATGAAGCATGGGAAGAAAGAGAATGAAATCAGCAGGCAACATGTAAGAGAAGAAATCGTCAGTTAATCCAAGTTATAGTCTTCTACTTCTTGTTGATGCTTCAGAAGGAATGATCTCTTCCTAAAGTTCTCTCATTGTGATTGTTGAAGTTCCATAGATGTTACTTATGTTTTTGGCAAGAAAGTCCTTGGATTTTTCTGTAAGCATACGATCGAGAAAGTCCTTATAGAGCACAATTTCCTTCTCTGCACGAGTATAGAAAGATGTGTGTCTGATAGGTGCATCAAAACCAAACTCCTTTAAACATTTTAGCAGGATCCACCGGAAGTGCCTTACTATGAGGTCAAGATTATAATCAAGAAGGCAATAGTCATTTTGAAGGTCAAAGGTATTATCTTCAGTTAGATCTCTTTTGACCATCCTGATTCTAGCAGCAGTTACCTTGACCATACGCTCGGTATCTGATACCTTGCTTAGATTTTTCTCCCCCTTAGTAGTAGGCTCCTCTTTAGTAGGGAGAATATTAACATATGTTGCTTCATTGTCCTTCTCTTCTATAGCAAGCTTCCCCTCGACAAGAACCCCCAGTGATGAAAGTCCGTTGGGTCCTTCAAAAATTTGTTCAGCAAGGTATGCCTTGGGATCCATGCTCACTTATTTTGTATCTTCTATTAGTAGAGCTCTAATAAGTTCTTTAGATTTTTGTTCCATTTGTCTCTTAGCAGGAACCTCATCAAAGCTACTGCTAGAGTCATTGCTACTTGACTCTGTGGTCTTCTTTGGTTTGCCCTTCCCTTTAACATCAATATGTTTTCTCTTGGAAGGTTGCACATTCTTTCTAATGGTAATGGGAGGCAAAACAAGTCTTTGAGCTACAACATGTTTCATTTGTTGTGGTCTCTGCTGATTGTTCATTGTAGGATTCTTCCTCTGTGATTGGCTCTTGTTTGATCAAATCAGCAAGACGGATGTTTGTATGTTGTTGTTCTCCAATAATTTTGATGTCAATAGCATCTTCCTTCGCTTTTGGACCTGTGACATTATTAGGTGTGGCAGCAAGCTCCAGTACTTCAGTGATGCTTACCAATTTAGTAGGGATGGTAGCATCACTTGCTGATGGTAGTTCAGTAGTGGGGGTTGGTTAATCTGCATCAAGGATCTCCCTTGTGACAACATCAATTTCCTTAAAAATTTCATCAGATGAACTTTTCGGAGTAACAACAGTAACCAATGGTGACTTGGCAGTAGGATGGTAATTGTCGATTTCCTTGAAAAGTTCATATTCTGTGGATATGGTCTAGATGGGGACAACAAAAGGAATTTCCTGTTGGTCTTTGTCTTGCTCCTTATCAGTAGGAGGCTCAATTACTGATCCTCCTTGAGTAATAGCCTTTGCAGCAGCATCTTCATCGTATAATTCTATGAAGAAATCATACATCTCCCTTTCATCGGATTCCAGGGTGGCTGGATCAAAGTCAAGATCAACAGCAACAACCTTAGTTTTCTTTTTGGGTCACTGCATTTGAGCAGCAACTCATCTTTTCCTGTTAGGTTTGGTCTTAACAGCAGGGATGGTCTTGACAACAGGGACTGTTGCAGCAGTATTTTGTCCATCAACAGGATGTTTCACATCTTTCTAGTTTTCACATCTTGTTAAGCCTCATCAGTCTCCTCATCATAGTCTGTTGCCTTCTTTATTCTTCTTTCTACAGCAACCATTGCTAATGCAACAGGATTGCGTTCATAATTTCGCACGATTGATGGGGTGATGATTTTGCTCTTTGGAAGCTTCTTGGTTCTGGTTTTTGCTGGGAAGTGGTCCCCAAGGATTCCTTTGAGTAGTAGGAACAAAGTTCGCCCATGGCTGATCTTTGTTTTCTTCTTGCTGGTGAAGAATTCTCTGAGGAGCTCAAAGAAAATTTGAGCCCAGTTGATTTCCTGCTCAGACTTCAGCGGGGACACTAGAGAGATAACCTTTCCTGATGCTTCATCTTGAGACGTGAATTTACACAACAAGGTTTTATGAAGAATGTCCATGAGGAAATCTCATTTCTTTAGGAAGTCTTTCCTTTTCTTGGTGATATAATTCTTGACGTATCCAAGTTCTGCTTGTACAATAGGGACTAGTATGGGCGGAGTCAGCAAGCCCTGACCTGTCATCTGGAGCGTATCTCTGATAGTTGTTGGTGTGATGGAGACTTGTTGACCATTCACTTGCCCAGTGATGCTGTTGTGTCCTACTTGGACACCCTGGCAAAATTCCCTTATAACTTCTTCATAGATAAGGCAGTCAGTAGTGATAACATATCTGATCCCGTTGTTCCGTAGCAGGCTTATAACATCTAGAGTTTTAGCATCTTGTTGATCATCAGCAAAGGACTCTAAGTCGATAATTGACTCGGACTCAATTTTATCTAGCTAATTTGTCATCTTGTTGTATATGATCGAAGAAAGTGGTTGTTTTAGGACGGAAAGCGGTGGTTTAGGAACAAAAAATTTTAGAGAGTAAGTTGAGAGCGATTGAAAGTAAAAAAAAATGAGAGGGGTGAAAGAGTTTATATAGGGGGTGAAAAAAAGTTGAAAAGGTTTAGAGCATTTACTGATATGAATAGTGGAGGAGTTAGTGGAAGAAGAATATGTGGGTAGTGATGAGAAATTAATTATCGAAAAGACAATAGCTGTAAATAGATAATAGGGCAGAGTGACATTAAATGAGGAGAGAGAAAATAAATGGCTAAAGTAATGATGGGCTATTTTTACGACTGTAAAGAGGAAATAACTTCACTTTCTAATAAGTCATTGAAATGTCAGCAGGATGTGGTTGCAAGTCTTTGTTGGTGTTAAGGTTTTATCAAGGATTGATAGGATTCAGTAGATGGAACATATCCTACTTCTACACAGCAAGCAGATATATCCTTGTTGGTCTTATAGTTATCACTGGAAGCTGGAATTGAGCAGGGAGTGTGAATTTGTAAGCAGCAAGAACATCCTTTGCTTACATTATAAACAAGGTCTTGAAGTTAGTTTCTGAAACAACACTTTTGTCAAGGAGTCCCCCTTTGTCAAATTTGCAGTAGGGTCGATGTAGATTGAGACAACAACATTCATGAATGCTGCTCAAGGTCAACAGGCAACCTTCATTAGCAGAGATTGTCCTTCAGCAACATCTTCGAGGTTTCTCCTTTTTGATATATTTCAACAAGATGGAGTGAATTGACACAACAACATTGGAAAGGGTTGCTTAGTTATCAGCAGGATCTTTTCCTTCACATGAGCAGAAAGTTCATTATATTACTAAGAACGTACATCCTTGCTTAAGAGAAAATGTTAGTACAGCAGACTCTTAATCTAAATTTAGCATGCCTAATTCACTTATTAGTTTATTAAAATGATTTTCATTCGAGGGTTTTGTAAATATGTTTGCTAATTGATTTTGAGTAGGAATATAATTTATCTCTATAATACCTTGTTGTACGTGATCTCTAATGAAATGATGCCTTATATCTATATGTTTAGTCCTCGAGTGTAAAACATGATTATAAGTAATGGCTACAACACTAGTATTATCACAAAGTACAGGAAAAGACTTGAAATCAAACTCATAGTCAACAAGTAATGCAACTTCCTGCTGATATGTACTAAGCTTCAACAGTGGATGTTGATACAAAACTTTGCTTCTTGCTGAACCATGAGATAAGTCTTCCTCCCAAAAATTGGCATGTACCACTTGTGCTTTTTTGAACAATTTTACACCCAGCAAAGTCCGCATCCGAATATCTAGCAAGGTCGAAGTTAGAATCTTTTGGATACCAAATTCCTAAGTTAGGAGTTCCTTTGAGATATCTGAAATAGAAGCTAAATGTGATTCCTTGGGGTTAGATTAAGAACGTGCACAAATACATGTAGCAAACATAATGTCAAGTCTGCTTGTGATCCATTGTATTAGTTGGGTTATAGTTTTAGCTTAATGACTAATTTAGGTTGTTGAAATAAAGCACGGTTGCAGGTGCATCAGGGGAAAATGACCGTCAGGGGGACGAATCTCGGCATTAGGGGATGTGTCTCAGTCATTAGGGGATAGTCGCTCGGCATCAGGGGTTGCGAGAATGTGTGTCAAGGGATGACGTCATCAGAGGATCATGTGATGTCATCATGAGGAGGAGAATTAACCCATCAGGGGATAATTATCCACTGACAGCTATTTAGACCGTCATGGGATAATTATCCTCTGACAGTTATTTTAACCCGTCAGAGAATATTTATCCACTGACGAGGCGCAATTTAATTTTTCGTGTTTTTCATGTTTTACGTATTTGTTTCCTAATTATAATAGGTTTGTTTTCTTTCCTTGCTGAATCAGATTTTTTTCCAGTATAGATTTCTGTCCATTGTAATATTTTTTTCCAAAGTGGAATTAGGGTTTATCTCAGCTTATAAATAGTGGCTTATGTTGTACGTTGCAGAAGAAAACTTGATATACAGAATTCGTGAGTTTTGACTTATATCTATCTTGAAAGTGGGTGGTTAATTCTTTTAAACATTCACAATAGATTTGTTTTAGTTTGTGGGTGATTAAATTCTTTAAACAAGCTAATACGATCGATTCTTTGGTGTTGTTTCTCGGTGATTAAATTCTTTACAGAATCAACCTAAAGTTATTGCTTTCGCAATTGTATTTGATTTTCCAAGATCAGACGGCCAATCATGTGTTTCAAAAATTCAGTCTTGCTAGTAAAATTAGCAGTTTAAAACACTTCTTGTTTATCAAAGATCTTTCTTATATTTTGAAAAGAATTAGCAACAGAATTTATAGCAAAGAACCCTTTACCTTTTAAACAAATGGCTTGAGGCAACAATGTCAGTATGTAACGGCCCCAAAAATCCCTTACCGGACTTCGGGCATCGTCAAAAAATAACAAGAGAACATATATAACATCCAAGCATACATATCAATAAATAAGAGAAGTAAATTGTATTCTCTATTACATTCATCCATAAGTAAGAATTCTAACAGTGGAAGTCCAAATGAGGGCCCACACAGGCCTTACAATCTAAACAATTCGATAAATCGTCTCACGCTTCACTCTTCCTCGAAATGCCATCCATAAGAGGGCAATGAGAAATCGTTCACTATGCCATCCTTTCTTTGCCTTTAGCAGACGGCTTGGCCTTCTCGCCATAACCTGTAAAACATTACATAATAACAACATGAGTGATTTACGCCCGCGAGTATATAATCAAGTATTGGTGGCTTTGAAAAATAGGAGGATTTTCTTGGCTTAAGTGTTTATAAGGATTTGACAGGAACAATGTCCACACCTCTGAATAACTTTGAAGAAGAATCTATATATAGCTTCCAGGGTCCCCAAATGACAATGAGGGATTTGACCCTTTACTTGAACGAAATCTTGAATCGTTCATCTGCCCTCTCTTCATCAAATAGTGCGTCACCTGGCCAGCTTGACCACTATCTAACTTCATCTCTTCATCAAATGACATATCAACCGACCAACTTGATTGTTTGACTTCATCATAATAACATATGTAGTCAAAGCAGAAACTTTAGTCTGCGAGGGTTCGATTACCGATGCCTCAATTTTCATTCCCTAATATCCTTAGGCCTAGGGTATCAGGCAGTCGCAACCCATTAGCCTTTGGTTACTCACACGGATATACTCTACAAGTATGAGGTAAGAAGAAATTGAGTTCTGTTATATATGTATAAGATTTACCTTGGCACGTTAGCAGATTCGAATAGCTAACATTCGCCCAAAAAAAATGCTTGATTCTAGTACAACATTTTCACGTACATCGGATCAAAAGATCGTATGTTACTTAACTTTGAAGAGATTTAATCATGAGTTGACATAAAATATCTTGGATACATTATGCATATCGAAAGAATGATCATGCGTATTTATTGAAAGAAAATAGAGTGACTATATACTTGCCTTGGTCCTTAGCTAAAAATCAAACTCAATTCTCTTGTAAGTGAGACACACTGAAAAGCATGCATATAACATAAGAAATCTATATTTTTGATAAAAATATGAGAAAAGATGCACATGTGATGTCCATGAACTTTTAAATGTCAAAATGACCTTTTCAACCTTTGAGGTTTAATAAAAAAATCAATAATATCTTAAAATAATTTAAGAAAATAATATTTTATACTTTCAAAGCAAATTGCGCATCAGTTGATAAACATTGAAGTGGGAAAGTGGTCAATAGGGGATTACAATCTCATTCATCAGGGAATGTGGTATGGCCGTCAGGGGATGACTACCTGTTAGGGAATGACCTTCGATCATCAGGGGATGATCCTCGACCATCAAGGGATGGTCTTCAGTCATCAGGGGATGTCCTTGATCATCGCCAAACTCGTCAGTGGATAATTTGTTCAGCGCCAAACTCCTCGGAGAAAAAATTGTTCAACGCCAAACTCTTCGAGAAACATTTACTCATCGGAGACTAAGAAATAACTCATCAGGGACAAAGCTTAGCCTATCGGAGACTAAGGTTAATGTCATCTGAGACTAATGTTAACTCATCAGAGACTCATGTTATCTCATCAGAGACTAACATTAACTCATCAAAGACTAATGTTATCTCGTCAGAGACTAACACTAACACTGTCAGAGACTAACTTGGAATCTCCCAAGGACTATTTCCATCGGTCAAAGACAACTCCAAACCATCGGTGACTAAGTTGGAACTTGACTCAGGCACAAGGAAGACTTCATCACTCAACAGAGGGTGGTGTCAACACTAAGTGACCACAACTAGGGCAATTCTCAACATCTCTTCTGCAGTGTGTAACATTCTTATCGTCTACCACACTCATAGACATTGCTAAACCTCAACGACATAGGTTGAAGAAAAACTCAAGTATGGTGTTTTCATTACTGATAAAAAGGAATGTTTGGTAGTTAAAGATTGTTCACCAGGTGGTTAAAGGGGATAGTTTTTGAAATAAAAGCATTAATACCAGATGTTAAAAACATGTATTAAGTTATACTTTTGGAAGTGAATGAACCTAGTACGTTTACAAACATGGCATGCAAAATCGAACAAAAGGTGCAAGAACATAATAGAGCTTCAATAAAGTGTTCATACCTTTTTGGCTGTAAGGAAGAAGTTAAAAGCTTGGGTTGTCCCTTTTGAAAGACAGTTGTTCTTTAAGAGTGAACCTGGATTTTGTGGGTGGTTTGCTGTATAGAAGATTTATGAAAGTAGGGCTAGGATTGTAACTAGGAGATATATATATCTCACTTGTTGAACAATGAGAGCGGTTGGATGGCTTGGAAATAAATTTCAGTCGTTGGCTGTGAAAGGAAAATAACAAGCTTTAGAAGGAAGAGATTAGTGAGAAAAGGTGGATGCAACGGTTGCTAAAGTCAATCAATCATCAATCATAGCCAACAATCCAGTGTACTGTTGGAATAGATTAACTGGTTTGACGGTCACGTGCTCTCAATCCTGACATAGTGCAATTAATGCTCTTGTCTCACTGCCATCTTTGGTTTAAAAATGGGTACTATAGCGTGAAAACCTTCCCCACGTGAGAAATACACTTACTCTTGATAAGTGCTTGAATACAAGTAAAGAGAACTATGATAATCATAATTAAATAAAAAAACATTAAAGGGTTTGAGTTTAAAAATATATTTAAAAACTTTGGACATCACATTGCGATAAGATTTACTTTAAGATATGAATTTATTATTCATACCAAAAATAAAATAATAAAAGAAAAATAATTTAAACCCTCAAACATAAAATTAATCATAAAGTGAAATAAATCATACAATAAATGAAATTTATAACTCCTATTTATACTACTCCAAAAATCTATCCTTTGAGAATTTGAAATAGATCCACTGGATTTGTACGGTCTTGATAGTGACTTGTACCTTTACAACTGTTCCTTGCTTAGTTTAAATAGATAGTCGTTATTTTGTCTTCTATTGGTTTTTGATGAGTCTTCTAGAAGTGGACTAAGCAGGGTAAAAGGCAGGGTTATTTTCTAACATTCTTGTTTGGATCAAGGTAATAGATCTTGCTATATCAAACCTTGTTTATTATAAGTAGGACTATCCTTTGAAAGTTTCTTCACATCTTCAATATCCTTCCTGATCGACGAGCAGATCCTTCACTTGTGATCAAATTCCTTGCTTAACTAGCAGAATATATCCACCGAACAAGTTGGATATTTTTCTATGTCCTTTACATCACATAAGCAAGGACTATATGACATCATCAATTCTTGTAACGGTAAAGATAATTCATTAAGCAAGAGTAATATAAGCAGGGGTGAATTAACAAAGTTGATTAAGTAGGGTAAAAGGTAAGGTCCTTTTCTGACATTCTTGATTTGATCTATGTAAAGGATCTTATTGTATCGGACCTTACTTATTTCTATTATATGAAAGTCTATCCTTAAAAGTTTATTCGCAACTCCAACATCCTTCCTGATAGATGAGCAAAGTCTTCACTTGTTATCAAAATCCTTGCTTAACTAAACACTAAATATATGCACCTAAAAAGTTGGATATTTTTCTAAGTCCTTTTACATCGAATAAGCAAGGATTATATTACATCATCAATTCTTATAAAAATAAAGTTAAAGTTCTTTTAGAAAGACTAATATAAGCAGGGGTGCATTAACAATCTTCCCCTAAGTGATGATGTTAAAATGAGTTATTTTGATCACCTCAACAAGAAACAAGTTGTATTTCATTTCATTTAAAAAGAATAATATAGTACATGAACAAATAAAATTCAACAAATAAATGAAAGAAAATAAATTATTGCTCTGGCTTCCCTTCATTATCTGCAGAGTCTTGTTGTTGTTCCTTTGCGAAGTTTAGCATCTCTAGCCTTCTTCTTTCTTCAATATCCTCCTTTTGTTTCTTTAATGCTTCTTGCTCTTGTCACTTTCTCCATCCTTTCCTTTTTTCGCTTGTATTCTCTTTCAAATTTCTGATCTCTGAGTTTCTTCATTTCTAACTCATACTACTTGATCTTGGATTTAGAGTCTTTGATACTTGCAAACAACTTGACACTTTCATCAGGCCCTGATTTCTTTGAGTTAATATCAACTTCCTCAAGTGACTTTGGAAGTCTTATATAAGGAGAAGGATTTAGAATCTACACAGTAGAGTTAGGGATTGGTTTGGGAATTCTTCATTTGACAGCAGAAACCGGAGCAACATGAGTAGGAGTATGAGTAGGAGTCAGAGCTTGATCTTGTTGCTCGTGTGCTTCTTGATTTGTCTCCCTCTTTTTGATATGATCAGCCATAATAGAGAGAAAATCAATTAGCCTCTTAAGTGTTAACAAGATCTGATCCTCCTTACACTCAATTTTAGTGATTATATCTTCAAGCTCAGAATCAGCAGAAACAGCCTTGAAAGTTGGAGCAGAGTCAGCAAGAGCAAGTTGGTTAGCAAGCTAAAGGTTGGAAAGACTGGCTAAGACTTTATCCATCTTAGAATAAAGTTCAGCATGCCTTTTCTTGGTTGACATTTTGGTATGAGAGGGAGATGGTGGAGCAGACCTGGAAGCATGGAAAAATTTGAAGGATAAGTGTCCTTAAGCCTAACAGGAAGAATGGACTTCATTCGAATATATGTTTTGAGTTTTGCACAAGAAAAATCGTCTGAAGAGAAGTTAGCAGGAGGAATATAACCTTCAGCAGTAGGAATGTTGTCAACAGGAATCATATGAAATTTATGTTTCTGTATATCCATACAAAACCTACTGACAAAAGCAGCAGCAAAGTCATCTGAATGGGGAGTAGAGCCTATCATATCCCATGCTGCTCTCCAAGGGTTTTCAATCAGCATAGTGAAGTTGGGAACTCTTCTGAAGGAGTTCGAGATTGTATGCATGCCCATTCCGCACAAGAAGTAATGAAGCATGGGAGGAAAGAGTATGAAATCAGTAGCAAGCATGTAGGAGAAGAAATCATTTGATAACCCAAGCTAAAGTCTTCTGCTTCTTGCTGATGATTTGCTAGGAATAATTTCTTCCTAAAGTTCCCTTCTTACAATGGTTGATTTCCCATAGATGTTAATTTCTTCCTAAAGTTCCCTTCTTACAATGGTTGATAATCCTTTGATTTTTGATCGACCAAGAGTTGGAGAAAATGCTCATAGAGTACAATTTCCCTCTTAGTGCGTTCATAGAAAGAAGTGTGCTTGAGGGTGCATCAAATCCATGCTTCTTGAGTCATGTCAATAGGATTCTCCTAAAGTGTCTTACTATTGAGTCAAGATCATGAACAAAGAGGAAGTAATTGTTTTGAAGTTCATAGTTATTTCCCTAAATGAGATCTTGCTTGACCATCATAACACCAATAACAACTACCTTGGCAAATCTCTCTTCGGTTGAGTCTTCATTTACAGCTTGCTCCCCCTCAACAACTGGTTCCTTGGACAAGATATTGATCTCATCTTCCTCGTCTTTTACAACAGGCTCCCCCTCGGCAGTTGTGATCTCATTTTCCTCCTCTTTTTTATTAGGCTCCCTTTTGCAATTGTGACCTACTCAAACAACTCTCCACCAGGTCCTTCTGTAATTTTCTCAGCAAGATAAGACTTGGGGTCGAGGTCATCTTCCTCAATATCTGTTATGAGTATCACTTTGATGAGTTCTTCAAATTTTTATTCCATTTCTTTGTTTAATAGGAACTTCATCATCACTACTGTCTGAATCACTGCTACTAGAAGCTACAAGTGATGTTTTTTTAGTTGGTTACACATTTTCTCGAATGGAAACAGGACGCAAAACATGTGTTCTTGCTGTAATAGGCTTTGAGATCCTTGCTGATTCTGTAGGCTCTGCTGATTGATTGTTTAGAAACTCTTCCTCCGTGACAAGCTCTGGTTTGATGAGGTCAGCAAGCCTTATATTTGTGTTCTACTCTAGTTTAGTAATTTTAACTTTAGCAACATCCTCCTTTTCCTCTGCAGCCATGACATTGCCAAAAGAGTTAGCAAGCTCTAATATTTCAGTGGTGTTGATCACTTCAGTAGGAGTGGAAATACTAGATAGGGGTGGTAGTTCAACAGTAGGAGTTGGTTGATCTGCGACAATTGTATCTTCTGTTACAACATAAATCTCCTTAAAAGTTCATCAGACGAACTTTTTATTGGAGTAGTAGCAGTAATCACTGGTGACTTCTCAGTAGCTTGATAGTTGTAGATCTCGACAAATAGTTCATCATCTTTCTCTTCAGCAGATATTGGAGTGATGGGGAATGCAATAGGGATTCCCTACTGGTCTTCTATTTCCTCTTCATCATCCAAAGGTGGCTCAATGTCTGATCCTCCTTCAGCAATTACTTTTGCAGCCTCATCCTCGTCGTACAATTCCATGAAAAAATTGTACATTTCTCTTTCTTCAGAATTCAACATGGCTGGATCAAATCTTTCACTAGCAGAACTAGACTTTCTCTTATTTTTTTAAGTCATGGCACTTGAGCAGCAGCACACTTTTTTTTGGTGGATTTTGAGGTAACATGAAGGTTTATTTTAGCAGCAAGACATTCCAAGTCCTACTGTTCTACAACAACCTACACAGCATAATCTGCTGCCTTTGATGTATTTGATCTAGGAGGATCAAACACAGGTTACGGAAAATAACTTTAGGATGATTCTGTAAAAAATTTAATCATCGAGAATCAAAACTAAAAGATCAATCTGTTTAGGATGCATAAAGAAATTAATCCCCCGCAAGCTAAAACAAATCAGTTGTGAAAGTTTAAAGGAATTAACCACCAACTCTCAAGATAATTGTAACTTAAAACTCACACAATTGTATTAATCAAAGTCTGCATAACAATGTACAATACAAGAAGCTATTTACAAACTGTGAAAACCCTAATCCTACTTGCAAAGAATATTACATTGGAAAGAAATCTAATCTAACAAGGAAAGAAAAAAAACCTATTATGAATAGGAAACAAATACGAAACAAACACGGAAAAATAATAAAAAACATAAAAATAAACTTTCCATAACCGTCAGTGGATAATTATCCCGTGACGGATAAATTAGCTGTCGGAGGATAATTATCCCCTGATGGCCTAAAAATAGGCATCAGGGATTAATTACCACCAATGAGTTACTCAATCCCCTGATGACGTCACACCAACTCGTGGTTAACCCCTGATGACGTCATCCCCTGACGCGTATCTTGACATCCCATGATGCCTGGCTTGATATCCCCTGACGCACGTAGAAGCATCTTTTGACGCCCGACACGACATCCCCTGACGCCTGTCATCGGCCAGTTCTCGGCTAAGTTACGCAGTTACTGAACTCCATATTAGTAAGCAAAATAACACCAGAATTACCAAGTACTTCCCAATCAATGTTCTACATAGGCATTAATGGAAAATAAATCTAAGGTTACATCCTTTAATTCAAGATTTACCATTTTATCAAACGCTGAATCCGATTGTTCAACACTCAGTGACTACAACGGATCATCCTTCTCTTCTTCAGAAACAATTGTCATCAATTGAGCCACATCATTGTCATGAATGTAAGGAGTTAAATCACCGATGTTGAATGTTGCATTTGCTGCAAAATTTCCTAGCAACTCCAACTTGAAGGCATTATTATTGATCTTTTCAACAATCTTGAAAGGACCCTCTGACCGAGGCATTAACTTATGCTTACGCAGGTTAGGGAACCTTTCCTTCCTTAGATACAACCAGATAAGATCACCCACTTGAAAATCAGGTTGTTTGTGATGCTTATTGCCTAGGACCTTATACCGTGCATTCACCTTCTCAATTCTGGCCCGTACTTAAGCATGTAACTTCAACATGGTCTGAGCCTTTGCTTTAGCATTCGTATGAATGTATTCACCCCTTGGCAAAGGAATTAAATCCATCGATATCCTAGGATTCTGACTATATACCACTTCAAAAGGTGAATGTTTTGTATAAGTAGGACATCTATTGTATGCAAACTCAGTATGAGAGAGTTTAACATCCCAATCCTTCGTAGTCTTGCTTACGAACCCTCGCAACAAAACTCCCAATGGTCTATTGGTCAATTTAGTTTGTCCATCTGTTTGAGGATGATGAGAAGTACTAAAACACAATTTAGTGTCCAACAGCTTCCATAGTGTTTTCCAAAAATAGCTCATAAATTTTGTGTCTCGGTCACTGATAATGGTTCGTGGAACACCATGCAATCAAACCATTTCCTTCAAGTACAAATCAGCCACTCAAGACGCATCATCCATCTTATGACAAACTATAAAATGTGCCATTTTTGAGAACCTATCCACTACAACCATTATTAAGTCATCACCCCTTTGAGTACGAGGTAATCCCACAATAAAGTCCATGGACATATCTTCCCATGGAGAATATGAAATAGGAAATGGAGTGTAAAGTCTTTGATGAAACATGCTCTTTATCCTCTGACAGGTAGCATATCGAGCAACAATGCCCGTTACATCACCTTGCATCCTTGGCCAATAGAAATGCTCCTATAATATAGCCAAAGTCTTGGTAATGTCGTAATGTCTAGCTAATCCTCCTCCATGATCCTCCTTTATCAATAATTCTCAAAAAAAACAAGATGGAACACACAAACAATTCCTTTAAACAAAAATCCATCATGCAACACATAACTACTGGCAACTACTCGAGAACATGATTCAATTATCGGTTGAAAATCAAGGTATAACTTGTAATAATCCTTGATTACTTCAAAACCAAGTACTTTTGAACTTAGTATGCCCAGTAAAGTGTATCTTCATGACAATGCATCAGCCACCACATTGTCCTTCCCCTACTTGTGCTTGGAAGAGAAATTGAAAGATTACAAGAACTCAACCCACTTGGCATAACGAGGGTTAAGCTTCTGCTGTCCATGAATATACTTCAGAGCTTCATGATCTGAGTGCAAGATAAAATGATTAGGCCGTAAGTAATGACTCTAGTGGTCAAGTGCCCTCACTGTTGCATAGAACTATTTGTCATATGCAGAATAGTTGAGTTTGGCCCCATTCAACTTTTCACTAAAGTAAGCAATAGGCCTCTTCTTCTGCGTTAACACAACTCCTATCCCCACTCCACTAGCATCACACTCTACCTCAAAAGGACTTGAGAAATCTGGCAGAGCTAGGACAGGTGTATCACACAACAACTTCTTTACCTTTTCAAAAGCTTTTTGAGTAGCTTCCGTCCACTCAAACTTTCCTTTCTTTATACATTCAGTAATGGGTGCAATAACACTATTGAAGTTCTTCACAAATCTTTTATAGAAAGAAGCAAGTCCATGAAAAGAATGTACCTCTGTGACTATGTTTGGTACTGGCCAAGATTTATAGCTTCCACCTTAGATGGATCCACCGAGACTCCATCCCAAGAAACTATATAGCCTAGGAAAGTCACACTAGGCACCAAGAATTAACACTTCTCCAACTTAGCATATAGTTTTTGTTTTCTCAAAACTTCAAACACTGACCTTAAGTGTACAAAATGTTCTTCTTTGTTCTTGCTGTAGATCAATATGTCATCCAAGTAAACAACAACAAACTTTCTCAAGAAAGGTTTTAATACCTCATTCATCAATCTCATGAAGGTATTTGGTGCATTGTTGAGATGAAAGGCATAACCAGCCATTCGTACAAACCCAACTTTGTTTTAAATGTTGTCTTCCATTCATCTCCTTTTCTCATCCTGATCTGATGATTTCCACCGCAGAGATCAATCTTGGAGAATATCATAGAGCCATGTAGCTTATCCAGCAAGTCATCCAATCTTGGAATTGGAAATCTGTTTTCCCAGTGAGATAACTGAGAACTTGTAGAAGGAGTGTTGAATACAAGTTCTTTGAATTCTTTTCGATTACTTGTTCTTTAAGAAATTAACTTTTCTTGCGGAATATAAAGAACAAGAACTCAAATCAATTTATAAACAATTGCTTTTTATTGATTTTAACAATTGAATACAAATTCTAACAATCACAATAATATGATCATCAGCTTCTTTTCTTTTTTGTATAGTAAAGATACAAAACTATGAAAAACCTATACAGCTTCTAATTGCAATTCCCTGTAAACCTAATTACAGCTTCTCAAAAACTGAATTACTCAATTTCTATTCTAAATCAATAATGATTCAGCTTCCTTATTCGAATCAACTACAATATTTCCTTTTTGATTTGGAACAGATTTCTGACTTGTTTCCTTACCAGCTACGTCTTCAATAGTATCCTGCTTTATGCGAAAGACATTCTTTATTCAATTCGAACTTTGTATCTCTCAGGGAATAAATCATGACTTAGTCCCTGACGCTTCATCTTTAGTCTCTGATGACGTCATCACTAGTCTCTACTCTTTTAGTCCCTGATGACGTCAGATTGCATAGTCTCCGATAGAGTTATTTAGTCTCTGATGCTTTAAGACTTAATCTCGAATGACGTCAGCTTAGTCTCTGATGCTTTTAGACTTAGTCTCCGATGACGTAAGCTTTAATCTCCGACAAGCAAAACTTAGTCTCTGATAGATAAAATCCTTAGTCTCTGACAAGTTTTCCCTAGTCTCCGATAAGCCTTTTTGTAAACTTCAACAGATCAAATACACACTTTGACTTGCTGAAGCTTTGATACAAATTTTTCAGCAATTACTTACAAATGAAAATGAATCTATCTCTTTACAAAGAATGAATAATTAAAATCAAAAAGATAACTACTAGCTACAAAACTTTAGTATTACTAATTAACACTTTCTATACATTTGTACTCTAAGTAATCTAAAGACAATCATCATCAAATGTTATAAAACCTAACAATCTCCCCCTAATTATGAATATCAGAATGACAAGCATAATTTCAAGGTTGATGATGATGTCAAAACTCAAAATTACAATTACTTAGAATAAAGAATAAAGAATTACTAACTACAAATGTATCTGAATTAAGATCTTTGATGTGTCATTCAGTTTCCACCAAGACTCAGGTTTAAATCCTTTAAGTCTGGCTTCAAAAAAAATATTACAGCTTATTTCAACAAACAACATACCTTCCAACACAACAATTTTACCTTCTATTTTTCCTCAGCAACTCCAGCTTGTCTATCAACAACTTTTTCAAGATTAGTTCAGTTTCTTCTTCTGCATCTTTGAGTAGACTGATAAATCCTTCTATATGTCTCTCAGTGACACTATTGATATCTCTATTGTAGTTGAAGAAGACTTTCTCTCCATGGAAAGTCTCATACCATAATCCAAGAAGTTTAGGATTAGCTTCTGGCACTGTGTCCACCTTATGCTTCACCTTCATCACCTTCTGAATCTGGCTTCGAAAATCCATGTTGAGATCAGAAGTCTCAAGCACAATAGTCAGCAACCACTCCAAATTCTCTTTAGTTTGTCCCTCCAAGGCTGGCCTCTCAAATTTCAAAGATTCTCCATCTTTTAGAAAGATATGGAGCAATTCTTTGTTATTTTTACCCTTAATCAGATCTATTTTCTCTGTACTTTTCTTCAGAGCTTTGATGATTTCTTCTGTACTAGCCATTTCAACCTTGTAAGACTTCCTTGATGAAACTGTTCGTGGCTTTGTTGGTCCACTCACAACCACTAAGGCAGTCTCGATTGGCCTTGGAGATTCTTGAGAAGTAGGCTTCTTGATAGGTGCTTTGATCACAAGTTTCTTTGCAGATTCCTGGACCAAAGTTTTTCTTCTTGATTTCTTTTCAGCCTCTTCCATCTCCTTATTTTTCTTCTTGGTGATGGCTGCTTTCTGTGCACTTGATCTCCTTGTAGAGATTTTCTTCTTCTTTGCCTCCTCCTCCTCCCTTGCTACTACCATGTCCTCCTCATCTTATAGTTTTTGAGCTAATAGAGCATCAGCTTCTATTAGTTTCTGCTCTTGAGGATAAACCAACTCCACTTTCCCATCCACTATCAGTTCAACTAGAGTGGGAAAGTGAGCAGTCTTCATGGCATCCCCCATTAGCTTAGGCTGTCCTGGTTGAGTAATGGTTTGCTTCTTTGGTTCCTCAACCATGACTCCCTTGCCTTTGTCCTTTGTGCTTGAGGCTTGTGCAATGGAAGGAAGAGATGTTGTTGTTGTTGTTGTTGTTGTTGGAAGTTGTGTTATTGTTGTTGACTTTGTTGGTGTTGCTTGAAGATTAGAATGTTTCTTTAAGATCCTGTCCATCATTGCTTACAATTCTGCATCAAGGACTGGAACAAGACCAGATTTTGGTTTTTGTACAGGAACATTTTGTTTGGATTGATCACTCTCCCCCTTTTTGACATCAGCATCTTTAGGTGAAGAGGAGGTGGCCAATTGTGGAATTGCCTGTAGCAATAGTTGTTCCATTCTGTCTTGTTTTTGGATCAGGAGTTGGACATTTTCTTCGAGGGCTTAAAGTCTACTGTCAATCTTGGACTTGTCTTTGATAAGTGTATCAATTTCAGTGATAGTCCGCCTTGGCAAGTGTCTTTCATAGCACCTTCGTATCTTGTCAGTCTCCAACTCCATCCTTTCCTCCATTTTGTGTACTGCACCATTGATCCCAGTAACCAAGAAGTGGTGAAACTTTGTATGTTTCTTATCCACCTTGGTTACTTGTTCTAGCACATCTTGTATAGATGGTGCAGTTGCAGTTGACCCTACATTGGTCACATAATCCTGCCTGAGTTGGGCAGCTGCGTCCTCCATAGTATTTTTATAGGTGGCATCAAGCCATTCATCTATATTTTCTTCTGCAGGTTCTTCAGGCACAGGTTCATCTGCAAGCCTTGTCTTCAATGCAAAAATGTGGTATTGTCTTTGTTGTAGACCATATAAAAGTTCAAAATCTGCATTGGACATTTCTAATAGAACATGTAATGCTGCATCCCCTGTGCTTGAACTGGTCCCAATTTCTTCTGTTTGGATTGTAATGGAGGGAGCAGAAGAAACTTGAGCTTTTTGTGAGTTGAGCTTCTTGAGCTTCTTATGAGTTGGTTTGAAAATTACTCTCGTTTATTTTGTTCAAGGATCTCATCCTTGCTCACACCCTCTCCTTTTGCCTGGGGTTGGTCACCCAGCTTCTCTATCTCTCCTTTTTCCAAGCTGTCTAAAGCTTGACTCTCTATATCCTCTCCTTTTTCCAGGTCAAGAGTTTGACTCTCACTAATTATTCTCACATCCTCACTTATATGGATGGGTGCACTCTGTCCTACAGAAGTGGGGGTTGGAGAGTTACTTGTGACTGCATGGATAGGGGGTTCCCTTTGTGTATCTGAGGCTAGGGATCTATCCATGGAATATGTTTGAGAGCTTGTCTCGATTATTGGCTCTTCTTGAGAAAAATCAAGAATATTTAAATGTGTAATATCAAAAGAATCAAGAATGGGAAAAATAGGATAAGAATGTATAGTGTGGAGTGTTGGCTGTTCCTCAAACATTGAAAATTGAGGAACATCAATTGATGACTCTGTGTATGCACTCCTTGTGTCACTCTTTTCTTTTATTATCTCTCTTTGGGGTTCCTCTAGTTAGTGAACAAGAGGTTGTGCAGACTCTGTGCAGGGTGTTCCTGGTTGGGAACTTTCTTCAATGTCAACATCCTTTTGGGAAGATATTGACAGTTCACTGTTTTTCCTTATAACCTCCATTGCCTTTTGGGAACCAATGGATTTTTTTTGGCTAAGGGTTATAACTCTCTTCTTTCTCTGAGGTGCCACCTTAGCTTCTTTTTCTCCTTCATCCTCACTTACTCCCTCAATTATTTTTCTTTTGATTGGGAGCTTTGTGATGGCTGTTTGAGTCTTTGCAACCACAGTCTTTTGGGAAACTGTGGAGGGGGCTATGGATTGTTGTTGTGAAGTGGTTGGAGGATTAATAGGGTTTTGGCTCTCAGAATCCTCAAACGATAACAAAGAATAAAGGTTTGGAAGCCTGTCAATGAGAGTAGATCTCATGACAGGAGGGAAAAATAAAGAAACCTTTACCTTTGCAGATTTATGCTTCACATCAGTAAAAATTCTTTTACTCTGCAAAACAGTTGGTACAACTTGCATGCCAGTAATATTAAGATTAGGAATTAGATAATAAGCAATCATCATCAAAAACCTAGCATAATAAATTTTATTTTTATTACCGGATTTAAGTTTTACCAAAAGATTTTGCAGAATTAAAAGCCCAATGTTTAGATGTCTATCATACAATACACTAAAAGCAATTTGTTGTGTGAGTGTAGTGATAGCATCATAGCCACTTCATTTAGAAGTAAAAGCTTTTGTTATTATATCAAAGAACAGTGACCACTCCTGCCTTAGATGGGGTCGTGTGATAGACCCAACAGAAACAATTTCTGATGAATAATGTAAATTTTTAAACATAGCAAAAATTTCTTCATCAGAGGCAAGAGAGTCAAAGTTTTCATAAACGAGTAAACGTAAAACATTATTTACTACGGTATGATCTATATTATAGACAGAGTTAGCATACCTGAAACTTACCATAGGAAAGTTAGCATCCTCGTCCTGGATGGTAGTAGTGGACCACATAGCCGTGATAACTTCAGCGGCTTGTGTGGGAGCTTCATAAATGACATAGGAAAGTGTGGAGTTTTGAAGAAAATCCACGAAAGGGTGGAACTGTGCTTCAAATTCATTCTTGTTAGCCACCCCTGCATGGTTAGTCTTGATGAAATCAAAGTCTCCGAACTGGAAGCATACAATTTTTGCCGCCATTGAAGAGATCTGTGTGAACTTTGAAGAAATTCTTTGAAAAAGATTAAATTGCAAAGTGTTTATAGAGAGAATAATTGCAGAGATTAAGAGTTTGTAATTGCAAAGATGTTTGAATTTACTTTTATCAAATTATTAGAAACGTTTGCAATTCTAAAGATAGTGAACCATTTTCGATCATGGGCATGAGTAACTACCAGATTACCCTCGATCGGAGATTGCCCTAATCTCTGATATGTTCACTCGTAAGAGACTAGACCCGATTAGTCTCCGATATTTCAAATTTTAATTGAGTCGGGGACTAATTAAAAACACTGTCGGGGACTAAGATAGTCTCCGATAGTTCAATTTTTAATTGAGTCGGGGACTAATTAACAACATTGTCGGGGACTAAGATAGTCTTCGATAGTTCAATTTTTTAATTAAGTCGGGGACTAATTAAAAACACTGTCAGGGACTAAGATAGTCTCTTTCTCTTAAGCTTTAAGGGACAAAGTAAATGTAGTCCTTGCTACAATTTTGTTTTTCAAAATATTTCCAACAATCAAGTTAATGATTATTAGCTTCAGAAATTCTGTTTAATTAAAATAGCTTCAACCAGAAATTAAATTCTAGCTACTAAAGTTCTGTCCATTAAAGAATAACTTCAATCCAGAAATTAAATTCTAGCTTCTTACAACTAAACAACTTGTTTTCTCAGATTTTAATCAATTTTTAGAGACATAATTCAACATTCCTAATTCATAGACAAATCCAGTAAATGTAGATTCATCTAAAGGTTTTGTGAATATGTCTGTAAGTTGTTTATCAGTTGTAACCCAGTGCAATTCAATATTTCCTTCACTTACATGTTCTCTTATGAAGTGATATCTAATGTCTATGTGTTTTGTTCTTGAATGTTGCACTGGATTTTCTGTTATAACTATGGCACTTGTATTATCACAATAGATAGGAATTTTGGATAATGACATACCATAGTCTAAGAGTTGATTTTTGATCCATAAGATCTGAGCACAGCAACTCCCAACTACAATGTATTCAGCTTCTGCTGTTGAAGTAGAAACTGAATTTTGTTTCTTGTTGAACCAAGAAACAAGTTTGCCTCCAAGAAGTTGGCAGTTTCCACTTGTGCTTTTTCTGTCAAGCTTGCAACCTATATAGTCAACATCTGAATAACCAATTAGTTTAAAATCAGATTCTTTGGGATACCATATACTAAGGTTTGGGGTACCCTTTAGATATCTGAGTATTCTTTTTACAGCAATCAAATGTGTTAGTGCAATATAAGCACAAGTGTTTGAAGAAGGGGGGATGAATACAAACACCTGAAACTTTTTGCTCTTTTAAACTTAAAAGTGCTTACTGGAAAACAGTTGTAACAAACAGAAAAACTATAAGAAATGAACACACAGATTCAAGTTAAAATAGTTATATTAAAACTTAGGGTTTTTCTGCAAATCTGTATAATCACAAATGTGATTTATAGCTACAATTTCTGCAAATAAAATTCACAGCCTCTCACACTCACTAGCTATGAAAACTTTCTTTGAAAAATAAATCTCTCAAGAAATATATTTATGAGCTTCCTAGTGTTGTGTGCTTCTTTTTTTGTTTGATCTGTTGGATAGATTCAATCTCTATTTTTTTTGTAATGAGAACTTCTTTGCTTATATGTTGATCAGTTGATGAAATCACGTGCTAGAGACGTGCTGCTTTTCTCAACTTAGCCGCAAGTATGTCACATCGTAGCCCTATGTGTCAGACTGCTACATGCTTTGTTGCTTCTTTTTCTTCCCCTGATCTGTGTGCATTTAATGCGAGAGAGTTCTCATTGGATCAAAAAC
>CM025787.1:13006636-13039803 GCA_014636745.2 Centella asiatica | reverse complement strand
ATGCGAGAGAGTTCTCATTGGATCAAAAACAAACTTCAAGAAATATCTTTCCAGTTGATATTTCTTGCTTCAGTAACACGTTACGTTGATTTCCGTGTAACTACTGATGACGGGTGCATGCTGTCATAACGATCCACTGACTGCCAGCCCTGATGAACTTTGATCAGTGCTTCTGGATCCCCTGATGCTTATAGACTAAATCAGGGCTTCAACCTTCACTTGAGTTTCACTCAGTGCTTCTTGATCCTAATGGTTATTACTGACGGCATACACTGATGGCTTCCACTGATGCCATGTTGGTCATTCCCCCTGACGGGTTACCCTGATGGGTTGGTCTGCCTTTGTCATACCCTGACAGGTTTCCCCTGATGGGTTCCCCCTAATGGGTTCCCTCTGATGGGTTCCCCCTGATGGATTCCCCCTGATGGGTTCCAATCAACGTAACTTTGATTAGAATTTCTGATGTGCGGAATACTTTGACTGTTTACTAGTAGCATCAGACATTCTTCTTCACTTTGTCAAGTCCATTGATTGTTTCTATTTTCTGACTTGTCTTGTGAAGAGATCGGCCATCCACTGATTAATAAGGTTATTATCAGTGGATGCAAAACTTGTGCTAATCTTAAGGTTTATAAAATACCTCAAGTATTTACAATTGCACAATTTATTACATAATCATCATCATCATCATTTATCTCTAACAATCTCCCACTATTTATGTTTATCAATTTGATAACCATAAATCCCTAGATGCACTGATGATGATGTCAAAACTAATACTAAATACCTGAAAGAATTTTGAATGAATTAATAAAAGAATTTCTATACAAGTATTTTCCTATAACTATTACAAAAAGAATGTTGTATTAGACATCAGGAACCCTTTTCCTTTTTGTTGAGACAAAGGGCAATGGATGACTTGATTCAATCGGTTGAGAGTCACTTCCAAGGCCTTGTCTTCTTTGATCTGGGTTTTGATCAGGAATCCTTAGTCTGTTGTCTTCTCCACCTTCTTCAGTTGCTCCAGCTCCTTTTGAAGAAGTTTTCTGAAGTTGACTATGTTGACATTGCTGCTGGATTCCATAGCTTCAAGGATAGATTTTATTTCTTGAACATTGGCTGCAGCAAGTTGTGACCAGTAGAAGGTAATGATCTTCCCCTTTTTATTTTTGAATTGAACACCCATGGGGCTAGTGACCATTTTTGGATATTCTTTAAATCCCTTAACTGGTGGCACATTCCTTACTGCAGTGTTCCCATCATCAGCTTTGGTTTCTTCAATCTCCTTCAATACTCTCTGAATCAGCAGGATTCTGAACTGGATGACATGTTCATTTTTGTGATAGGCTATTTGCCTTAGAACATGCATCGCTTCCTCCATATTTAGGCCATCAACTTCTTTGATCCTTATAGTTTTCTCCTTCCCATCAGTGGATCTATAGAATAATTTCAGTGGACTTTCCAATGTTGTGGGCAGGCTCCTTTCATTGTTGATGGCTCTCCTCAGCCTGTCGATTATCCCCCTTAAGTCTTTGTTAGCCTATGAGGATCTTGGAATCAGATTTAGGACCAGTCCTAGTTGCTCAGCATCCATTCTTCTAAACCATTCCATTGCTACATTAAATTCTGACCCACTCTTCAGTTGAACTGTTATTAGCTGATCCCTTCTATTGTTGAACCTGACATCTATGCTTTTTATGGAGAACATAAATATCAGGTTTTTATGCCTTTCTTCTTTGAGAAATTCAGCTAGAGTGGGTGGACCATATTCTTTGGTAACAGAAGAAGGTGCTTTGTCCTTGGCTTCAGATGACTTCTTTGTAGTGGCATCAGTGTCTTCAGTTTTATCTTGATTTTTATCCCCTGATGCACTTTTAGGGTTCTGAGATCTTCTTAGCTGAGGTTTCCTGGAGTTCCTGGGCCTGACACTCTTCTTCTTCTTTACTTCTTCCTCCTGTTCCTTTGCCATTTCCCTCTCTTCTTCTTCTTGAAGTTGTTGTGCAAAGATTGCATCAGCTTCTACTAACTTTTTATCTTGAGGGTAGACCAGCTCCATTTTCCCATCAATTACAACTTCAACGGGAGTTGGAAAGTGGGATGTCTTCATGGCATCTCCAAGTAGTTTAGGCCCTGATTGAGTGTTGGATTTCTTCTTGGGTTCCTCAATCAGGATACCCTTGTCTTTATCCTTGGATTTTGGAGCAGGAACAGGAGCAGTCACATCCCCTGATTGTTGATTTGTATTCTCAGTGAGAACATCCCCTGACGATTGCTTGGTTGATTTCTCCCCCTTTTTGACAGCATCATCAGTGGGAGTTGAGAGTTGGGATGTGACTTGAAGAACTTGTTGCAAAGTGCCAGCCATGGAATGTTGCAGAGTTTCCATGCTGATCAGTTGAGAAGAGAGATCAGCGAGCTTTTTGTCAACAGTGTCAGCTTGTTTCTTCATTCTGAGGAGAGTCTGGCTGGTGACTAGGGAGTCGACAATTTGCTGTACACTTTGGATCTTTGTAGAAAAATGTGTATACAATTTTTGATTTTCTATATCTATTGATTGACCAATCATGATCTGTGACTTTAACACTTTGATCAAGATTGGATCAGTAGTTCTAGCTAATTCTTGCTTTAATAACTGTACAGTGTCAGACATCTGGTTCTGTCAAAAGTATAAATCAACTCCGATGAGCTGGGAAAAATCATCTTGTGGAGCATCATCTTCATCACTTTCAGAGGTAGAAGTAGAATTTACAGTAACTGGGTTTTCTCTCTGTTCTTTATTTACAAGGATCTCATCCTTATCTCCTTCAATCTCTCCTTTTTCTTTGTCGTCTAAGGCATCACTCGTATTCTCTCCTTTTTCTTTGCCGTCTAAGGCATCACTTGTATTCTCTCCTTTTTCTTTGCCTACTAAGGCAGTACTCTCTTTCTCTCCTTTTGCCAAAGTCCTTTCAAGGGTTTGACTTTGCCTCTCTACATTAAGTATTTTCTCAGTCTCACTCAAAATTGTCCTAGAGGGGCTCCTATGGGCTTGGAAATCATCAATTGTGACCATTTCAAGTGATGTATGTACAGATTCTGGTTCCACAATTGCGATAGGAGTAGGAGAAGAAGTAAAGTATGTATGTATAATTGGAGAAGTGTATGTTTCTATAGAGGATGTATATACAATTGGGGGTACATAAAGAGTTATAGTTGTAGTATGTACAGTAGAGTCTATGTCCCCTGTTTGATCATCAGTGTTTGTATCAAGTAAAAATGAGTCAACCATTTGAGAGTGTTGACTACTAAACACTGTATCAAAGAATGTTGGTTCCTCCACGTATTGAGAATGTGGAGAATCTGATTGTATGACACTTAATGTTTATGTCATTATATCTGAAGAAATTTGAGGAACAGAGAAAGAAGGAAGTGGTGTAGATGGGAGTGTTGGCTGAATCACTGAACGAGGAGGTGATTCATCAAAAGATGCTGTAGAAAAATGCTTATGACTCATGTGGATCTTATTGAGAAGCTTCTGAGCTACAACATCTTGAGTGGTGTGTGCACTCACTATGGAGGATATCTGCAAGTGGCTCTCAGAGACCTTGATGGTAGGTTCATCAGTGTCTATGGTCAGTGTATGTGCCTCACTCAATTGTGTCCTTGGTTGGGGACTATTTTCAATAACTAATTCCTTTTAAGAGGAACTAGTTAGAAATATGTTTAACTCCTTATCAAAAGCAGCATCCTTTTGAGAGGATACTGCCAGGTCATGCTGTTGGGTAACACTCGTGGCTCCCTTCTTCTTTTTACGCCTATAGCCAATCACTCTCTCTCCTTGCTCCCCCTCAGTTGTTGTGGTAACTTCACTGGATTTTCTTTTAATCCCAACAGTCTTTTGGGAGATTGTGGGTTGGGCTATTGAGAGTGGTTGTGAAGAAATTGGTTGTTCTACTTGGGTAGGCAGAGAGGTGGTTGATTTCTCTGCCATAGTAGATGAAGGTGAAGAATGTACAGTTTGAGAAGTAAATGGTGTAAAATTTACTACATGTACCATATGTGATGAAAGTGCAAACGGTTCGGCTGAAAAAGATTTCTTTATTATTTCTACAGACAGTTTCTTTGTTTGCTTGTAGGTCTGTACAAGTATATCATTCTCAAATGAAAAATTAGTAATTTGATCTTTAATAATCATGTACAAAAATCTAGCATAATATATTTCAGATTTCCTATTATTAAAATTACCTAATTTATTTACAAGATCATCAAAAATTATTTTACCTATATTTATATTTACATTTTTAATAATTGCAAATGCTATTTTTAAAGTTAAAGAGGTAATAACCTCAAAGTTAGAACACTTACTTGAGAACACCTTGGTGATGGTGTCGAAGAGATAAGAAATCTCCCTCTTCACATTTACCCTCTTGAGATCCTTGAACTTTAACACTGCATTGGGAGCAGCGTTATAGCCCAGTTCCCTCAAGAAATCCAGTAGATCTGCATCACTGGGTACATCCACCGATCTTGAGTAAGTAGCCCCAAAACAGAGTTAAGTCTGGAAGGAGTTATTTTCCCTTTCTCAGACGAAACTTTGAATGAGATACCCTTGACCACATCAGGCTTGGTGGTGGAGTACATGAATTTGGCACTTGTCCATAGTTGTGACAGTGCCTCCCCTGACATTTCTTCATCGGTAAAGATGGCTTTACTATACTCAGAGTTGAGCAGATAGTTCATTATCGGTTTAAAGCATTTATTTACCTCATCAATGTCAGAGAAGCCCACGTAGTTTGTGGGTGGGACTGTCAAGTTCCTCTGAATTTGTTGTCGTGCCATGGATGCTTTGAAGATTTGAAGTTCTAGGGTCTCCGCCTATTGACGTTTGAAAACTTCTCCTGAAAACACGCTATCAGGGAGTCAGTTCAGTTTCTGTGATGACACGTCATCAGTGAGAGAAAAACTTAATGATGAGTTGTCATCACTTAACTAACCTTGAAACCTGATAAAAATAAATTTAAACTTACCCTGATGATTTACTGTATGTACATACCCTGACCCTGATGCACAAGACGGACACCCTGACCCTGACGCACAGGTCGGATACCCTGACCCTAACGCACAGGTCGGATACCCTGACCCTGACACACAGGTTGGATACCCTGACCCTGATGAACAAGATGAACACCCTGACCCTGATGCGTCCTTAAGGAAGCCCTGACCCTGATGCATTAGTAAAAACAAAAACAAAACAACAAAATGCAGAATATACAAGTATATACATATTTACAATTTGAACATATATAACCACATATCAATTGATTTTATCCAGAACTTATGAAATGAGTTAGAAATACCAAATTTTAGGAGTTTGACTCTGACCCTGACGCATAATTCACCATTCCCAGCACTCCCACAAGATTTGAAAAAGTGGCTTCATCAAGAGCTTTGGTGAATATGTCTGTCACCTGCTGATTTGAAGGTACAAACTGTAGTTCAATATTCCCATTCATAACATGTTCCCTGATAAAATGATATCTGATTTCTATATGCTTCGTTCTGGAATGCTGCACTGGATTTTCAGCAATGGCAATGGCACTAGTGTTATCACACCTTATTGGAATCTTGGAATAGTTCAGACCATAATCAATCAGCTGATTTTTCATCCATAGAATTTGTGCACAACAACTTCCAGCTGCAATATATTCAGCTTCAGCAGTAGATGTAGAAATAGAATGCTGTTTTTTGCTGAACCAAGATACAAGCCTTCCTCCTAGAAATTGACAGCTTCCTGTCAATCCTGCATCCTCCAAAGTCAGCATCAGAATATCCTAACAATTCAAATCCAGACTCCTTTGGATACCAAAGTCCCAACTCTGTAGTGCCCTTGATATATCTCAAGATCCTTTTCACTGCAATGAGATGAGATTCCTTTGGGTCAGCTTGATATCTTGCACAAAGACATGTTGCAAACATTATGTCTGGCCTGCTTGCTGTCAGATATAGCAATGATCCAATCATTCCCCTGTAAGTCTTCAAATCAACTTTCTTTCCATTCTTATCAGGGTAAATCTTGGTTGCAGTGGCCATAGGTGTCTTTGCTACTTTTGAGTCCTCCATATCAAATTTCTTGAGAAGTTCTTTGGCATATTTTGTCTGATGAATATAGATTTCATCAGAGACTGGCTTAACTTGCAGTCCCAAGAAGTAAGATAACTCACCCATTAAGCTCATTTCATATTTTCTTTGGAGAACTTTTCACACAGTCTTGTGTCAGTGGATCCAAAAATAATATCATCAACATAAATTTGAACCAAAATCAGATGACCTTGGTGTTGCCTGAAGAACAATGTTTTGTCAATGATACCTCTTGAAAATTTGTTTTCCACCAGAAACTTTGACAATGTATCATACCAAGCTCTAGGTGTTTGCTTCAATCCATAAAGTGCCTTTTCTAGTTTGTAGACATGATTTGGAAATTTTGAGCATTCAAATCCTGGAGGTTGTTGGACATACACCTCCTGTTCCAATTTCCCATTTAGAAAAACACTTTTCACATCCATTTGATATACTTTAAAATTCGAATGTGCTGCATACTAAGAAAATTCTTATAGCCTCAAGTCTGGCTACTGGTGCAAAGGTCTCATCAAAGTCAATCCCTTCTTCTTGAAGATATCCTTTTGCAACCAGTCTTGCTTTGTTTCTTACAACAATGCCAGCTTCATCCATCTTATTTCTGAATACCCACTTAGTACCTATTATGATTCTTTCTTTGGGTTTAGGTACAAGCTTCCATACTTGATTCCTTTCAAATTGATTTAGCTCTTCCTGCATTGCCAAGATCCAGTCTGCATCTAGAACAGCTTCTTCAAACTTCTTTGGCTCAATTTGAGAAAGAAAACAAGCATATAGGCATTCATTAGATGTTGTTTTCCTGGTTTGCACTCTTTTGCTTGGGTCACCAATAATCAGAACTGTTGTGTGACTTCTGGCCCATTTAGGATTGGAGATGTGTCTTGATGAGCTTGCTTGACTATCATCTCCTCCCCCTAAGCCTGTGCTCCAATCTTCTGAAAACTCTCCTCCTGAATTAGAGGATAATTCAAGGTTCAAGTTATCCCCTGATGGTGCATGTCCTGATGAATGATCCCCTGATGGAGTATCCCCTGATCTGTTGTCCAGGAAATTGACTCTATCTGTTGAAGGGGGTTCTTCATTGTTTGGATTGACATCAGGAATGGATAAATTCTCCATTTGTCTGCACTCATCGGCTTCATTCTCTTGATAATCAAAATCATCTTCATTTTCAAACCCGAGTTCTTCATGAAAACCAGGGTCTTCAAGCCCAGAAATCTCTTGATCATCAAAAGCTACATTTATAGACTCCATCACCACCTGAAGTCTTTTGTTGTAAACCCTGTAGGCCTTGGATGACAGAGAATAACCTAGGAAAATTGCTTCATCAGCTTTTGGATCAAATTTTCCTAAGTTCTCACCAAAATTCCTCAAAACAAAATATTTGCATCCAAAGACATGGAGGAACTTGATGCTTGGCTTTCTCCCTGTCATTAGCTCATATGGTGTCTTGTTGTGAGCCTTGTTGATTAGAGATCTATTCTGAGTAAAGCAAGCAGTGGAAATTGATTCAGCCCAAAAATAGGTGGGAATCTTTGCCTCTGCTAGCATTGACCTAGCAGCTTCTATTAGGGTTCTATTTCTTAAGATAGACATCACATTCACTTGACCAAATAAATCCATGTGTAGCAACTGTAAAGGGTCAATGATTGATGTTGCTAGTTTGCTTTTGAATGATACACTTCTTTGTTTCCCTTTCTGGCATGAATCACACAATCCATCTTGTGTAAACTTCAATTGTGGAATGCCAGCTACCAATCCTTTCCTCACAAGCTTGTTGATATTCTTGAAATTCAGGTGGGAAAGCTTCTTGTGCCAAAGCCAACTTTCATCAGTTGAAGCTTTGCTATAAAGACATGTGATTTGATCAGAGGAAGAGATAAGGTTTGCAATATACAAATTTCCTTTTCTTTTCCCTGTCAATATCACATTATCAGATTCTTTGTCACACACCAAGCATTGATCTTCTTTGAAGGTGACATTGAATCCCTTATCACATAGTTGACTCAGACTTAGTAAATTGTGCTTTAAGCCATCAACTAGTGTTACTTCAGTGAACATGACATCTCCATGTTCAACACTGCCATAACCCTTGGTATGGCCTTTGCTATCATCTCCAAAAGTGACTTTTGGGCCACTTTTCTCTTCATACTATTTTAGCAGAGACCTATCTCTAGTCATGTGCCTTGAACATCCACTGTCCAAGTACCATGTTTTCTTCTTTTTGCCCTGCACAGTACAGAGTAACTAGTTAGAAAGTTTTGGGACCTAGACTTTCTTGGGTCCTTTCTCACTAGTTGTAGACTCAAGACTTGACTCAAATTGAGTTGATTGTCTTTTAGCATTATTGACTTTAATTGGACAATCACTAGTCTTGCTACCTTTTTGTGAGAGACTGTCAAGCATAGTATTTTCAAGGTTAATGCAAAGATGATTTGACCTTTTTACAGGTGATTTATCTTTTATTGTCTTTGAAGATGCAGTCTCTATTATAGGAATTTTATTTTTACTCCTACAGTGCATAGCTATGTGATTAGGATTACCACATATATGACATGTTTTTCTAGGAGCATCAGGCATGCTAGCATAATTTGTATACTTGTTGATGCCTATTTTTTCATTCCTATTTTTATTATTTCTGCTAGACTCCACTAATGTTTCAGCCTTTTTCATAGGAATATTTTCTAATGTTTTGCTTAATTGAGTCTTTGTCATGAACCCAATGTTTAATCTTTTATTTTCACTCTTGTCAACAATATTCACTGTCTTTTGATCAATCTTTGATTTTGCAGTGACTTGTTGATATTGAGTATTAATAATTTTGGGTTCATTGACAGTAGTGACAAAATTAATTCTTTTCAAAACATTTGGCTTACCAGTAGTGGAGTTACCAGCTTCAATTAGATCATTTAAATCTGAACTCTTGTCTAGATATTCATCATAACTTAATCCAGATTTTTGACCTATCATTTGACATTTTACCAAGTCTGTCAACTTTTTAGAGGAAGTATTCCACTATTTAATCTTAGCTTGAGCATTTTCAAGTTGCTCGACTAAGTAATATTCCCTCTTTTTCAAAGCATCAATCATAAGATGAGCTTTGTTTAAGTTAGACTTGATAGAGTCAAATTGTACCAATCTCTCTTCAAGAAATTTGTTTCTTTTCATGAGAAGGTCATGTGATTCTTTTACATCAGTATGTTCAATTGTTAATGATCTAAAACTAACATGCAAATCAGACATATCTTTTTGTATGCTTTCAATACTAGATGTATCAATTAAGTTAAGCACATTAAAACTCTGAGTTGCATCACATACCTTTGTAGAATCACTTGACTCGTCACTTCGAACCATTAGGGCAAAGTTGACAATTTCCTCCTCAGAGTCACTGTCAATCCAATCCTTGCCCTCAGTAATCAAGGCTTTGCTTTTTGATTTAAACTTCTTGTCAGCAAAGTCATTCCCCATTTTCCTTGATTTTTCATCCTTGGATCTATCACTAGATCTAGGCTTCCTGAACTCATTGGCAAAGTGCCCTAACTCATCACAGTTATAACATCTGATTTTCTTCTTATCAAAGGTCACAGTTTGACCTTCACGTTTAGGGTTAGGCTTCCTTGACGACTTTCTTCCTTTCTACTAGCTCTAAATTTCTTGAACTGTTTGATCATGAATGCCATGAATTCCTCCATGTCATCATCAGTATCCAGTTCATCTTCCTCATTAGTCGAGCTTGCATTGGAAGTTTCATCATCAAGCTTCTCTTGAGACTTTCTTGTCTCAACCATTAACGCAGCTCCTTTGTCCCTTCCATGCAAGTGTTGTCGTTGCTCTACTTCAAATTCATATGTCTTTAAATTTCTATAGAACCTATCCAGTGTGAGTCTGTCTAAGTCATGAGCCTCCCTTACTGTAATAGTCTTTGGATCACAACTTGGAGGAAGAGATCTCATGAACTTAGTGTTGACATCCTCATTATCATAGGACTTTCCATGTATTTTCAAGTCATTGAGCAAAGTATTGAACCTGTCATAGACTGAGGTTATTGGTTCACCAGGCTTTGCTTGAAAGAACTCATATTGTTGAGTCAGCAATGATCTCTTGTTCTTTCGGACTTGATCAGTCCCTTCACACAAGACTTTGATGGTGTCCCAGATTTGCTTAGATGTTGTGCAGTTGATAATGCTTGTGAACATATTTTTGTCAATTCCATTGTAAAGTATGTTCATAACTTTAGCATCTTTTAACACTTGCAACTTGTCTTCGTTTGTATAATCACTTTCAGGAGCAAGTTCAAAGTGTTCAGCAACAACAGATCCATCAACTGTTTTAGCAGGAACAAATTTCCTGGGAAGATAAGGACCTTTTTCAATCCTTTCAATATAGTCAGGATCTGTTGCTCTCAAGAGCATGTACATCTTTTTTTTCCACATAGGATATTCTTCTCTTTTAAGAATAGGAATCTGATACCAATTGTTTTCCCAGTGAGATAGCCAAGAACATGTAGAAGGGGGGTTGAATACAAGTTCTTTGAATTCTTTTCGATTACTTGTTCTTTAAGAAATTAACTTTTCTTGCGGAATATAAAGAACAAGAAATCAAAAATTTATAAACAATTACTTTTTATTGATTTTAACAATTGAATACAAATTCTAACAATCACAATAATATGATCATCAGCTTCTTTTCTTTTTTGTATAGTAAAGATACAAAACTATGAAAAACCTATACAACTTCAAATTACAATTCCCTGTAAACCTAATTACAGCATCTCAAAAACTGAATTACTCAGTTTCTATTCTACATCAATAATGATTCAGCTTCCTTATTCGAATCAACTACAATCTTTCCTTTTTGATTTGGAACAGATTTCTGACTTGTTTCCTTACCAGCTACGTCTTCAATAGTATCCTGCTTTATGCGGAAGACATTCTTTATTCAATTCGAACTTTGTATCTCTCAGGGAATAAATCACGACTTAGTCCCTGACGCTTCATCTTTAGTCTCTGATGACGTCATCACTAGTCTCTAGTCTTTTAGTCCCTGATGACGTCAGATTGCATAGTCTCCGATAGAGTTATTTAGTCTCTGATGCTTTAAGACTTAATCTCGAATGACGTCAGCTTAGTCTCTGATGCTTTTAGACTTAGTCTCCGGTGACGTAAGCTTTAGTCTCCGACAGGCAAAACTTAGTCTCTGATAGATAAAATCCTTAGTCTCTGACAAGTTTTCCCTAGTCTCCGATTAGCCTTTTTGTAAACTTCAAAGAATCAAATACACACTTTGACTTGCTGAAGCTTTGATACAACTTTTCCAGCAGTTACTTACAAATGAAAATGAATCTATCTCTTTACAAAGAATGAATAATTACAATCAAAGAGATAACTACTGGCTACAAAACTTCAGTGTTACTAATTAACACTTTCTATACATTTGTACTCTAAGTAATCTAAAGACAATCATCATCGAATGTTATAAAACCTAACAACATCTATACTTGATGATAATGTTGTTTACTGCCCTACTGCCAATACACATCCACCAAGTTCTTTTTGGTACCACTAAGGTTAGTATTACACAAGGACTTATGTTTTCCCATACATAACACCGCTCCATTAGTTCTTCAATTTGCCTTTGTATTTCTTGAGTTTATTGAGGTTACATCTATAGGCTGCCTTGTTGGGTAGTGGAGACCTTGGGATCAAGTCGATTTAATGCTCAATCCCTCGAATAGGAGGTAAACCTGGTGGCAAATCCTTAGGAAACACATCTCCATATTCTGTCAGCAACCCCTCCAATTCTTCGAATGGTTTCACTAGTGTCTGTTCAGCTTGGAATCCCACAGCAATCAAAAGATAACCTTTGCCATCTTGCCCTAGCTCCTGCTCGAATTGTTTCTTGGTTACAAACAAGCCTTCCTTGCATGTGCCAAGAGTCGACAACAATTTCAATGTTGTTCTCTTGTTGCCTATCTTGGCAATGTAAACATTGGTCCTACCATCGAACTTGACAAACCTATCATATTGCCATGGTTTTCCCAAAAGAATATGGCAAGCATCCATTATACAGACATCACATAACACCTGATCTTTGAATTTCCCAATCTCAAAAGAGATCAATGCCTGTTGGGTGATCTTGACTTCTCCCCCATCACTTAGCCAGTGTAACTTGTATAGCTTAGGATGTGTTATCGTAGGCCAGCCGAGTTTATCAATTAACATAGTGGAGACCACGTTAGTACAACTTCCTATGTCAATAATCATATTACACAGCTTGTCCTTCACCAACACTCTTGTCATAAATATTTTGTCCCTTTGGTCAGCTTCTAAGGGAGTTGGTTTTGCTTATAACAGCCTTTGTACAATCAATTGTGAACCATGCATCTCAGGTTCCTCTTCTAAATCAACCTTGAAATCATCTTCACCTTCCCTGCAACCAGCTTGCTCCTCTTCTCCAAGTGTTTCTCTCCTTCAAGGCATAAGATGTCTCAATTTCTTCGATGTCATGGAGAGTCATGACCCTATTACTAGGGCAATCATGTTGCATGTTGTGACGACCCCAAAATCCCTCACTGGATCAGGGCTTCGTCAAAAGAAGGAAAAGATAACCACACATCCATTCATATAATAATTACTGAAAGAAACGATAATAAAGAGGTATTACAACCCAAAATATTACATTGTCAGTGGAAGCTATTATGTTTCTGTACTATAATTCAAAACATCACTTTACAGGTCATCTTCCTTTCTTCCCTCCTTATTGGCATTACATAGGCTAGCCAACCTCAGTAACCGATCATTTTTGCCTTTCCCTTGTCTGAGGGCTCAACCTTTATATTCTGTCCTACAAGGCATTAAAATTCAACAAAAATGAGCGATTTATGCCCAACAAGTATATATATAATTTGGGAAAGCAAATCTGGAATGTATCAAAAAAAATTCAATTCTGCTAAGAGGCTTAGTGAATCAATACTAATGCCTCAGAAATCTTTAAGGAATCTTTAGGACTACTGATGATAAACAATTGTGTAATCCTTCTTAAAACAAAGCATAACTTCTTTGAAGTAAAACTATCCATCGGGGGCTAAAGCCGCTGGATCTGCTAACCAGACGGTATACAGCTGGCCTAACTGTGCCCGCATAATCCCTCTTTGTGTGAACGTACGTAGTCACATAAAATTCCTCTAGGTCAGGTGAAGAACAAATCAGCACCTTTCCTTTCTTCTAGCCATCCATGTGGAATATCCCATTTAAGGGACATAGGATTCTCATTGATTGCACAAATATAATATAAAAATAAATAGCTGATATAACAAAGCTTCTTTATATCCATGCGCTTTCATTCATATCATGCTAGCAGAAATTAAAGCATAGCATTATGATTCACAAAGAAATTAAATGTCGTAACTTTGTGTGCATGTCGGATCAATTGATCATGCGCTTAACTGAAATAAGCATAAGAGTGATAATATACTTGCCTCGGTCCTTTGCAACAAAGATTCAAATTCAACTTACTGGTGAGTGAAAGATTCTGTAAATTATGCAAGTTTTAATACTTTAATAAGAATTTATGAAAGAAAATATGTATGTGATGTCCTTAAACTTTTACTGTTTTAAAGAATAACATCATAAAATAATTTTAAGAAAATAATGTTTTATAGTCTTGATAACAGACTATGCATCGGGGAATAATTTCCTCATTAACAAACTCGTCAGGGACTGATATCCTTAGCCATCAGAGACTAGGAATTTCCTCTATCGTAGACTACGGAATTTCCTTCATCAGAGACTACGGAATTTCCTTCATCAGAGACTACTGAATTTCCTTCATCAGAGACTACGGAATTTCCTTCATCAGAGACTACGGAATTTCTTTCATCAGAGACTACGGAATTTCCTTCATCAGAGACTATGGATGACATCATCAAGGACTAAACTTTAGCATGTCGGAGACTAAGGAATGACGTCATCAGAGACTAACAACTCATCAGGGACTGATAACGTCATCTTAATTCTATCGGGGACTAAGGGTGACATCATCAGAGACTGATGACGTCATCCGGGACTAAACTTTAGCCTGTCGGAAACTAAAGCTGACGTCATCCGAGAGTAAATAACCCGTCGGAGACCAATGACGTCATCGGAGACTAAACTTTAGCCTGTCGGAGACTAAAGCTGACGTCATCAACAGAGATTAACAGAATATCTCATCAGAGACTACGAATATCTCATCAGAGACTAGCAATATCTCATTAGAGATTAACAGCATCTCATTAGAGATTAACAACATCTCATCAGAGATTAACAATAGAACTTGCTTCTGCTACAATGGAAGACCTATGATGTCTTATGAAGATGCAAAAGAATAAGAACATAGCATAAATCTTTGATGCTATGCACGAAAGAAACTGAGTAGGGTTTCAGGTTCTTACCTCTTTGTTCTTAAGGGTGAGATCAAAGCTGGTCTAAAAATAATTTCCGAAATAAGAGCTTGGAAATTTATGGAGATGATATGTTTAAACGAAACTCTTTAAAAGAGAACTTTTGGTAAAAGAGTTAAAATTTTATCTCGGATGAGGTATTTATAGAGTTCAAGAGCAGTAAACTAAGGTTACGCATTGGAATAAAGCAATTGGTTAATTTGGATGGTAAAACAGTTGTTCATCATGACTTCTTGACATCATACATCTGTTGTCCTATATGCATGAAAACTTAGCCACCTAAACAGTTTCTAATCAAGCACGTAATCACAAATCCCACATAACCCTCTCCTCTTCCTCCATGTTGTTCAATATAATCTTATATGGGATTTGCTAATCCCCCTTTTTGATACCTTTTTAAGGAACTTAACCTCATCATCATGGATATCACATCATCATAAAAATTTTCATTGTAGATATAAATTTATCATTCACATTTAAAAAGGCTAACTCCATGCAAAAAAATATAATGACACAAAATAAAATTATTTCTTACCGTAAAATACATTTAAAATTTTTCGGTTTCTCACACATGTGCCCGTAACCTTTACACTTGAAGCAAATTCTTTTGTCTTCCGTTGCTAATGGTGTAGCGGCCTTCCCCTTGTCCTTTTGGAATTTGTCAAATTTAGGAGTGAACTTGGTTGTAGACTGTGCCTCGTTTCTCCTTTCGTTTCTGCCTCTTTCAATTACCTTATTAAAAGGTCGGGTATAACTAATCTCCTTAGCTTTGGCATGCTTTTCAGCATGCATGGCTACCTTACACATCTCTTCAAAGGACTAGTAAGGTTGTAGTTCCACCCATTCGACAATATTGTTGTTCAGGCCAATTAAAAACCAAGCATTCTTGTGTTCTGCCCTTTCTTCGAGATCATAAAGCATCGTTAACTTCTCGAACTCTACAGTGTATTCCTCCACCGATAGTTCTCCCTGTTTATAACTTGTAATTTCAAGTAAACATCTTGCACATAATCCGTAGGAAGAAAACGTTTCTTCATTCTAGTCCTGAGTGCCTCCCACGATTCCAATTGTATCTTGCCCTATTTTCTCCTTTTTGTCCTCAAATTCTCATACCATAGGTTAGCATAACTCGTGAGTTTCAGTACCGCCACCTTGAATCTCTTGCGGTCATTATAATCTTTATAATCAAAGACTCATTCGATATATTGTAGCCACTCCAGAAATTTCTCAAGCTTTATGCTGCCATCAAAATCTGGAATGTCCAAATGTAAACCCTTGTCATCATCAGTGTTTTCCCTTGCTCTATGATGGACTGGCCTGGCTACCTCTTCCTCCTCAAAATTCGAGGTACTAATAGATCTAGTACTCCTATTTGGACTAGTAGAAGGATTTCTTCTATTTAATCTTGCTAAAATCTCATTCAGTCTATCCGTCAAATCGTTTATTTGCCTATCACAACACAAGTTTTGAGCTTTCTCCATAGTCAACCCCCATGGAATAATTTGTTCCTCTTCTCTAGCCATTGATGTTGTAGTTTGTAAATTAATACAAGAACAACTCATCCACCAAAAACTCTGATACCAAGATGATGTATTTGATCTAGGAGGATCAAACACAGGTTGTAGAAAATAACTTTAGGATGATTCTGTAAAGAATTTAATCACCGAGAATCAAAACTAAAGGATCAATCTATTTAGGTTACTTAAAGAAATTAATCACTCGCAAGCTAAAACAAATCAATTGTGAAAGTTTAAAGGAATTAACCACTAACTCTCAAGAAAATTGTAAGTGAAAACTCAGACAATTGTATTAATCAAAGTTTGCATAACAATATACAATACAAGCAGTTATTTATAAGCTGTGGAAACCCTAATCCTACTTGGAAAGAATATTACATTAGAAAAAAATCTAATCTAACAAGGAAAGAAAACAAACTTATTATGAATAGGAAACAAATACGAAACAAACACAGAAAAATAATAAAATACATAAAAATAAACTTTCCATAATTGTCAATCGATAATTGGCCGTCAGTGGATAATTATCTCCTGACGAGTAAATTGGCTGTCGGAGGATAATTATCCCCTAATGGCCTAAAAACAGGCATCAATGGATAATTACCCACCAATGAGTTACTCGATCCCCTGATGACGTCACACCAACTCCTAGTTAACCCCTAATGACGTCATCCCCTGACGTGTAGCTTGACATCCCCTAATGCTCGACTTGATATCCCTTGACGTGAGTAGAAGCATCCCCTGATGCCTGACACGGCATCCCTTGATGCCAATTCTCGGCCAGTTCTCGGTTAAGTTACGCAGTTGCTTAACTCCATATTAGTAAGCAAAGTAACACCAGAATTACATTTACTTCCCAACCAATGTTCCGCACATACATCAATGGAAAGTAAATCTAAGGTTATATCCTTTAATGCAAGATTTACCATTTTATCCAATGCTGCATCTGATTGTTCAACCCTCAATGAGTCCAACGGATCAGCCTTCTTTAATCTCCTTTCAACAACAGCTTTTGCTAAGGCAGCATGATTTCTTTCATAGTTTCGCAAAATCAATGGCTTGATTTTGATTTTTGGGAGTTTCTTGAGTCTAGTTCGTGCTAGGAAATTATCTCCAAGAATTCCTTTCAGTAGCAAAGACAGGGTTCACTCGTGTCCGATCTTGGTTTCCTTGTTACTGTAGAAGAATTCCTTTAGCTCGTCAAAGAAGATTTGAGCCTAGTTAATCTCCTACTCAGTCTTCAACAGGGCCACAATTGAGATGACCTTTGCTGACACTTCATCTTATAACGTGAATCTGCACAACAAGGTTTTATGTAGAATATCCATAAGGAAATCCCATTTTCTCAAGAAGTCTTTTCTCTTCTTAGCGTTGTGGTTTTTGACATATCCAAGCTCTTCTAATACAGCAGGGATTGGTATGGGCGAAGACGACAAGCCCTGACTTGTCATCTGAAGAGTATCTCTGATACTTGTTGGAGTAATGGACACATAATGTCCATTTACATTTCCTTTGATGTTGCTCTAACTTATCTCGACACTAGGGCATAACTCTTAGATTACTTCTTCATAAATTTGGTAGTCAGTAGTGAAGACATATCTGATGTCGCTGTTCCTCAGCAACCTTATCACATCTCAAATTTTGGCATCTAGCTGATCATCAGCAAAAGAATCCTAGTTGATTATTAACTTGGACTCAATTTTATCTAACTAATTAACCATCTTGCTGAATTTTGTAGGAGAGAGTGGTGGTTTTAAGATGGAGTCTCGGTGGTTTTGACTAAGATTTTTAGAGAGAGAATTTTTGCTAGAGAGAGTTAAGAGAGCTTTGGATGAAAGTAAAAAAATGAGAAGGGTGAAAGAATTTATATAGGGGGTGAATAGAAGTTGAAGAGCTTTAGATTCGTTACTGGTATAAGAAGTGGTGGAGTTAGTGGGAGAGAGATATATGGGTAGTGGTGAGAATTAATTACCGAAAGGACAACAACCGTAATTTGATAATGGGGTAGAGTGACATTAAATAAAGAGAGAGAAAACAGGCGGCTACGGTCATGATGGCTATATTTACAGCTGTAAAGGTGGGGATGATGTCATTTATTGATGAGTCATGAAAATGGATAATTGAACAAAAATGTTAAGGTTATCAAGAAATGTCAGCAGGATGGTCACAAGACTTTGATGGTATCATGGTTTCTCATGGATTGATAGGATTCAACAGGAGTTGGCACTTATCTTGCTTATCGACAGCAGGTAACTATTCTTGTTGAATTTGTAGTCTTGATAAGTCTTCCTTGGCAACATGAGTCTTGAGTAGGGGATGTAAATTTGTGAGCAGCGAGAATATCCTTTACTTATAATGTAAGCAGGATATTGTACTTAGTTTTTGGAACTGCATCTTTGTTGAAAAGTCTCTCATTTTTAACAAAGTTTTAGCAGGGTTGATATAGATCAGAAGAAATATACGTTGAAGAAATATTTGCAGACTAGGATTATCCATTGATAAAATATCCACCGATGAAATATCTATCGATGAGGAGAATTTATCCTCTGATGACAACTTTGATAAATGTTGCTTAGTTGATGTCAACAGGATCTTTTTCTTCACTTGAGCAACAAGTTCATTATTTTACTAAAGACAAATATTTTTGCTTAGAAGATCGATTGTACAATAAAATATTAGTTTAGCATGCCTAATTCACTTATTAGTTTATTGAATCTTGAATCATCAAGAGGTTTGGTGAAAACGTCTGCTAATTGATTTTCAGTAGGAATGTAATGAATTTCTAAAGTACCTTGTTGAACATGATCTCTAATAAAATGATGTCTTATATCTATATGTTTAGTTCTAGAATGAAAAACAGGATTATAAGCAATGGCGACAATGCTAGTATAATCACAAAATAAAGGAACAGACATGAAATCAAACTCATAGTCAGCAAGTTGATTCTTCATCCATAATGACCAAACTTTCTAAATTCACCTCTCCAATCCATGTAAAGTACCCCTTCAGGATGTCTGAACACTGTTGTTGTGTATGTACTATTAGGTTTTATAACATTTGATGATGATTGTCTTTAGATTACTTAGATATACAAATGTATAGAAAGAGTTAATTAGTAACACTGAAGTTTTTGTAGCCAGTAGTTATCTGTTTGGTTGTAATTCGTTTATTCTTTATAAAGAGATAGATTTATTTTTTATTTGTAAGTAACTGCTTGAAAGCTGTATCAAAGCTTCAACAAGTCAAAGTGTATATTTGATCTGTCAGAGTTTATAAAAAGGCTTATGGGAGACTAGGAAAACTTGTCAGAGACTAAGGATTTTGTCTATCAGAGACTAAGTTTTACCTATCGGAGACTAAGGCTTACGTCATCAAAGACTAAGTCTAAAGCGTCAGAGACTAATGCTTCCGTCATCGGAGACTGAATCTAAAAAGCATTAGAGACTAAGCTGACGTCATCGGAGACTAAGCCTAAAAGCATCGGAGATTAATAACTCTATTTGAGACTACACAACCTGACGTCATCAGAGACTAAAAGATCAGAGACTAAATGTTGACTCGATCAGGGACTAAAGCTGAAGCCATCAGGGACTAGTCATGAATTATTTTCTGATGAGATACAGAGTTTGAATTGAATAAGGAGTGTCTTCCACGTAGATCAAGATATTATTGAAGATGTAGCTGGTAAGGAAACAAGCTAGAAATCTATTCCTAATCAAAAAGGAAAGATTGTATTTGATTTGAAAAAGAACTGAATCATTATTGATTTAGAATAGAAACTGAGTTAATTGTAATTTCAGTTTTTAGAAGCTGTAATTAGGTTTACAGAGAATTGTAATTCGAAGCTGTATAGGTTTTCATAGTTTTGTATCTTTACTATACAGAAAAGAAAAGAAGTTGATGATCATATTATTGTGATTGTTAGAATTTGTATTCAATTGTTAAAGTCAATAAAAGCAATGGTTTATAAATTGATTTGAGTTTTTGTTTTTTATTTCCGCAAGTATTATTTAATTTCTTGAAGAACAAGTAAACGAAAAGAATTCAAAGAACTTGTATTCAACCCCCCCCCCCCCCCCCTTCTACAAGTTCTCGGCTATCTCACTGGGAAAACATGTACTAGGATCACCATTTTTCTTCCTTCTTTGCAGTTCAACTTTAATATCATTCACAAGCTCTATGTAGCCTGGTGTCCTTTTATCTAACATATTGAGCACCACCCTTAATTCATAATCATTCTTCATTAGCAAGTGATACCTTGAGTAGTGAATAGAATGTCCATTATACAGATCATAAATTATTTCTTTAGCCTATGACTTTGGATTTCTTGTGCACATACAATCTTGTCAAAGTCTGGAATTGCATAGGCATTAATGCATATTGATTTTCATCACCTTAAGTTTATTGATTACTTGTTGTTGGTGGCTCAATATTTTGACTTCTTGAAGTATGAGGGCCAATTGAAGATTCTTGTTGAGTAGACTCTCCACGCTCCTCAGTGGCTTGTTCTCTTGATCCTTGTTGATCTGTAGAACTCCCCGTATGATCTGATATCTCTTGTCTATTATTAGAAAAAGATCTATCCCTTGATCGTTTTTGAGAACTTTCCTTACTTGTTTCACTAGGATCAGGCCTTCTCTCACTCTGATCTCTAGCCTTCTTGTTAGGTTTTATAACATTTGATGATGATTGTAATTAGAATACTTAGATATACAAATGTACAGTTAGTGTTAGTCTATAGCATTTAAATTTTTGTAGCTGGTAGTTTATTCTCTGATTCATGTAATTTATTTTTATATGAGAGTAAGTTGATGTGTATTATAAGAGACTACCAGAACTGCATTAGAGAGTTCAACAAGTCAGAGATTATGTTTAGTCTATCAGAGACTAAGGCAAAAGCTTATTAGAGACTACAACTTAAAGCGTTAGAGACTAAGTGTAAGTCATCAGAGACTAAATGTAAGCATCGGAGACTAATCTTAAGTCATCAAAGAGTAAGATTAAACCATCAGAGACTAAAATTAAAGCATCAGTGACTAAGCTTAAGCTGTCGGAGACTAAACAGTTGATCAGAGACTAAAGTTGAAGCAGTCAGAGACTAAAGTAAAATTATCTCTGATATAGTACAGAGTTTTATTTGTTTTAGAAGTTATCTTCAACATGGACATTGAAGAGTCATTGAAGATAAAGCTGGTTAGAAATATACCAGAGCAGTAATTAACAAATTAATAGTTATTCGAATTGTATATAGAAAACATATGTTGAATTGGATTAGAAGTTGAGTTACAATTCAGATTTGGAAGCTGTAATTAATTTTACAGAGTTGTGTTAGAAGCTGTATGATTATATAGATTTGTATATATACAGTACAGAAATCGAAGCTGACAATCAATTTGTGATTGTTAGAATTTGTAATCAATTGTTAATTAATAAAAACAATTGTTTATAAATTTAGTCTTGTTCTTGTTCTTTAATTTCCACAAGTAGTAATACTTTGAAGAACATGAATTTGAAAAGATTTTAAGAATTTGTATTCAACCCCCCCTTCTACAAGTTCTAGGTTATTTCACTGGGACAACAATTGGTATCAGAGCCTGTTGATTGATATATTTCAATTAACCAGATCCAGAGATGGCCAATGATAAAGGAAGCAGCTCCAGCATAATGGCATATGCACGAAGTCGTGATGGTGGAACCAGAATTCTAGTTTTAAAAAGAGAAGAATATCCAATCTGGAAACAAAAGATGTATATGTACTTGAGGGCAACCGATCCCGAATACATTGATAGGATTGAGAAGGGTCCCTATCAACCAAGGAAATTTGTTTCTTCAAAAACTGTGGAAGGAACAATTATTCCTGAACACTTTGAACTTGCTACAGAAAGTGATTATACCAATGAAGACAAGTTACAAGTGTTGAAGGATGCTAAAGTGATGAACATACTTTACAATGGACTAGATAAAAATATGTTCACAAGCATCATCAACTGCACGACATCAAAACAAATCTGGGACACCATCAACGTCCTATGTGAGGGGACAGACCAAGTAAGAAAAAATAAAATATCATTGTTAACACAACAATATGAATTCTTTCAAGCAAAGCCTGGTGAATCAATAACATTAGTTTATGATAGATTCAATGCTTTGCTCAATGACTTGAAAATACTTGGAAAGTCCTATGACAATAAAGATGTTAATACCAAATTCAAGAGGGCACTCCCACCAAGCTGGGATCCAAAAACAATTGCAGTAAGAGAAGCTCATGATTTGGACATTCTCACACTGGACAGGCTCTATGGAAACCTAAAGACTTATGAACTAGAAGTAGAGCAAAGACAAAAGATGCATGGCAGGGACAAAGGAGCAACACTAATGGTTGAGACAAAGAAGTCTCATGAGGAGCTTGATAATGAAACCTACACTACAAGCTCGACTGATGAAGAAACTGAATCCAACACTGACGATGACATGGAGGAATTCATGGCTTTCATGGTGAAGCAATTCAAAAAATTTAGAGCTAGCAAGAAAGGGAGAAGATCATCAAGGAAACCTAACCGAAAACGAGAAGGTCAAACTGTGACCTTTGACAAAAAGAAGATTAGATGTTACAACAGTGATGGGTTAGGGCACTTTGCCAATGAGTGCAAGAAGCCTAGATCTACAGAAAGATCTAAGGATGAAAAGAATAGAAAATTAGGGAATGACATTGCTGATAAAAGGAACAAATCAAAAGGCAAGGCCTTGATTACTGAAGGCAAGGATTGGATTGACAGTGACTTTGAGCAAGAAATTGTCAACTTTGCCTTGATGGTTCAAACTGATGAGCTAAGAGATTCTACAAAGGTATGTGATGCAATTCAGAATTTTAATGTGCTTAATTTAATTGATACAACTAGCATAGAAAGCATACAAAAAGATATGTCTGATTTGCATGTTAGTTTTAGATCATTAACCATTGAACATGCCAAAGTTAAAGAATCACATAACCAACTCTTGAAAAGAAATAGATTTCTTGAAGAAATACAAATACAATTTGATACTATCAAGTCAGAACTGGATAAAGCTCATCACATGATAGATGCTTTAAAAAAGAGGGAATATTACTTAGTCGAACAACTTGAAAATGAACAGGCTAAAATAAAAGAATGGAATCAATCCTCTAAAAAGATGTCGGACTTGGTAGGTAGTCAAATTGTAGGTCAAAAATCTGGTCTAGGTTATGATGAGTACCTAGGTAAGAAAATAGATATAGAAGATCTTTTTGAAGCTGCTAATTCCATGACTAACAAGCCAATTCCCATTAAAAGAATTAATTTTGTCGCACCAGTCATTGAACCTAAATTTATCAACACTCAAAGTCAACATGTCACTGCAGTTATAAAGAATGATCAAAATTCAGTGAATTCTGTTGAAAAGAATGGAAGTAAAGGATTGAATATAGGATTCATGACCAAGACACAATTAAACAAGAAATTGGAAAATCTTACTGAGCCTAAGGTTGAAAAGTCAGTGGAGTCTAGCAGTGGAAGAAGGAATAGGAATGGAAAAATAGGCATCAATAAATATACTAATTATGCTAGAATGCCTAATGCTCCTAGAAAAACATGTCACATATGTGGAAATCCCAACCACATAGCTATACATTGTAGGAGTAAAAATAGAGTTCCTATAATAGAGACTGCACCAGCAAAGATAACTAAAGAAAAATCATCTATAAAAAGGTTTAACCATCTTTGCAATAATTGTGAAAATTCTAAACTTGACAATCTCTCACCTTCAAGAAGCAAGACTATTGATTGTTCAATAAAAGTTAAAAATTCTAAAAGACAATCAACTCCATCTGAGTCAAGTCTTGATTCTAAAACTAGTGAGAAAGGACCTAAGAAACTCTGGGTCCTAAAAAATTCTAACTAGTTATTCTTACTGTGCAGGGCAAAAAAAAATCATGGTTCTTGGATAGTGGATGTTCAAGGCACATGACATGAAACAAGTCCCTGCTTAAACAGTATGAAGAAAGAGTGGCCCTAAGGTAACTTTTGGAGATGACAACAAAGGTCATACAAAGGGCCATGGTAATGTTGATCATGGAGATGTCATCTTCACTGAAGTATCACATGTTGATGGCTTAAAGAACAATCTGTTAAGCATAAGTCAACTATGTGATAGAGGATTCTATGTCACCTTCAAAGAAGATCAGTGCCAAGTGTGTGACAAGGAATCTGGAAATGTGATAGTGACAGGGAAAAGAAAAGGAAATTTGTACACTGTAAATCTAATCTCTTCCATTGATGTTTATGAGATGTTTCCCTTTGAGGTATGAATTTTAAATGTTTGAGTATTATGTCCATGTGATGTCCAAAATTTAATGATCTCAATTTCCTTTGTAAAATCATCAAAGGAATTTGAAAACATTAATCTCAAAATCTTGTATGAGATTAATTTAATCAAGCATGAACAAAGATTGATGTTACGGAATATGAGTGTGGAGGTTAGCAAGTTTCATTCAAAACAATTTGAATGGCTTACGTAAGGGAAATGATCTCTTATGTACGTATGATGTTTGGGTTAATAAGTTGCTTGTGTGTCATTAGTTAATGAAGCTTATGTGCATGTGCGATAGCAGCTGCTTATTACTTGTATTAGCTGTTAAGAATCATGATGAGCGGCCGTTTTACCGTCTAGATTAACCAATCATTTTATTTCAATGCTTAATCTTAGCCTACTATAAATACCTCATTCAGAGGTAACGTTTTAATCTCTTTTCTAAAGATTTTCTCTCCTAAAGTTCTTCTTTAAACTTACCATCTTCATACAATTTCAAGTTCTTTCTTTCGGACAATTACTTTCAAACAAGCTTTAATCCTTTCCGTCAAGTCAAGAGGTAAGAATCTTATGTTCTTCTCTGTTTTCTTCTTGCATAGCATCAAAGATTTATTAACCTTGTATGCTAAGTTTTCAAGAAGGAATAAAAGTTTAAAGGATTATATTCCTTTGCATTTACATGTTTATGAGGCATCCTAGGTTGAGTTTGTTCATGTTAGGTCTTCCATCAAAATGGAGACAAGCTCTAATATTAGTCTCTGACAAAATAACATTAGTCTCTGATGAGTTAATGTTAGTCTCCGATGAGTAAATGTTAGTCTCTGATGATGACGTCAACCTTAGTCCCTGATGGGTTAAGATGACATCATCAGTCTCTTATTAGTTAATTAGTCTCTGGTGACGTCAGCCTTAGTCTCCGACAGGCTAAGTCTAGTCCCTGATGACGTCATCCGTAGTCTCTGATAGGCAAATTATGTTAGTCTCTAATGGCTAAAGATATTATTCCCCGATGATCAGAACTCATTCTCCTGATGGATGTATAACGGTTTGAAAATCCCTCAGGCTTGTTTAAAATGAAAAGTCTCATTTTTCCGATGCAACAAATGATTGCATTAAAAGTCAAGAGAATAAAAATGCTCAGATATCACAGACATCACATTTGTACATACTCACATTTAAATTCTAAGCATAGATTCTCATGATATGTCAACATGTATGTTTTTCAAAGGTATTTAACCAAGCAAGTGAATTAGATTTAGCTCAGCTAAGGACGAAGGCAAGTATATACTCATTCCACTTCCTTTCTTACTAATTACGTAGAATCATTATTTCGATTTACGTAAATGAATGATGTTAAAGCTTATGCATGATAATGATCTTTTTTATGATTAAGTAACGTATAATCATTGATCCAATGTACGTGAAAAGATGTTAATGATTGAGCTATATGTTATTGGGTGATTGCTAGCTGTTTAAAGTCGCTAGCACACCAAAATATGATGATGATGATGCAAGAGTGTTGCAGTCGTGAACTTGTATGCACACTTGAGCAGCTTCCGTATGGGTATATAGAAAAATCATCGGTAGTCGACTTTTATCTGTTAAGCACGCCAATGTGTTTGGCAGTCGCTGCTTTTAATTGTTGATCGTGCCAATTTAAAATGAGAAAATGTTTTCAAGAAGATATACTCCATATGGGAAGTTAAATGTCTACTGAATGCTTTCGCCTGGTATTCTAGCCAATGATGATAGGGAATGAGAGACCAAGGCAAGGCATTGGTAATCAAACCCTCACAGACCAAATGTTTTCTACAAGTGACTACGTATGTCAAATGATGGATCAAACGACCAGGCTGACCAACTGGGATGAAATTTGATTGTTAAAGGAAGTCAAATAATGATCAAGCTGGTCAGGAGATGCATTATCTGGTGAAGAGAGGGCGAATCATGAGTTATTGTAAGAGGGTTAACCCTTGATATCACTCGGGTACCCTAGATGATATATGTTTATTGACTATCATGAGGTGTTGGCATTACTTCGCCCAACCTCGAAGAATATTAAAGCTTTTGAATTATCTGTTCTTCTTGCTTATGAATATATACTTGCTGAGCGTAAACTCTCGTGTGGAATGTTATGAAATATTTTACAAGTTATGTCAAGAAGGTTGAGTTGCCTCATAAAGGAAAAGAGAGAATGACATAGTGAGAGCTTCTTGATATCTCTCCTTTGGATGGCCTTTATAGGGAAAATGAAGCGAGAGGCCATCATAGAAATGTGTAGATTGTAAGGCCAGATGGGCCATCTAAAGCTTTGTTTCTGCTGCAGCTTGTTTATTTTCAAGCATTGAGATTTTGTAAGATGATGTATTTGAGAATATATTTCTTGCACGAGTGTTGTAAATGCTTGGCTATGTTGTTTCCATTGTTGTTATGTGATGTTGTGTTGCAGTTTCCTGGCGTAGCCCGGGGTTCCAGCCTGGGGATCTTGGTCAATTGATTCGACGTGCGTGCAAGGCTTTGTTTATATGTTTCAAATGCTCTTGTGAATGAGAATGCTATGCTTTAATTTCCGCTAGCATGATATGAATGAAAGTGCATGGATATAACTGAGCTTTGATTTATCAGTTATTTTTTTATCTTATATCTGTGCAAATGTATGAGGATATTTCCACTTGGGCAATGAGCAAGTGCTTATGTTAGTCTTTAGAGGAAGGATGTCGTACGTAGTTTGCAAGAACCTCCTTTAAGCTAAATAAGACATGCAAGATGTTTAAGGAATGAAGGAAGGAAGAGTTCAAATCTCAACATCAAAGATATTTCTAAAGTGCTAGAGGTTTTGACAATTGAATCTGTCATACCTCACCAATAGTTTGAACCCTTGTTACACACCAATGATTTTATGCTTGCTGAGCGTAAATCACTCATCCTTGCTATTGTTAATTGTTTTACATGTGTTAAAGGAAAGATATATGGGCTTAAGGTTTCAATGAGTTAACTGTGGGTAGTGATGAGGAGAAGCAGAGGAATGAAGATGTAAGAGCATGATTGAAGTGTTAAGTTTGTTAGACCTACGGGTCTCAACTTCTTGTAAGGATGATAATTAAAGCTACTGTAATAGCTTAGTTTCTGCTGCAAGTTTTGTACTCTAAATAATTGTAAGGATGTATTATTAATCACTTTAGTACATTAGGGATGTATGGATGTGAGGTTGTTGTTTGTTTCCTTCCCCTAACGGCGTTTGGGATTTTTGAGGTCATCACAGATCAAGTCACATGCCTTTATAGCAAAGCCTCAGCTATGACAATGTTGAGCATGGAGATGTCATCTTCACTGAAGTATCACTAATTGATGGCTTAAAGCACAATCTATTAAGTGTTAGTTAACTATGTGATAGAGGATTCTATTTCACCTTTAAAGAAGATCAATGATAGTTGTGTGACAAGGAATCTGGAAATGTGATATTGACAGAGAAAAGGAAAGGGAATTTGTATACTGCAAATCTGATCTCCTCCACTGATCAAGTCACATGTCTATATAGCAAAGCCTCAGCTAATGAAAGTTGGCTTTGGAACAAGAAGCTCTCCCACTTAAACTTCAAAAACATCAACAATTTGGTGAGAAAAGGATAGGTAGCTGGCATTCCTCAATTGGAATTTACACAAGAAGGGTTGTGTGATTCATGCCAGAAAGGAAAATAAAGAAGTGTGTCATTCAAGAGCAAACCAGCAACATCAATCACTAACCCTTTACAGTTATTACATATAGACTTATTTGGTCAAGTGAATGTGATGTCAATATTAAGAAACAGATATGCTTTGGTTATAGTGGATAATCACACAAGGTATACTTGGGTAAAATACCTTCACTCAAATGATAAAGCTGCTCAGTTGATTATTGATCATATCAAGAAAGTAGAAACTGAGTCAGGAAAAACAGTAAGGGTTATAAGAAGTGATAGAGGAACATAATTCAAAAATACCCAAGTAAATGAATTATGCACTGAAAAAGGGATATCTCATCAATTTTCAGCTCCAAGAACTCCTCAACAAAATGGAGTTGTTGAGAGAAAAAATAAAACCCTTATTGAAGCAGCAAGGACAATGCTGGAAGAATCAAAGCTTCCAACCTATTTCTGGGAGGAAGCAATTAGTACTGCTTGCTTCACACAGAACAGGTCCTTGATCAACAAGACTTACAACAAAACACCCTATGAGTTAATGATTGGGAGAAAACCAACTATCAAGTTTCTGCATGTGTTTGGTTGTAAGTGCTTTGTTTTGAGAGATTCATCAGAGACAAGAGGAAAATTTGACAGCAAATCTAATGAAGCAATTTTCTTATGTTACTCTCTATCAAGCAAGGCATATAGAGTGTATAATCTAAGAACAAAAGTCATTGTGGAAACAATTCAAGTTGTTTTTTATGATAGCAAGATTTCAGGAATGATTGGGCAAGGATTGCATGAAACTCTCATATTTGAGAATGAATTGGAAGCATGGATGGATCCATCAGAGACTGAAGAATTACCCCTAGATAACTATGTTCCTTTGGTTAGTGAGGGGGAGTTAACTGTTGTGCATGAACTATCAAGGACTAATACTACATCAGAGACTAGAGTATTAGCATCTGATGAAACACAAGGAACTAGTAACACAAATGCACAATCAGAGACAACTGAGACACCAGAGACTATTAAAATCAACAATTAAGATGAGACAAATAGCTCAGAGGAAGCTAATAATGAAGAAGTCACTAGTTTAGAGGGAGAAGTCTCTAATCCAACAACTAGATTGGAAAATGTCAATCTAGAAAATGAAGCCTCGTCTTCAAGATTAAATCTGCCACCTGCAAGACCTTGGTTGAGAGATCATACACCAGATTTAATTATTAGAGATTTAGAAGAAGGAGTCAAGATAAGAAGTGCAACACAAAATGAGTGTCTTTATCTCAGTTTTCTATCAAAAATTGAGCCAAAGAAAATTGAAACAGCACTTCAAGATCCTGACTAGGTAATAGCCATGCAGGAAGAATTAAACCAATTTATAAGGAATAAAGTCTAGAGATTGGTGCCCAAACCAAGGAATAGATCAATAGTTGGTGCCAAAGGGGTCTTCAGAAACAAATTAGATGAAGTTGGTACAATAACAAGGAATAAAGCAAGATTGGTAGCAAAGGGTTATTCTCAAGAAGAAAGAATTAATTATGAAGAAACCTTTGCCCCAGTTGCAAGACTTGAAGCAATAAGGATTTTCATGGCATATACAGCCTATAAAAACCTCAATGTGTACTAGATAGATGTCATAAGTGCTTTCTTGAATGGAAAGTTGGAAGAAGAGGTCTATGTTGAACAACCACCAGGTTTTGTAGATCCCAAGTTTCCAAATCATGTCTACAGATTAGATAAAACACTTTATGGCTTAAAACAAGCACCTAGGGCCTGGTATGATACACTCTCTCAGTTTTTAATTGAAAATAAATTTGTTAGAGGTATCATAGATAAAACATTTTTTTTATAGAAAACAAGGTTCTGATTTAATACTTGTGCAAATATATGTGGATGATATCATATTTGGTTCTACAAATGAAAAACTATGTGAAAGATTTTCAAAATTAATGCAGTCTAGATATGAAATGAGTATGATGGGTGAGTTAACATTTTTCTTAGGACTACAGATAAAACAGTCAACCCCTAGACTATGGTATGTCTCTATCTCAGATTCCTATTTATTGTGATAACATAAGTGTCATAGCAATAATTGAAAATCTAGTACAGCATTCAAGAACAAAACATATAGATATAAGGTATCACTTCATTAGAAAACATGTTAGTGAAGGAACCATTGAATTGCACTGGGTTACAACAAATAAGCAACTTGCTGACATATTCACAAAGCCTTTAGATGATCCTACATTCACTAGGTTAGTCTATGAATTAGGTATGTTCAATTATGCTTCTAAAAATTGAGTAAAACCTTAGAAAGCAAGTTTTTAAAGCAATAAGAAGCTAGAATTTAATTTCTAGATTGAAGCTGTTCTTGAAGGACAGAGTTATAGAAGCTAGAATTTAATTTCTGGATGTAGCTGTTATAAACAAACAGAATCTTTGTAGCTAATAATCATTTCATTGATTGTTGGATAACTAAGGAAATACAATTGAAGCAGAGAATAGTTTTAATTTAGTCTCTGAAGAAATTTGAGTGAGAGATTAAAATTAGTCCCTGATAGTTTTTTTTAATAAGTCTTTATCTAGTTAAAAATAACCTATCGGAGACTAGTTAAAATTAGTCCCTGATAGTTGTTTTTAATTAGTCTCTAACCAGTTAAAAATAACCTATCGGAGACTAGTTAAAATTAGTCCCTGATAGTTGTTTTTAATTAGTCTCTGACTAGTTAAAAATAACCTATCGGAGACTAGTTAAAATTAGTCCCTGATAGTTGTTTTTAATTAGTCTCTGACTAATTAAAAATAACCTATTGGAGACTAGTTAAAATTAGTCTCTGATAGTTGTTTTTAATTAGTCTCTAACTAGTTAAAAATAACCTATCGGAGACTAGTTAAAATTAGTCCCTGATAGTTATTTTTAATTAGTCTCTAACTAGTTAAAAATAACCTATCGGAGACTAGTTAAAATTAGTCGCTGATAGTTGTTTTTAATTAGTCTCTGACTAGTTAAAAATAACTTATCCGAGACTAGCTAATATTAGTCTCTGATGAGTGAACACGACAGAGACTAGGGAAATCTCTGGTAAGGGGTAAATTGGTAGTTACTCATATACCCACGATCAAAAACCGTTCACTATCTTTGGAATTGCAAACGTTTCTAATACTTTATTCAAACACAAATCAAACACAATTGCAATTTTACTCACTCAAAGAACTTTCTCTCTAATATCTGTGCGATTTAACCTCTTTGCAAAGAATCTCTTCAAGCTTTTAACAGATATCAATAATGGCATCCAAGACAGTGTGCTTCAAGTTTGGCGACTTCGACTTCATTAAATCCAACCATGTTGGAGTCTCCGACAAGAATGAGTTCGAAGCACAGTATCACCCTTTTGTAGATTTTCTACAACCCTCTCATATGCCATCTATGAAGCTCCTACGCAAGCCGCTGAAATCATCACAGCTATGTAGTCCACTGCTAATATCCACGATGAGAGTGATGACTCTCCTGTGGTAAACTTTAGTTATGATAATATTATTTATTCTATTGATCATGATGTAGTAAATAATGCTTTGCATTTACCTGTACATGATGCATATGACCAAACTGCCTCTGATGAGGAAATCCTAGATATGTTTCATAACCTACACTATGATACAGAAATTGCATCAGTCGGATCCATATCTAAACCTCACCTTAGGCAGGAGTGGTCTTTATTTTTCGATATTATCACTAAAGCATTCACTTCTAAATGCAGTGATTATGATACCATCACAACACTTACTCAACAGATTGCATATAGTGTTTTGTATGATAGGCACATAAATCTAGGGCTATTAATTCTGCATAACTTGATAGCTAAATTTAAAACTGGTGATAAAAATAATATATATTATACTAGGTTTTTGATGATGATTGCAAATTATCTGATTCCTAACCTAGATATTACTAGTATGCAAATTGTGCCAACAGTTATGCAGAGTAAATGAATATTCACTGATGTGAAGAAGAAAGCTACAAAGGTAAAGGTTCCTCTCTCCTTTCCTCCTATCATGAGATTAACACTTATAGATAGGTTCCCAAACCTTTACACTTCATCTTATTTTGAGGATCTTGAGCAACAAACCAGAAACCCTGTTGATCCTCCAACACCTTCTTCACAACGACAATCTGCAGCCCCCTCCACAGTTTCTCAAAAGACTTTGGTTGTAAAAACAAAGAAAGCCGCCAAGTTACCCATTAAAAGAAAATCAAAAGAGGATGACAGTGAGGTTGAGGGAGACAAGGAGACTGAGTTGGCTACTCAAAAAAAGAAGAGATTGATAACCTTAAGCCAAAAACAATCCATTGCCTCTCAAAAGGCATTGGAGGTTAAAAGGAAAAGCAGTACTGTGGCGCCCTCAAAAATCCCCCGAGCCGGGCCCCGGACACTGTCAGTGATTTGGGTGACAGTCCCCGAGATCCCCAGGCTAGAACCCCGGGCTGCACCAGAAAACTACCACACAACATTACAACAACAACACAGCCAAGCGTTAACAACACATATACGAGAAATATATTTTCAAAACATCATTACAAAAGCTTAAGGTCCTCATCATCTTACAAAACCTCAGAGCTTGAAAATAAACAAGCTACAGTGGAAACAAAACTTTAGATGGCTCATACAGCCTTACAACTATAACACTCTTAATCCATTCTCTCCTTTCCTCTCTTAGGTGACTCAGCCTTCACAACATAACCTGAAAAACATTCATAGCATTCCACATGAGCATTTATGCTCAGCAAGTATATAATCATAAGCAAGAAGAACATATAATTCAAAAGCTTTAATATTCTTTGAGGTTGGGCGAAGCAATGCCAACACCTCATGATAACCAATAAACATACATCATCTAGGGTGCCTGAGTGATATCAAGGGTTAGCCCTCTTTCAATAAATCATGATTCGCCCTTTACTCATCAGATAATGCATCACCTGACCAGACTGATCATTTTCTGACTACCTTACATAATCAAATTTCATCCCAGCTGGTCAGCCTGGTCATTTGATTCATCATTTGACATACGTAGTCACTTGCAGAAAGCATATGGTCTGCGAAAAGTCTTA
>CM025787.1:12966636-13001636 GCA_014636745.2 Centella asiatica | reverse complement strand
AGTTCAACAAGTCAGAGATTATGATTAGTCTATCGAAGACTAAGGCAAAAGCTTATCAAAGACTACAGCTTAAAGCGTCAGAGACTAATCTTAAGTCGTCAGAGACTAAGTGTAAGTCATCAGAGACTAAATGTAAGCATCGGAGACTAATCTTAAGTCATCAGAGACTAAGATTAAACCATCGGAGACTAAGATTAAACCATCGGACTAAGCTTAAGCTGTCGGAGACTAAACAGTTGATCAGAGACTAAAGTTGAAGCAGTCAGAGACTAAAATAAAATTACTCTCTAATGTAGTACAGAGTTTTATTTGAATTAGAAGTTATCTTCAACATGGACATTGAAGACGAAGTTGGTTAAAAATATACCAGAGTAGTAATTAAGAAATTGATAGCTATTCAAATTGTATATAGAAAACATATGTTGAATAGGATTAGAATCTGAGTTACAATTCAGATTTGGAAGCTGTAATTAATTTTACAAAGTTGTGTTAGAAGCTGTATGATTAGATAGATTTGTATATATACAGTACAGAAATCAAAGTTGACAATCAATTTGTGATTGTTAGAATTTGTAATCAATTGTTAATCAATAAAAACAATTGTTTATAAATTTATTCTTGTTCTTGTTCTTTAATTTCCGCAAGTAGTAATACTTTGAAGAACAGGAATTTGAAAAGATTTTAAGAACTTGTATTCAACCCCCCACCCCCCCTTCTACAAGTTCTAGGCTATTTCACTGGGACAACACTTCTCTTCTTCTAACTTCTTCTTCCTCAATTTCTTTTGCTCTCTACTCTTTTTAGTATACGTCAACATCTGCTTTTGCTCATTCTTTCTCCTTGTTTTATCGCCCTTCTTTGCTCTGCCACTGTATATTTTCTTCCTCTCCTCTTCCTTTTATATTTTAGCAACAATTTGTTCATCTCCATCAGGTGCCATTGGCATTTTCTATTCTTGCAGTTTCATTACCAGTTCATCATTACCTAGATATTCAAGAGGTGATGTAATCCTTGAACTTATAGCATGCTCTAGCACCTTAGAATGAATTGACTACTTGTAGACATTACTTGTAGGAGAAGTTTTCTTTGTTGTATCATTAACAGGTTCCTTACCTTTTAATATAGCCTCAACAACATTAGCAGGTAAAGAAGGTTGAGAAACTAGAGGTTGAAGTTGCTCAGGTGTAGACTCAAGAGTAGTTCCAGAAGTAGATCCATTAAATAGTTGTAAAACTCTCCTATAGCCTCTCTCTCTCTCTCTCTTTCTCATATGTTTATTAATCTCAGATACACTTCTTAACTTATTGAAGAGAGTTGGCATTTTTGTATCTTCTTGGAGTTGAACACTTGCCCCACTCCTCTCCAACAAATAGAACTGTGGTGGTGTTAGTGCTTGAGATGTATTAGTTGTTGCTTGCTCCCCCTTAGCAGCTACTGGTGCTTTGCCCTTTTCATTATCATCTTTCTCCTTAGCTGCCTTCTCCCCCTTTTTGATATCATCAACAGTGGTAGAAGTTGATGTAGTTGGAGCTCCTTCTTGGGCTTTAAACATATCCAACATTAGCTGCTGATTAGCTAAGAGTTTGGCATTTATGGCTTCTAAGGACCTTGGTCTTGAGTTCTTGGACAATAGATTCCCAGGTTGACTCCTTAGCCAAGATATTCTTGATCGTTAGCATGGTAGTTGGGGGCAACACAAAGTCCAAGTGTTCCCTTGTTACTCTGATTATCTTTTCACATTCATCTTTGATCTTTTGAAGTTCTTTCTTGATGCCAGAAATAATATGATGATCCATCTTCAATGAGCATTTGTATTTATCATTAATGGCTTCAGAAAGATCTTCAACTGATAGTTCAGAAGCATTAGAACATAGAGCTTAGAGGTACTCACTTCTCACCAACCGCAGAGCATCATCTAAATCAGTAACCATTGATTAATTTAGCCAACCATCAACATTTTCTTCATCTATTACTACTTTTGCTTGTTACTGAATATGTAAAATATATTGTGTCTTAGCAGATGCAATAGAATCATCAGTATAGTGCAAATTATGAGCAACCTTTCCATCAACATTAGGAATGACTTGTAATGGTAGAGATGATCTGCTTGACTCTGGGAAGATGTGAGAAATGGCACTGTATTTGGATTCTTGGGAGGATCTTCATCATTGTCATATTCATCATCAGACTTACAATTTGAGAATGATACATCATAATGTGCAATAAATGATTCATGTTCAGATGTGTAAAGAGGGGATCCTAATCTCCCTGAATTTTCTTTGAGGATCTCATCCTCTCTCACCTTATACTGGCTCTCTAAGGCAACACTATCAATTTCAAGCTCTCCTTTTTCTTGGTCATCTAAGACCATTTCCTTACCTTTCTCACTTAGAAGGATATCAGTACTCTTAACAACTCTCTCTACCTCTCCTTTTTTCCAAATTAAAAGATGTCTGACTTTTACTAAGTATTTTCTCAAGTATTATCTCAATCTCACTACCTAAACATAACACATAGGTTGGAATATAAGGAATATTATACCTGAGGGAGGAGAGGTTGGAGTTGTCGTGGTGATGTCCATTGGGTCATCCAAAGTTATATGAGTATTAACAATGTTTCCAGCTTTATCACCATGAACCGGATCAGCAAATGTTGTCCCAACAGCAGATGTTTGTTTTACTGATGTTTAAAGATTAGCTTCTGATTAGAGAACCGTTGTTGATTCCTCACCTTGGAGATTATTTGTTCGTTGATCAGTTGCTATTATGGGAACAATAGGTATTTCGTGATCAACAAATATTTGTGCTATGATTGGAGGTGTTGTTTTGATGAGTTTTAATGTTTGAATTGCCTCCAAGTCATCCTGAGCAAGTTGTAAAGAAGATGAAGAGTTGTCAGCCACACTTTAAGTGACTAGTTCTTGTGTATCTCTTTGCTCAGCTGCTTCTTAGGGATTTTTAGGGCTACTCAGTACAATGGTGTCAATTTCACTTTGAGAAATTGGTACTTATGGACCACCTTAAGTTGTGGAGAAGACGGTTAGCGGCTCCCCCTGAGTAGATGAAGGAAAAGAATCAACAAGAGACTCTATAGAAACATATACTTCTCCAATTATACATACTCACTTTACTTCTTCTCCTTCTCCTATCACAACTGTCGAACCAGAATCTGTAAATACACCTCTTGAACTGGTCACAGTTGATGATTTCCAAGCCTATAGGAACCCCTCTAGGACAATTTTGAGTGAGACTGAGAAAATAATTAGTGCAGAGAGGCAAAGTCAAACCCTTGAGAGGACTTTGGCAAAAGGAGAGCAAGAAAGTACTGCCTTAGTAGGCAAAGAAAAAGGAGAGAATACGAGTGATGCCTTAGACGGCAAAGAAAAAGGAGAGGATGAAAGAGATAAGGATGAGATCCTTGTAAATAAAGAACATAGAGAAAACACAGATACTGTAAATAATACTTCTACCTCTGAAAGTGATGAAGATGATGCTCCACCAAATGATTTTTCCCAGCTCATCAGAGTTGATCTATACTTTCGACAGAACCAGATGTCTGACACTGTACAGTTATTAAAGCAAGAATTAGCTAGAACTACTGATCCAATCTTGATCAAAGTGTTAAAGTCACAGATCATGATTGGTCAGTCAATAGATATAGAAAATTAAAAATTGTATACACATTTTTCTTCAAAGATACAAAGTGTACAGCAAGTTGTCGACTCCCTAGTCACCAGCCAGACTCTCCACAGAATGAAGAAACATGCTGACACTGTTGACAAGAAGCTAGCTGATCTCACTTCTCAACTGACCAGCATGGAAACTCTGCAACATTCCATGGCTAGCACTCTGCAACAAGTTCTTCAAGTCACATCTCGACTCTCAACTCCCACTGATGATGTTGTCAAAAAGGGGAGAAATCAACCAAGCAGTCGTCAGGGGATGTTGCTAAGAATTCAAATCAACAATCAGGGGATGTGACTGCTCCTGTTCCTGCTCCAAAATCCAAGGATAAAGGCAAGGGTATCCTGATTGAGGAACCCAAGAAGAAATCCAACACTCAATCAGGGCCTAAGCTACTTGGAGATGCCATGAAGATAGCCCACTTTCCAACTCCCGTTGAAGTTGTAATTGATGGGAAAATGGAGCTGGTCTACCCTCAAGATAAAAAGTTAGTAGAAGCTGATGCAATCTTTGCACAGCAACTTCAAGAAGAAGAAGAGAGGGAAATGGCAAAGGAACAGGAGGAAGAAGCAAAGAAGAAGAAGAGTGTCAGGCCCAGGACCTCCAGGAAACCTCAGCCAAGAAGATTACAGAACCCTAGAAGTGCATCAGGGGATAAAAATCAAGATAAAACTGAAGACCCTGATGTCACTACAAAAAAGTCATCTGAAGCCAAGGACAAAGCACCTTCTCCTATTACCAAAGAATATGGTCCACCCACTCTAGCTAAATTTCTCAAAGAAGAAAGGCGTAAAAACCTGACATTTATGTTCTCCATAAAAAGCATAGATGTCAGGTTCAACAATAGAAGGGATCAGCTAATAACAGTTCAACTAAAGAGTGGGTAAGAATTCAATATAGCAATGGACTGGTTTAGGAGAATGGATGCTGAGCAATTAGGACTGGTCCTCAATCTGATTCCAAGATCCTCACAGGCTAACAAAGACTTAAGGGGGATAATCGACAGGCTGAGGAGAGCCATCAAAAATGAAAGGAGCCTGCCCACAGCATTGGAAAGTCCACTGAAATTATTCTATAGATCCACTGATGGGCAAGAGAAAAGTATAAGGATCAAAGAAGTTGATGGCCTAAACCTGGAGGAAGCGATGCATCTTCTAAGCCAAATAGCCAATCACAAAAATGAACATGTCATCCAGTTCAGAATCCTGCTGATTCAGAAACTATTGAAGGAGATTGAAGAAACCAAAGCTGATGATGGGAGCACTGTAGTAAGGAATGTGCCACCAGTAAAGGGATTTAAAGAATATCCAAAAATGTTCACTAACCCCATGGGTGTTCAATTCAAAAATAAAAAGGGAGAGATCATTACCTTCTACTGGTCACAACTTGCTGCAGCCAATGTTCAAGAAATAAAATATGTCCTTGAAGCTTTGGAATCCAGCAGCAATGTCAACATAGTCAACTTCAAAAAACTTCTTCAAAAGGAGCTGGAGCAACTGGAAGCAGGTGGAGAAGACAACAGACTAAGGATTCCTGATCAAAACCCAAATCAAAGAAGACAAGGCCTTGGAAGTGACTCTCAACCGATTGAATCAAGTCATCCATTTCCCTTTGTCTTAGCAAAAAGGAAAAGGGATCCTGATGTCTAATACAACATTCTTTTTGTAATAGTTATAGGAAAATACTTGTACAGAAATTCTTTTATTAATTCATTCAAAATTCTTTCATGTATTTAGTATTGGTTTTGACATCATCATCAGTGTATCTAGGGATTTATGGTTATCAAATTGATAAACATAAATAGGGGGAGATTGTTAGAGATAAATGATGATGATGATGATTATGTAATAAATTGTGCAACTGTATATACTTGAGGTATGTTATAAACCTTAAGATCAGCACATGTTTTGCATCAACTGATGATAAACTTATTCATCAGTGGATGGTCAATAACTTCACAAGGCAAGTTAGAAAACAGAAACATTCAAAAGACTTGACAAAGTGAAGAAAAATGTCTGATGCTACTAGTAAACAGTCAAAGTATTCCACACATCAGAAATTCTAAACAAAGTTACGTTGATTGGAACCCAACAGGGGGAACCCATCAGGGGGAACCCATCAGGGGAACCCATCAGGGGGAACCCATCAGGGGGAACGCATCAGGGGAAACCTGTCAGGGTATAACGAAGGCAGACCAACTCGTCAGGGAATCACTTCAGGACATGTCAGTGTCAGGCCAACCCATCAGAGTAACCCGTCAGGGGGAATGATCAACATGGCATCAGTGGAAGCCATCAGTGTATGCCATCAATCATAACCATCAGGATCAAGGAGCACTGAGTGAAACTCAAGTGAAGGATGAAGCCCTGATCCAGTCAATAAGCATCAGGGGATCCAGAAGCACTGATCAAAGTCCATCAAGGCTGATAGTCAGTGGATCGTTATGACAGCATGCATCCGTCATCAGTACTTACACGGAAATCAACGTAACGTGTTAAAGAAGCAAGAAATATCAACTAGAAAGATATTTCTTGAAGTTTGTTTTCGATCCAATGAGAACTCTCTCGCATTAAATGCACACAGATCAGGGGAAGAAAAAGAAGCAACAAAGCATGCAGCAGTCTGACACATAGGGCTACGATGTGACATACTTGCGGCTATGTTGAGAAAAGCAGCACATCTCTAGCACGTGATTTCATCAACTGATCAACATATAAGCAAAGGAGTTCTCATTACAAAAAAAAACAGAGATTGAATCTATCCAACAGATCAAACAAACAAAAAAGCACACAACATTAGGAAGCTCAGAAATATATTTCTTGAGAGATTTATTTTTCAGAGAAAGTTTTCGTAGCTAGTGAGTGTGAGAAGCTGTGAATTTTATTTGCAGAATTTGTAGCTGTAAATCACATTTGTGATTTTACAGATTTCCAGAAAAAACTCAAGTTTTAATATAACTATTTTAACTTGAATCTATGTGTTCATTTCTTTAGTTTTTCTGTTTGTTACGACTGTTTTCCAGTAAGCACTTTTAAGTTTAAAAGAGCGAAAAGTTTTAGGTGTTTGTATTCACCCCCCCCCCCCCCCCCGCCCCCTCTACAAACCCTTGTGCTTATATTGCACTAACAGTACTCTCTAACAAGTAAAGCATATAGAGTGTATAACCTGAGAACAAAGATCATTATGGAATCCATACAAGTGGTATTTGATGATAGCAAGATTCCAGGAATGATTGGTCAAGGATCGCATGAAACTCTCAGATTTGAGAATGAATTGGATGCATGGAAAGATCCATCAGAGACTAAAGAATCACCCCTAAATGGTTATGACCCCTATATGAGTGAGGGAGAGTTAACAGTTGTGCATGAAGTACCATGGGCTAATACTCCATCAAAGACTAGTGTATTGGCATTCAATGAAACAACAGAGATTGGTAACACTAGTGCACAATCAGAAACTAATGAGACACCAGAGACTATTGAAATCAACAGCCAAGATGAGACTAATAGCTCAGGGGTAGCTAACAATGAAGAAGTCACTGGTTTAGGAGGGAAGTTTCTGATCCATCAACTAGATTGAACAATGTTAATCTAGAAAATGAAGCCTCATCTTCAAGATTAAATCTACCACCTGCAAAACCTTGGTTAAGAGATCATACACCAAATTTAATTATTAGAGATTTAGAGGAAGGAGTCAAGACAAAAAGTGCAACACAAAACGAGTGTCATTATCTCAATTTTCTGTCAAAAATTGAGCCAAAAAAATTGAAGAAGCACTTCAAGATCCTGACTAGGTAATAGCCATGCAAGAAGAATTAAACCAATTCGCAAGGAATAAAGTCTGGAGATTGGTGCCCAAACCAAGGAATAGATCAATAGTTGGTGCCAAGTGGGTCTTCAAAAACAAATTAGATGAAGCTGGTACAATCACAAGGAATAAAGCAAGATTGATTGCAAAAGGTTATTCTCAAGAAGAAGTAATTGACTATGAGGAAACCTTTGCACCAGTTGCAAGACTTGAAGCAATAAAGATTTTCTTGGCATATGCAGCCTACAAAAACTTCAAGGTGTATTAGATGGATGTCAAGAGTGATTTCTTGAATGGAAAGTTAGAAGAAAAGGTCTATGTTGAACAACCACCAGGTTTTGTAGATCCCAAGTTTCCAAATCATGTCTACTGGTTAGATAAAGCACTTTATGGCTTAAAACAATCACCCAGGGCCTGGTATGATACTCTCTCTCGGTTTTTAATTGAAAATAAATTTGTTAGAGGTATCATAGATAAAACACTTTTTTATAGAAAACAAGGTTCTGATTTAATACTTGTGCAAATATATGTGGATGATATTATATTTGGATCTACAAATGAAAAACTATGTGATAGATTTTTAAAGCTAATGTAGTCTAGATATGAAATGAGTATGATAGGTGAGTTAACATTTTTCTTATGATTATAAATAGAACAATCAACTGATGGAATTTTCATTAGTCAGTCCAAGTACATCAAGGACTTACTAAGTAAATATGATCTAGTTGATTGTGCATCTGCAAAAACACTCATGACTATAGCCACTAAGCTAGATAGGATACTAATGGAAAGAAGGTTGATAAAACTAGCTATAGGGGCATGGTAGGCTCACTTTTATATCTAATTGCAAGTAAACCTAATATATTGTTTGTTACATGTCTGTGTGCAAGATTTCAAGCTGATCCAAAAGAGTCACATTTAATTGTTGTTAAAAGAATACTCAGATATCTAAAGGGTACCCCAAACCTTGGGTTATGGTATCCTAAAGAATCTAATTTTAAACTAATTGACTATTCAGATGCTGACTATGCAGGATTTGAGCTTGACAGAAAAAGCACAAGTGGAAGCTGCCAATTTCTTGGAGGCAGACTTGTTTCTTGGTTTAGCAAGAAACGAAATTCAGTGTCAACCTCAACGGCTGAAGCTGAATACATTGCAACTGGGAGTTGCTGTGCTCAGATCCTGTGGATCAAAAATCAACTCCTAGAATATGGTATGTCTCTATCTCAGATTCCTATTTATTGTGATAACACAAGTGTCATAGCAATAATTGAAAATCTAGTACAGCATTCAAGAACAAAACATATAGATATAAGGTATCACTTCATTAGAGAACATGTTAGTGAAGGAACTATTGAATTGCACTAGGTTACAACTAATAAACAACTTGTTGACATATTCACAAAGCCTTTATATGAACCTACATTCACTAGGTTAGTCTATGAATTAGGTATGTTGAATTATGCTTCTAAAAATTGACTAAAATGTTAGAAACCAAGTTGTTAAGTTTTGAGAAGCTAGAATCCAATTTCTAGATTGAAGCTGTACTTGATGGACAAAATTTTTAGAAGCTAGAATTTAATTTCTAGAATGTAGTTGTTCTGAATAAACAAACCTTTTGTAGCTAATAATCATTATATTGATTATTGGATAACTCTGAAAACAAAATTGTAACAGAGACTAGTTTAATTAAAGTCTCTGAAGGAATTTTAGTGAGAGACTAAAATTAGTCTATGATAGTTGTTTTTAATTAGTCTCTGACTAGTTAAAAATAACCTATCAGAGATTCATTAAATTAGTCTCTGATAGTTGTTTTTAATTAGTCTCTGACTAGTTAAAAATAACCTATCGGAGACTAGTTACATTAGTCTCTAATAGTTATTTTTTTAATTAGTCTCTGACTAGTTAAAAATAACCTATAGGAGACTAGTAAAATTACTCTCTGATAGTTGTTTTTTAATCAGTCTCTGACTAGTTAAAAATAACCTATCGGAGACTAGTTAAATTAGTCTCTGATAGTTGTTTTTAATTAGTCTCTAACTAGTTAAAAATAACCTATCGAAGATAAGTCAAAATTAGTCTCTGATAATTGTTTTTAATTAGTCTCCGACTAAACAAAAATAACCTATGATAAGTCGTAATTTGATCATGTCTTTTATTCTCATTTTCATGTTCTTAAATATTATTTATGCTTATTTTGTGTGTTTTGAGTGTTATTTATCTTTAGGAATGTAAAATGGAGCAAAAAGCTAAAAAGTATTTAAAAGCAGAAAATCAGTGTTGAATATGAGATAAGGCATGGGCACATTCTGTAGGAAGTCATAAGTTGTCCCTTGAAGGCTTTTGTATGAAATTTTGAGTCAAACTAGGAAATTTAATATCTATTGTAATCTGTTAATTGTAAACTCTTCTTATTTTATTATATTTCTTATAGGAAAAGACTTTTTGATTTATTCTCCAAATAAGGAAGGAATCCTATAGAAGATCAACTTCTTCCTTATTTAAGGAGATAATTCTACAACCCTAGAGAGCTCTCTTGGCATTGAGTTTTCCAACAACTTTATTCTCTCTTTTATGTATTCTTCATCTACTATGTGCGGCTAAGTCTATTTCTAGTCTAAGGACATTCAAGGCTTTGATTCGCCATCAATTGTGAGATCTAACTGATTTTATCTATTTTATTATTCTTGGGTATTTGCAATTTCTCTGTTTTCAAGTTTATTATTGTTTTGATTAATTGGGTAGGTGCGCAACTATTTAATTGTCAAAATAATATATCGCTTTTTAGAATATCAAATCCATAATTGTTTGATGGTTCTAATATTTGAAGCAATTAACAATGTTGGTTATGATCAAGTTTCTGATTGTTGTTATGGGATTTTGCGATCTAGTTTAAATGAACCGAATGTTTCAAGTTTGTTGATTAGAATTTGGTCTCTTTAATTCTTAATGTTATTGGTGAATTAAATCATATGATCGTATATATGGTTGTTCATTGGTAAAAGAAGTAATCATTAGATCTTATCTTGGTTATCAATAAATTAAGGAGAGTTGGTTGTTGATACATGTTCAACAACTATAACCAATTTATTCTAGGATAATTGAATAATTCTTGTATCGATGATCAATTCAAAGAATCAAAGTTGAGAATAGTCCTTTGGCTAGTTTTCTCATAAATATTTGTTAAATACTTATATTTATTGTTCATGCACTTTATATTACTCGAATTCAAATCCCCTTTTTATTTTATTTTTTCTTGACAAAATAAATAAATCTTAACCAATCTCTTTGGGTACGACCCTATTATCACTTGCTACAAGCTAGTTATTTTTCTTAGTAGGAATTTATTCTTGTTGGATTTGACACCCATCAACCTATTGGAGACTAACCTACTTTAGTCTCTGATAAGTGAACGTGGCAAAGACTAAAGCAGTCTCTGATGAGGGGTAAATTGGTAGTTACTCATATATCCATGATCAAAAATTGTTCACAATCTTTTGAATTGCAAACGTTTCTAATGCTTTGATAAAAGTAAAATCAAATACAATTACAATTACATTCACTCAAAGAACTTTCTCTCTCATATTTGTGTGATTTAAACTCTTTGCAAATGATTTTCAAGTTGTTCACAGATCTCAACAATGGCATCCAAGACTGTTTGCTTCATGTTCGGCGACTTCGACTTTATCAAAACCAATCATGCTGGGGTCATGGACAAGAACGAGTTCGAAGCACAGTACCACCCGTTTGTAGATTTTCTACAAACATCTACACTTTCGTATGCCATTTATGAAGCTCCCAAACAAGCCGCTGAAATCATCACAGCTATGTGGTCCACTACTGAAATCCAAGATGAGAGTGATAACTCTCCTGTGGTAAACTTTAAATATGATAATATTATTTATTCTATTAATCATGTAGCAGTTAATAATGCATTGCATTTACCTGTTCATGATGCATATGACCAAACTGCCTCTGATGAGGAATTACTATATATGTTTAAAAACTTACATTATGATGAAGAAATTACATCAGTAGGTTCCATAACTAGACCCCAACTTAGGCAGGAGTGGTCTTTATTTTTCGATATTATCACTAAAGCATTCACTTCAAAATGCAGTGGTTATGATGTCATCACCACATTCACACAACAAATTGCATTTAGTGTGTTATATAATAGGCACATAAATCTAGGGTTGATTCTGCATAACTTATTGGCTAAACTTAAAACTAGTGGTAGAAACAAAATTTACTATGCTAGGTTTTTGATGATGATTGCAAATTATCTAATTTCTAACCTAACTACCACAAGTATGCAAGTAGTGCCAACTATTTTGCAAAGTAAACGTATCTTTACTGATGTGACGAACAAAGTAGCAAAGGTAAAGGTTCCTCTTTCCTTCCCTCCTATCATGAGATCAACTCTCATAGATAGGTTTTCAAACCTTTATTCATCATCTTATTTTGAGGATCTTGAGCAACAAACAAGACACCCTGTTGATCCTCCAACAACATCTTTACAACAACAATCTATAACTCCCTCCACAGTCTCTCAAAAGACTGTGGTTGTAAAAACAAAGGAAGCCACAAAGTTACTCATTAAAAGAAAAACAAAAGAGGGTGACAGTGAGGCTGAGGGAGTAAAGGAAGCTGAGGTGGCTCCTCAAAGAAAGAAGAGATTGATAACCTTAAGCCAAAATCAATCCATTGTCTCTTAAAAGGTAATGGAGGTTCAAAGGAAAAGCAGTACTCTGTTAACATCTTCCCAAAAGGATGCTAACATTGAAGAAAGTTCCCAACCAGGAACAATAGGTACAGAGTCTGCACCTATTGTTCCTGGTTATGGTTGATGAGATTTGACCTTAGTGTGGATTTGACCTTAGTGTTCCTGGGCAAGCCCAAAGAGAAAGAAGATCAAAAAGAAAGAGTGACACAAGGAGTGCACACACAGAGTCTATTCAAATTGATGTTCCTCAAATTTCTTTGAGTCACTCTTTCTTTTTGATCTTCTTTCTCTTTGTACTAAGAGGATGATGAGATTTGACCTTAGTGTGGTTATGGCTGAGATCACCACCCTTGGAGAAGTGGGGAAGACACCACTGTACCTGAGACAGCTTCTAAAGTTAGTCTCCGATGGTATAAGTTAGTCTCCGACAGTGTTGGTGGTAGTCTCCGATGAGATGCGTTAGTCTCTAATGAGATGTGTTACTCTTCGGTGACGGAAGGGTGTTGTTAGTCTCTGATGAAGGAAGTTTGAGATTAGTCACTGATGACGTCAGCTTAGTCTCCGACAGGCTAAGACTAGTCCCTGATGACGTCATTAGTAGTCCCTAACAGGCAAAATATATTAGTCCCTGACGAGTTTTGTGATGACCAAGCTATACCCTGATGATCGATGATGGCTGCGAGATCTTTCCCTGACGGTCGAGAAGTCATCCCCTGATGACTTTTCCCTGACGAGAGAATGTTACCCTGATGGTGGGGAAACTATCCCCTGACGGGTAGTTTACCCACTGATGGTCAAGTTATCCCCTGATGCGCAGTTGTCTTTAAAACTATAAACGCATTATTTTCCTGAGATTATTTTATGAAGTTTTAATTATTTATTTACCCTAAGCAGTTTTTATAGCAGTTTTGGAAACATTAAACGTTTAAGGACATCACATATGCACTTTCTCTCATATTTTAACCAAAGTACTAAATTTATTTTGGGATATGTATATTTTACAGAATCTTTCACTCTCAAGTACATTGAAATTGTTTGTGTGCGAGGGACCGAGGCAAGTATATTCTCATTGTTATGCTTATTTCAGTTAAGCGCATGATCAATTGATTTGACATACGTAGAAGGTTATGACTTTTATGTTAAAATTCCTTGTGAATCGGCATGCTATGCTTTAATTTCCGCTAACATGATATGAATGAAAGTGCATAGATATAAAGGAGCTTTGATTTATCAAATATTATTCAATCTTATATCTGTGCAAATGAATGAGAATGATATGTTCCTTAAATGGGTTATGCCACATGGTTGGCTAGAGGAATGGTAAGGTGTTAATTTGTTCTTCACCTGACCCAGAGGAAATTTTACATGACTACGTACGTTCACACAAGGAGGGATCATGCGATCATAGTAGGGCCAGCTGTGTACTGTATGGTTAGCAGATCCAACGGGTTTAGCCCCCGATGGATATTTTTTTGAAAGGATTGTATGCAGGTGAATACCTGTTTTCTTCAAGGAGGATTACATGTTGTTTATCATCAGTGATCCTAAAGTTTCTTTCAAGATTTTCAAGGATTTAGTATTGTTTCACAAACAGAATTGAACTTCTTTATATATTTCAGATTTATTTCTCTAAATTGCTTATATACTTGTTGGGCGTAAATCGCTCACTCTTGTTGAACTTAAATGTCTTGCAAGACACAATACAAAGGCTGAACCCTCTGCCAAGGGGAATGCAAAGATGATCGACTACTAAGTTATTTACTCTTTTTAATAACGCTGAGGAAGGAAGGAAGATATTAAAAGTTGTAATGATCTTTGCTTAGTAATTTATAAAGATGAAATAGCTTCCGCTGAAATTATATTAATTTTTGGGTTGTAATAACTCTTTAATATTGCCTTTTTCCAGTATTTATATTATGAATGGATGTGTGATTATCTTTTCCTTCTCTTGACGAAGCCCTGATCCAGTAAGGGATTTTGGGGTCGTCAAACAGCCAACACTCCAATCTGTACATTCTCCTATTCTTGATTCTTTAGAACTTGACAGTTCAAATTTTCTTGATTTTTTCCAAGAAGAGCCAACACTCCAGGTCGATCAAGCTAAACCATCAGAGACTATTTCTCACATGGACTGGTGGGAGACTAGTCAACCACCAGAGACTAATGTTTGTTTCCCACCAAAGACTGACCCACAAGAACCACTTGTTCAAAGTACAAATGTAGTCAGTTCTCAAACACTTTCCTTGGAGAGATCCCTAACCACTGATATATTAAGGGAACCCTCTCTCCTTGGTGTCACAAATATTTCTTCCTTAACTCCTCCTTCTGTAAGACAGAGTGTCACTATCCAAATGAGTGAGGTAGAGAGAATAATTAGTGAGACTCAGGCTCCTGACCTGGAAAAAGGAGAGATAACACAAACACTTGAGAGTCAATCTTTGGAAATCTTGGAAAAACGGAGGGATAGAGCAGTTGGATGTCTAGCTCTAGGAAAAAGGTGAGGGTGTGAGCAAGGATGAGATCCTTGAACAAAATAACAGTGGATGTAATACCCCAGATTTAGGTATTTACCATTATAACTTTAAGACTATTAATAAATAAATTTTGGTCAAATTTATGTGCTTGTATGAGAAATTATTTCTTCATAAATACTAAAGGAAATAATTTTTAGTGTGACGACCCCAAAATCCCTTACTTGATCAGGGCTTCGTCAAAAGAAGGAAAAGATAACCATACATCCATTCATAGTATAAATATTGGATAAAGACAATATTTAAGAGTCATTACAACCCAAAATAATACAATTACAGCGGAAGCTATATAATCTTTGTAAATTACAATTCCAAGATCATTACAACTTCTAACATCTTCCTTCCTTCCTTCCTCAGCGTTATAAATAGTAGTCGATCATCTTTGCTTTCCCCTTATCAGAGGGTTCAGCCTTTGCATTGTGTCCTGCAAGACATTTAAGTTCAACAAGAGTGAGCGATTTACGCCCAGCAAGTATATAAACAATTTAGAGGAATAATCTGAAATATTCAAAGAAGTTCAATTCTATTTGTGAGGCTCAGTGAAACAATACTAATACCTCGGAAATCCTTAAAGAATCTTTAGGATTACTGATGATAAGCAACGTGTAATCCTTCTTGAAGAAAGACAGGTATGCACCTGTGTACACTTTCTCAAAATATCCATCGGGGGTTAAACCCGTTGGATCTGCTAACCATACAGTACACAGCTGGCCTAACTGTGACCGCATGATCCCTCCTTGTGTGAACGTACGTAGTCACTTATAATTCCTCTAGGTAAGGTGAAGAACAAATCAGCACCTTTCCTTTCCTCTAGCCAACCATGTGGCATAACCCATTTAAGAGACATATCATTCTCATTTATTTGCACAGATATAAGATTGAAAAATAGCTAAAAAACAAAGCTCAGTTATATCCATGCATTATCATTCATATCATGCTAGCGAAATTTAAAGCATAGCATGCTCATTCATCAAAATAATTGAAACATATAATTAAGTCTTGCACGCATATCGAATCAAATGATACTACGTTAAATTGAAATAAGCATCAGATTGAATGTATATACTTGCATCAACTTGCAATAAACATAAGATTGTGAATATACTTGCCTCAGTCCTATGCACAAAAATCAAACTCAAATTACTCATGAGTGAAGATTCTGTAAAACATGTATATAGCATGATAATTTAATACCTTGATAAGAATTATGAAAGAAAATGCATATGTGATGTTCTTAAACTTTTAACGTTTTCAAATCCGACATATGAACCTTTGAAACATCATAAAATAGTTTAAGAAAATATTATTTTAAAGTTTCAAAAACAAACTGCGCATCAGGGGATGTCTCTCGGCCATCAGGGGATATCTCTCGGCCATCAGGGGATATCTCTCAGTCTTCAGGGGATAGCTTACCCATCAGGGGATAACTTACCCATCAGGGGATAACTTACCCATCAGGGGATAACTTACCCATCAGGGGATAACTTACCCATCAGGGGATAATTGTTCATCGCCAAACTTGTCGGGTGACAACTTGCTCAATGCTGAACTCACAAAGTCATCATTGAACTCATCAGTGGATGATTTGCTCCGCACCAAACTCCTCGACTGTCAGGGGATGATTTCTTCATCGCCAAACCGTTGATTGTCAGGGGATGATTTGTTCATCGCTAAACTCCTCGGGGACTAAAACTCTTAGTCATCAAAGACTAGCATACTTTTCCCATCAGAGACTGCGGATGACGTCATCAGGGACTAATTTAAACATCCTTCATCAGAGACTACGGATTTCCTCGTCAGAGACTAACAACTTTCCTTCATCGGAGACTAACAGTTTTAGCCTATCAGAGACTAACTGTTTTAGCCTGTCGGAGACTAACTTGGAAATCTCTCAGGGACTAATTACAGGGTCAGAGACTAACTCAAACCCGCCGGAGACTAAGTTAAGACTTGTCTCAGATACAGTAGTGTCTTCCTCACTCCTCCATGGGTGGTGTTCTTAACCATAACCATACTTAGGTCAACTCTCATCATCCTCTCAGTAATACATAACATCTCTTGGTGGTTTACTAGATCTTATACAAACAGTTTAGGCTTCAAAACTTAGGTTGACAAAGGCTCAAGCATGGCATCGCAACTACTGATAAAAAGAAATATTTGGTTTGTCTACCAAGTGGTTGTCAACATTCTTACGCTCATCGTATATAGCTTTTGAAACAAAAGGCATTAACTTTAGGCGTTGAAAGCATGCATTAAATCGTACTTTTGGAAATGAATGAACCAGGTATTAAACGTGGCATGCATAATAGAACAAAAGTGTAAGAATCAGAGCAGGACTTTAATGTAATGCTCTTACCTCTTGGCTGCAAGAAAGAGTTAAAAGCTCTAGTTGTTCTTCCAAAAAGGACAGTTGTTTAGAGAGTAAGCTTGGATTTGGTGGTATACTGTATAGAAGATTTATGAAAGTGGAGCTAGGGTTGTACCAATGTGATATATATATATATATATATATATATATATATATATATATATATATATATATCACTTGCTGAGAAACAAGAGCCGTCGGATTTATATGATATAAGTCATTGGCTGTGGAAAGAAAAGAAGTGACTGGTGAGAAAAAGGTTGGTTGCAACGGCTACTAGTACCCATCGGTCATTTATCATAGCCTACTCTAGGGTACTAATGGAGGTGATGCACATTAAATGCTACGGTCTCCCCACAGTAGGTTTTAAAAATAAAAACGGGTACTGTAGCTAAACTGGTTCACACTTGGTGAGCCCTTTCCCGCGTGAACACACCCTCTCACAAGACAATTCTTGAATGCAATAACCTTTTAAATACTTGAGCTTCAAAATACATTTAAAATCTTTTGGACATCACATTGCCATTGAATTTTTATAAGAAAATATAATATCATTATTTATACCCAATAAGGAAATAAACCTTCATGTAGAAAATAAAAATAAATCTCATAATCAAAATTTCATTGACATTTTCGGGTTCTCACATTTAGTCTTATCAGAATTAATTTATGTGATAATATAAAATTACTACTATTTTTTTTAGTTAAGTTTTGGTATAAGATATCACTGGAGCTAATTTATGTGATAGTAATATGAATTGTTACTATTTGATATTACGGAAAGAAGGTTAAGTAATGACTCCATAATGAGTACGCATTACAGGTGTTAAGGTTCTCTTCAATGAGTAAGCATATTAAAAGCTGAGTCATTAGTAGCATGCACTACCATTTGACACCTATTAGTAACTACTTACGTGTAACCGTAATTGTTAGCATATTGTAGTAATTTAGTAAATTTCAAGTCCGATGCTAATCTAGGTAAGAAATATCTCAGATATTTCTATATTCCTAGCACCTATATAAGGAGAACCTCTACTACTCATTTTCCTCACACCACTCTCAAACACACAAACTCTCTAAACCTACGATAATATTCATATCGCTTGTTCTGCAGTATCAGAAACTTACCAGGTAAATATTAAGAGTTTTTATCAAGTTATTCGTTTTCATTATTTAGTCATTTAGCTTAAATAGAAACATGCATGAAACCTTGAATTATATTAGAGATAAACCACATGAATAAACTCTATGCTCTTAAATATATTCTTCATATTGTTAGCCTCTGATGACTAAAATATTAGTCCCTAATGGGCAAAACATGTTAGTCTCTGATGAACAAACTATTAGTCTCGGATAAGTTATTTTAGCTATCGGAGGATAAATATCCTCTGAAACCCATCCCTTGATAACCGAGAGTCACCCCCTAATGACCAAGACTCATCCCCTAATGACTAAGACTCATCCCCTGATGTCCAACTGAGTTTGGCGATGGCCAAATAAGTTTGGTGACAACCAAGTGAGTTTGGCGGTAGTTAAATAGATTACCGACAAGTTTGGCGATGAACAAATCATCCCCTGACAGCCAAAAGAGTTTGGCGACAGTCAAGTTTAATACCAACGAGTTTGGCGATGAACAAATCATTCCCTGACGGGCAATGTATCCCCTAACAGGTAATATATCCCCTAACGATTAGTTTATCCCCTAACAATAAATACCCCCTAATGGTAAATATCCCTTGATGAGTAATTCATTCCCTAACAGCTATCCCCTAATTTGTGACGACCCAAAAATCCTTTACTGGACCTGGGCTTCGTCTAAAGAAGGAAAAAGATAACTTCACATTCATTCATAACATAAATACTAATAAAAGGAATTAGTAAAGAATTATTACAACCCAAAATATTACATTCTCAGCGGAAGCTATTCTATCTCTATATTATAATACAAAACATCATTCTTCCAAAACATCTTCCTTTCCTCCTTCCTTATCAGCACTCAAAAGGATTAGCCAAACTCAATAGCCAATCATCTTTGCCTTCCCCTTGTCAGAGGGTTCAGCCTTTATACCCTACCTTGCAAGTCATTAAAATTCAACAAGAATGAGCGAATTACGCCCAACAAGTATATAAACAATTTGGGGAAGCAAAACTGGAATGTTACTAGGGATTCAATTATGTTGAGAGGCTCAGTGGAACAATACTAATGCCTCAGAAATCTTTAAATAATCTTTAGGATTACTGATGATAAACAATGTGTAATCCTCCTTGAAGAAAGGCAAGTATTCACATGTGTACAACTTTCTCAAAATATCCATCGGGGGCTAAACCCGTTGGATCTGCTAACTATACGGTACACAGCTAGCCTAACTTTAACTGCATGATCCCTCCTTGTGTGAACGTACGTAGTCACTTAAAATTCCTCTAGGTCAGGTGAAGAACAAATCAGTACCTTTCCTTTCCTCTAGCCAACCATGTGGCATAACTCGTTTAAGGATCATATCATTCTTATTTGTTGCACGGATATAGCACTAAAGAATACTAATAAATCAAGTTCAATTATATCTATGCATATTCAATCATATCATGCTAGCAGAATTTAAAGCATAGCATTATCATTCATAAAAGAAATTAGAACATATAATCAAAGCCTTACACGCATATCGAATCAAATGATACTGCGTTAAATTGAAATAAGCATCAGATTGAATGTATATACTTGTCTCGGTCCTTTGCACACAATCAAATTCAATTTACTCGTAAGTGTAAGATTCTATAAATCATGCATATAATATTTTAATACCTTAACAAGAATTATGAAAGAAACTGCATATATGATGTCCTTAAACTTTTAATGTTTCAAATCTGACATACGAACCGTTGAGGTTAAAGAAAAAACATTATCAAATAATTTAAGAAAATAATGTTTTATAGCTTTAAAGACAGACTGCACATCAGGGGAAAATCTTCCACGTCAGGGGATCCTTTGTCATCAGGGGATAACTAGTCATCAGGGAATAACTGGACATCAGTGGGTAAACTACCCGTCAGGGAATGTTTCGCCCGTCAGGGGATGTTTCTTGACCATCAGGGTATCATTCACTCATTAGGGAATAATAATCAGGGGATGACTTACCCATCAGGGGATAATTTCCTCACCGCCAAACTCGTCAGGTGATAACTTTGACTATCGCCGAACTCTCTTAGCTATCAGGGAATGATTTGTTCATCGCCAAACTTAGTCATCATTGAACTTCATCAGTGGATCATTTGTTCAGCGCCAAACTCCTTGGAGACTAATATCTTTAGCCATCAGAGACTAACATATTTTTTCCATCAGAGACTACGGATGACGTCATTAGGGACTAAACTTAGCCTGTCGGAGACTAAGGATGACATCATCAGAGACTTATTTAAACTTCCTTCATCAGAGACTAATTTAAACTTCCTTCATAAGAGACTAAGATTATCTCATCAGAGACTAACATTAACTCATCAGAGACTAGCATGGAGCTTGTCTTCATTTCGATGGAAGGCCTAACATGAACAACTCAACCTAGGATGCCTCATAAACAAGAAAATGCAAAAGAATATAATCCTTTAAAGTTTTATTCCTTCTTGAAAACTTAGCATACATGGTTAATAAATCTTTGATGTTATGTACGAAAGAAACTGAGTAGAGTACCAGGTTCTTACATCTTCGTCTATATAGGAGAAATTTAAAGCTTGTCTGAGAATAATTTTTCGAGAGAAAGACTTGGAAATTTATGAAGATGGTAAGGTTAGAGAAGAACTTTAGAAGAGAAATTTTTAGAAAAGAGATTAAAATTTTACCTCCGAATGAGGTATTTATAGCAGACTAAGATTAAGTCTTGAGATAAGATGATTGGTTAGTCTGGACGGTGAAATGGCTGCTAATCATAACTCTTAAATAGCTAACAACATAATAAGCAGTTGTTGTCATACATGCAGCTTGTCTTTAATCAGTTGTTGCCACACAACCTACCTACTAATCAAACACGTAATTCACCGATCTTACGTAACCCTCTCCTCTTTTTCCAAGCTAATTAATCATAATCCTATACAAGGTTTGATAATCTTATTTTTATCTCCTTTTAAGGAAGTTATCTTCAATAAAATGAACCTCTCATTGTCATCAAAATTCTTACTTAAAATATGGATTTACCATTTGTATATAAAATAAGAAATTAATTACAACATACATTAATTCATGTAACAAACTCATATAAAATTTTCGAGTTCTCACATGATGACTATAAGCTATCCCCTAACGGCTAAAAGTTATTCCTTGTTGGTTGTAAGTTATACCCTGATAGCATAAACCTTATCCCCTGACAAGTATGATCTATCCCCTGATGCAGACCTAGCATGACTTAAATATTATAGCGATAGTGTATAATTCTAAATTCTTTTAATCATTTATAAATCATAAAATAGATCTTGCAGGAGCAAGTAGACCTATCATACGTAGTCACCCAGGTCAAGGCAAGTAATGTATTTGTTATTATTTTTTTTCCAACGTATGACTTAGTTGTTCAATTATACATAATTTACTTCCAAGTGAGATATTTATCATCTTTTCAATATATCACACAAATATTTATATAGATATAAAGTTAAGTATGATGTTTATCTCAAATTAAACACATGATCAATTAATTTGATTTGTGTCAAGCTAAAGCAGGCAACTGCTTAGTCCTTTCTTCTTATGATTATATAATTGTTTCGTATACGTACTGATAGAGAATTATTTGTTCAACTAAAGCCAATACCAATTTGAGAAATGCTTGATTTAATATCTTGTTTACAATCATTTATCTATTTTATGTCAATACATAACATCTTGAGCTATTCAATTCAATTTATAAGGTTAATAAATACCTTGTGACCTTCATTGAGACTACAAGGGTGTTGTGTGATCGCCTTGGACAGTCCATTGAGGTGTCACGACCCTCATTGAGATTGCAAGGATGCTATATATTCACCTTGGCAAATTTCACTGAGGCGTAACAATTCAATGATCGTCTCACGCTTCACTCTTCCTCGGAATGCCATCCATAAAAGGGCAATTGGGAAGCGTTCACTATGACATCCTCGCTTTGCCTTTAGCAGACGGCTTGGCCTTCTCGACATGTCCTGTAAAACATTAGATAATAGCAACATGAGCGATTTACGCTCGTAAGTATATAATCAACTATTGGTGGGTTTTGAAATAGGGAAAATTTCTTGGCTTAAGTGTTTATGAGATTATACGGAAACAATGTCCACACCTCTAATTAACTTAGAGGAAAAATATAGCTTCCAGGGTCCCCTAGTGATGACGAGGGATTTGACCCTTTTACTTGAAAGAAATCTTGAATCATTCATTTTCCCTCTCTACATCAAATAGTGCGTCACCTGGCCATCCTGACCACTATCTGACTTCATCATTTCTTCATCAAACGACATATCAGTCGGCCAGCCTAATAGTTTAACTTCATCATAATGACATACGTAGTCGAAGCAGAAATCTTTTGTCTGTGAGGGTTTGGTTACCGATGCCTCAGTTTCCGTTCCCTATCATCCTTAGGCCTAGGGTGTTAGACAGATGCAATCCATTAGCCTTTAGTTACCCACACAGATATACTTTACAAGTATGGGGTAAGAAAAATTAAGTCTTTTTCTATCTGTATAAGATTTACCTTGGCGTGTTAACGAATTTGAATAACTAACATTTGCCCAAAGAATACTTGATTCTAGTACAACATTTTAATGTACATTGGATCAAAAGATCATACGTTACTTAACTTTGAAGAAATTGAATCATGAGTATTGACATAAAAATATCTTGGATACATTACGCATATCGAAAGAATGCTCATGCGTATTAATTGAAAAATGCATCAGATTGAATATATACTTCCCTTGGTCCTTAGCAAAAGATCAATTTCAGTTTACTTGACAGTGGGACACTCTGTAACAACATGCATATATCATGAGAAATCTATTTCATTGATAAAGTTATGAGAAAAATGCACATGTGATGTCCGAAAACTTTTACTGTTTTAACTTCGACATAGGAACCGTTGAGGTTTAATAAATAATTAACACATCTTAAAATACTTTAAGAACATAGTATTTTATGGTTTTGAAGACAACCTGCACATCAGTGGATAAACGTTGAAGCATAAAAGTGGTCATCAGGGGTTACAGTCTCGTCCATCAGGGGATGCGTTATGGCCTTCAAGGGATGGCCATCAGGAAATAATTTCTCATCAGTGGACAATTACTCGTCAGTGGATGACTAGTCATCAGGGGATAAACTACCCATCAGGGGATGACTAGTCGTCAGTGGGCAACTTCACCCATCAGGGGATGTCTCGCTCGTTAGGGGATGTCTAGTCATCAGGGACTAGTTCACTCGTTAAGGGATGATTCACCCATCAGAGGATGACTGCCCTTTATGGGATAATCCACCCGTCAGGGGATGATGCTTGACCATCAGGGGATGGTCTTCGACCATCAGGGGATGACCTTGCTTCATTGCCAAACTCGGTAAGTCATCACTGAACTCCTCAGTGAATAATTTATGCAGTGCCGAACTCAATAAGTCATCGCTGAACTCGCAAGCCAACGCCATATTCAATAAGTCATCGCTTAACTCGTAAGCCAGCGCCAAAATCAATAAGTCATCGCTAAACTCGCAAACCAGCGCCAAAATTAATAAGTCATCGCTGAACTCCTCAATGAAACATTATTCAGCCCCAAGCTCAGCGCCAAACTCACCGAGAACTAAAACTTTTTAGCCTATCAGAGGCTAATTCCATATTGTCGGAGACTAACTTCTATACCGTCAAAGACTAACTTGGAACCTCACAGGGACTATTTATACAGTCAAAGACAACTTCACGCTGACGGAGACTAAGCTAGGACTTGTCTTCGATACAGTGGTAACTTCATCACTCTTTTCTGCAGCGTGTAACATTCTTATTGTTTACTAAGTGGTCGTCAACATATCTTACTCTCATTTTGGGTAGTTTTTGAAATAAAAGGCATTAATACCAGATGTTAAAAGCATGCATTAAATCATACTTTTGGAAGTGAGTGAACCTAGTATTTTCACAAACATGGCATGTATAACAGAACAAAAAGTGCAGGAACAGAGCAAGACTTAGTGTTCTTACCTCTGTGGCAGCAAAGGAGAAATTAAAAGCTTGGATTGTTCTTCGAGAAGGACAGATGCTCTTTGAAAGTGAACCTGGGTTTTGTGGGTGGATTTGCTGTATAGAAAATTTATAAAGGTGGGACTAGGGTTGTATCCAAATGATATATATATATATATATATATATCAATTGCCAAGCAACCAGAGCGGTTGGATTGTTTGAAATTAAATTTCAGTCGTCGGTTGTAAAAGGCAGTGACAAGCTTTAGAAAGAAGTGATTGGTTAGAAAGGGTGGATGTAACGGCTGCTAGAAGTCAGTCAGTCATCTATCATAGCCAACAATCTAGCGTACTGTTGGAGTAGACCAACTGGTTGACGGCCCACTTGCAACAACTCTGACATAGTGCAATTAAACCTTTTGTCTCATAGCAGTCTTTGCTTTAAAACGGATATTGTGCCCGTGTGTTGCCTTCCCACGTGATAACTACACTTACTCTTGATAATACTTGGGCAAAAATAATCATTTAAGGCTTTGAGCTCAAAAATATATTTATAAACTTTTGAACATCACATTACCATCAAAATTTTCATTTAAAATACGAATTTATTATTCATACCGAATAATAATAAAGATAAAAATAAATAAATAAATAAAAGAATTTAAACCTTCATACATAAAGTAAATTATTCATAGTATGAATCAATTATACAACAAAACTAATCATAATATGAAATAACTTACAACAAAACTCATTTTATTTTTCAGGTTCTCACACACTCCCTCTCCTTCTGCCTGGAGTTGGACATCCAACAGCTCTATCTCTCATTTTTCCAAGCTATCTAAAGCTTGACTGTTTGTCCCACAAGATGGTTTGTGGGGGGGGGGGGGGGGGGGGGGGGGTTGGGTTTGAATACAAACTGTTAGGTTTTATAACATTTGATGATGATTGTCTTTAGATTACTTAGATTACAAATGTACAGAAAGTGTTAATTAGTAACACTAAAGTTTTGTAGCCAGTAGTTATCTCTTTGGTTGTAATTTATTTATTCTTTGTAAAAAGATAAAGTCATTCTTTATTTGTAAGTAACTGCTGGAAAGTTGTATCAAAGCTTCAACAAGTCAAAGTGTGTATTTGATCCGTCAGAGATTACAAAAAGGCTTATCGGAGACTAGGGAAAACTTGTTAGAGTCTAAGGATTTTGCCTATCGGAGACTACGGCTTACATCATCGTGGATTAAAGATAAAGCGTCAGAGACTAATGCTTATGTCATCAGAGACTAAGCTTAGTGCATCAGAGACTAAGATGACGTCATCGGAGACTAAGTCTAGAGCATTAGAGACTAAGCTGACGTCATCGAAGACTAAGCCTAAAAGCATCGGAGACTAATAACTCTATCGAAGACTACACAACCTGACATCTTTAGAGACTAAAAGATCAGAGACTAAATGATGATGTAATCAGGGACTAAAGACTGAAGCCGTCAGGGACTAGTCATGAATTATTTCCTGATGAGATACAGAGTTCAAATTGAATAAGGAATTGTTAGGTTTTAGAACATTTGATGATGATTGTCTTTAGATTACTTAGAGTACAAATGTATAGAAAGTGTTAATTAGTAACACTGAAGTTTTGTAGCCAGTAGTTATCTCTTTGTTTGTAATTCATTCATTCTTTGTAAAGAGATACAATTATTCTTTATTTGTAAGTAACTGCTGGAATGGAGTATCAAAGCTTCAGCAAGTTGAAATGTGTATTTGATCCGTTGGAGTTTACAAAAAGGCTTGTCGAAGACTAGGAAAACTTGTCAGAGACTAAAGATTTTTTATCTATCAGAGATTAGTTTTGCCTGTCGGAGACTAAGGCTTACGTCATCAGAGACTAAAGCTTACATCATCGGAGACTAAAGTTAAAAGCATCAGAGACTAAGCTGACGTCATTGGAGACTAAGCCTTAAAGCATCAGAGACTAAATAACTCTATCGGAGACTACACAATATGACGTCATCAGGGACTAAAAGCACCAGAGACTAATTGATGACGTCAACAGAGACTAAAGATGAAGCATCAGGGACTAATCGTGATTTATTTCCTGAGAGATACAGAGTTCAAATTAAAAAAAGGAATGTCTTCCACGTAGTTCAAGATATTATTGAAGACGTAGCTGGTAAGGAAACTAACCAGAAATCTCTTCCTAATCAAAAAGGAAAGATTGTATTTGATTCGAATAAGGAAGCTGAATCAATATTAATTTAGAATGAAAAAAACTGAAAGATTAGTTTTCGAGAGAAGCTGTAATTAGTTTTACAGAATTGTAATCAAAAAGCTGTATAGGTTTTTCATAGTTTGTATCTTTTCCTATACCGAATAGAAAAGAAGCTGATGATCATATTTATTATGATTGTTAGAATTTGAAATCAGTTGTGAAATCAATATAACAATTGTTTATAAATTGATTTGAGTTCTTGTTCTTTATATTCCGCAAGAAAATTTAATTTCTTAAAGAATAAGTAATTTGAAAAGTATTCAAAGAACTTGTATTCAACCCCCCTCTTCTACAAGTTCTCGGCATCTTACTGGGAAAACAGGAATGTCTTCCACGTAGATCAAGATATTATTGAAGACGTAGCTGGTAAGGAAACAAGCCAGAAATCTGTTCTTAATCAAAAAGGAAAGATCGTGTTTGATTCGAATAAGGAAGCTGAATCATTATTGATTTAGAATAGAAACTAAGTAATTCAGTTTTGAGAAGCTGTAATTAGGTTTATCGAGAATTGTAATTCGAAGTTGTATAGAATTCATAGTTTTGTATCTTTACTATACAGAAAAGAAAAGAAGCTGATAATCATAGTGTTATGATTGTTAGAATTTGTAATCAATTGTTAAAGCAATAAAAATAATTGTTTATAAATTGATTTGAGTTCTTGTTCTTTATATTCCGCAAGAAAAGTTAATTTTGTAAAGAACAAGTAACCGAAAAGAATTCAAAGAACTTGTATTCAACCCCCCCCCCCCCTTCTACAAGTTCTCGTCTATCTCACTGGGAAAACAATTGGTATCAGAGCCTTTATTGAAATTACTCAATTAACACGTTCCAAGAGATGGCCAACGATGAAGCAAGCAGCTATAGCATAATGGCATATGCAGGCAATTGTGATGGTGGTACTAGGATTCCTATTCTTAAAAGAGAAGAATATCCTATGTGGAAGCAAAAGATGTACATGCACTTGAGAGCAACAAATCCTAACTATATTGAAAGGATTAAAAAAGGTCCTTATCTTCCCAGGAAATTTGTTCCTGCTAAAACTGTTGATGGATCTGTTGTTGCTAAACACTTTGAACTTACTCCTGAAAGTGATTATACAAATGAAGACAAGTTGCAAGTGTTAAAAGATGTTAAAGTTATGAACATACTTTACAATGGTATTGACAAAAATATGTTCACAAGTATCATTAACTACACAACATCTAAGAAAATCTGGGACACCATCAAAGTCCTGTGTGAAGGGACTAACCAAGTCCGAAAGAACAAAAGGTCGTTGTTAACACAACAATATGAGTTCTTTCAAGCAAAGCCTGGTGAACCAATAACGTCAGTCTATGACAAGTTCAATACTTTGCTCAATAACTTGAAAATACTTGGAAAGTCCTATGATAATGAGGATGTCAACACTAAGTTCATGAGATCTCTCCCACCAAGTTGGGATCCAAAGACTACTGCAGTAAGGGAGGCTCATGACTTAGACATACTCACACTGGATAGGCTCTATGAAAATTTAAAGACATATGAACTTGAAGTAGAGCAACGACAACGCATGCAGTGAAGGGACAAAGGAGCTGCGTTAATGGTTGAGACAAGCAAGTCTCAAGAGAAGCTTGATGATGAAACTTCCAATGCAAGCTCGACTGATGAGGAAGATGAACTGGACACTGATGATGACATGGAGGAATTCATGGCATTCATGGTGAAATAGTTCAAGAAATTTAGAGCTAGTAGAAAAGGAAGAAAGTCGTCAAGGAAGCCTAACCCTAAACGTGAAGGTCAAACTGTGACCTTTGACAAGAAAAAAATCAGAAGTTATAATTATGATGGGTTAGGGCACTTTGCCAATGAGTGCAAGAAGCCTAGATCTAGTGATAGATCTAAGGATGAAAAATCAAGGAAAACGGGGAATGACTTTGCTGACAAGAAGTTCAAATCAAAAAGCAAAGCCTTGATTATTGAGGGCAAGGATTGGATTGACAGTGACTCTGAGGAGGAAATTGTCAACTTTGCCCTAATGGCTCGAAGTGACGAGTCAAGTGATTCCACAAAGGTATGTGATGCAACTGAGAATTTTAATGTGCTTAACTTAATTGATACATCTAGTATTGAAAGCATACAAAAAGATATGTCTGATTTGCATGTTAGTTTTAGATCATTAACAATTGAACATACTAACGTAAAAGAATCACATAACCTTCTCTTGAAAAGAAAAAAATTTCTTAAAGAGAGATTGGTACAATTTGACTCTATCAAGTCTGACTTAAACAAAACTCGTCATATGATTTATGCTTTGAAAAAGAAAGAATATTACTTAGTCGAGCAACTTGAAAATGCTCAAGCTAAGATTAAACAGTGGAATACTTCCTCTAAAAAGTTGACAGACTTGGTAGAATGTCAAACGATAGGTCAAAAATCTGGACTAGGTTATGATGAATATCTAGACAAGAGTTCAGATTTAAACGATCTAATTGAAGCTGCTAACTCCTCTACAAGTAAGCCAAGTATTTTGAAAAGGATTAATTTTGTCTCTCCTGTCAATGAATCCAAATTTATTAACACTCAAAATCAACAAATCACTACAAAATCAAAGATTGATCAAAAGACAATGAATGTTGTTGACAAGAGTGAAAATAAAAGATTAAACATTGGGTTCATGACAAAGACTCAATTAAACAAAAATTGGAAAATATTCCTATAAAAAAGGCTAAAACATTAGTGGAGTCTAGCAGAAATAAGAAAAATAGGAATGGAAAGATAGGCATCAATAAATACACAAATTATGCTAGGATGCCTGATGCTCCTAGAAAGACATATCATGTATGTGGTAACCCCAACCACATAGTTGTTCATTGTAGGAGCAAAAATAAAATTCCTATAATAGAGACTGCATCTTCAAAGATAATAAAAGATAAATCAACTGTAAAAAGGTTAAATCATCTTTGCATTAACTGTGAAAATTCTAAGCTGGGCAGTCTCTCACAAAAAGGTAGTAAGACTAGTGATTGTCCAATTAAAGTCAAAAATGCTAAAAGACAATCAACTCAATCTGAGTCAAGTCTTGAGTCTACAACTAGTGAGAAAGGACCCAAGAAAGTCTGGGTCCCAAAAATTTCTAACTAGTTACTCTTTACTGTGCAGGGCAAAAAGAAGAAAACATGGTACTTGGACAGTGGCTGTTCAAGGCACATGACTGGAGATAAGTCCCTGCTAAAATAGTATGAAGAGAAAAGTGACCCAAAAGTCACTTTTGGAGATGACAGCAAAGGCCATACTAAGGGTTATGGCAGTGTTGAACATGGAGATATCTTCACTGAAGTAGCACTAGTTGATGGCTTAAAGCACAATTTATTGAGTGAAAGTCAACTATGTGATAAGGGATTCAATGTCACCTTCAAAGAAGATCAATGCTTGGTGTGTGACAAAGAATATGATAATGTGATATTGACAAAGAAAAGAAAAGGAAATTTGTATATTGCAAACCTTATTTCTTCCTCTGATCAAATCACATGTCTCTATAGCAAAGCTTCAACTGATGAAAGTTGGCTTTGGCACAAAAAGCTTTCCCATTTTAACTTCAAGAATATCAACAAACTAATGAGGAAAGAATTGGTAGCTGGCATTCCACAATTGGTGTTTACACAAGATGGATTGCATGATTCATGCCAGAAAGGGAAACAAAGAATTGTATCATTCAAAAGCAAACCAGCAACATCAATCACTGACCATTTACAGTTGTTACACATGGATTTATTTGGTCAAGTGAATGTGATGTCTATCTTAAGGAATATATATGCTTTGGTTATAATGGATGATCACACGAGGTATACTTGGGTAAAATACTTCTACACAAAAGATGAAGTTGCTCAGTTGATAATTGATCATATCAAGAAGATAGAAACTGAGTCAGGAAAAACAGTAAGGGTGATAAGGAGTGATAGAGGAACAGAATTCAAGAATTCCCAAGTTATTGAATTCTGCACTGAAAAAGGAATAACTTATCAATTCTCAGCTCCAAGAACCCCTCAACAAAATGGAGTTGTTGAGAGGAAAAACAGAACCCTTATTGAAGCAGCAAGGACCATGTTACAAGAGTCAAAGCTTCCAACTTATTTTTGGGAGGAAGCTATAAGCACAACTTGCTTTAGACAAGACAGATCCTTGATAAACAAAGTATACAACAAAACACCTTATGAATTGATGATTAGGAGAAAACCAACTCTTAAGTTTTTACATGTGTTTGGTTGTAAGTGCTTTGTACTGAGAGATTCATTAGAGACAAGAGGAAAATTTGACAACAAGTCTAATGAAGCAATCTTCTTAGGTTATTCTCTGTCAAGCAAGGCATACAAAGTATATAATCTAAGAACAAAGGTCATTGTGGAATCAATTCAAGTTGTATTCAATGACAGAAAAATTCCAGGAATGATTGGACAAGGATTGCATGAACCTCTCAGTTTTGAGAATGAATTGGATGCATGGGAATATCCATCAGAGACTACTGAAAAACCCCAAGATAGTAATGATCCCTACATAATTGAGGGGAGTTAACAGTTGTGCATGAAGTACCAAGGACTAATACTCTATTAGAGACTAGAGTATTAGAATCAAATGAAACACAAGAAACTGGTGACATTAGTATATCATCAGAGACTAATGGTTCACCAGGGACTAGTGTCACTGATGCACAATCAGAGACTATCTTGACACCAGGGAATATAGAGATAAACAGCTCAGGGGGGGCTAACAATGATGAAGTCAATGGTTTAGGGGGAGCAGTCTCTGATCATGAAGCTAGATTGGACAACATTAATCTAGAAAATGAAGCCTCCACTTTAAGGTCAAATCTGCCTCGTGCAATTCCATGGTTGAGAGACCACACACCATATTTGATTATTGGAAGTCTAAAGGATGGAGTCAAGACTAAAAGTGCAACTCAAAATGGATGGTTATATCTTAGTTTTCTTTCAAAGATTGAGCCAAAGAAAATTGAGGACGTAGCTGGTAAGGAAACAAGCCAAAAATTTGTTCCTAATCAAAAAGGAAAGATCGTGTTTGATTCGAATAAGGAAGCTGAATCATTATTGATTTTGAATAGGAAACTGAGTAATTCAGTTTTGAGAAGCTGTAATTAGGTTTACAGAGAATTGTAATTCGAAGTTGTATAGAATTCATAGTTTTGTATATTTACTATACAGAAAAGAAAAGAAGTTGATAATCATATTGTTATGATTGTTAGAATTTGTAATCAATTGTTAAAGTAATAAAAACAATTGTTTATAAATTGATTTGAGTTCTTGTTCTTTATATTCCGCAAGAAAAGTTAATTTCTTAAAGAACAAGTAACCGAAAAGAATTCAAAGAACTTGTATTCAACCCCCCCCCCCCCCCTTCTACAAGTCCTCGGCTATCTCACTGGGAAAACACAAACCACAAAATTGTTTCGAACTTTGTGAGTTTAGTGAATATACTGTATTAAAAGTTGCAGAATTGAAAGAATACAAAATATCACAAGTGTTTTTGAACTTTTATAAATCAATGAAAGATTACAAAAGCTCACTGGTGTGAATGACCATCTTCTAACAACTCTATTGAAAATAACAGTTGCACTCTAGATTATGAATTCTAACTTCTCTCAAGTTATGAAAACTTGTTTCTCTTTCTCTGTAAGTTTATTACAGTTGTGATATGATCTAAGATAATATGTATACTAGTGTTTTTGTGTATCTTAGTGATAGCTTGTTGTTATCTCGATGTGTTTATCTTAGCTGCTCCATGTCTCTATTTATAGACATAGCTTCCTTATTCTCCAAGCTTCTTTAGTGAGTTGACTCCAAAAATATCTCTGATATTCTTTAGTAATTGCAACTCTATCACATAACTTCTTCTTTTTGCATGACCTTTCTTGGACGCCAACCTGTTATGTAATATCTCTAATGTATCAGCATACCAGCTTCCTTATTTTCCTCTTGGAGTTCCCATGATAAGTTATCTTTGCAAAGAATAACTTATCTTTATGAGCTTCCTGGTTTTTGATTGGACCAGCTTCCATATTTTCCTCTTTCAAGTTTCTATAAGTTATCTCTGCAGTTTTCACTCCAGTAGCTATATATACGCATGCTAGTGTATAAGTATGACTTTTCTCCATATTAGTGTTCGCACCTGGAGTGTATAACTTATCTCCTTGAAGCTTCTTCGATAGCCAATCTCTCCTTATTGGACTACCATCTATATTTTAATTCCACTGCCTTTAAACTTAAGTTAGTGAATTTATGAACTCAGTTATGTGTCATCTCATATGTTATGTTTAGTCTCTGATTATTTTATCCTCTGATAGATAGTCTATTTATTAGTGGATATTTATCCCCTGGTGCTGAGACACTCATCCACTGATGCCAAGAAACTTATCCACTGATGTCGAGAAACCCATCCCCTGATGCCGAGAGATTTATCCCCTGACGTCCGAGTACTTTGGTGCTTCACATTTTATCCAGTGATGCCCGAGTACTTTGGCGCTAGTGTAAATTACCTGACGACTTTGGAAATGAATAATTTTGAGTTTGGCGATGTTGTTGATTTGCCCGACGACTCTGGCGATAGTCATTTTGAGTTTGGCGATGGTCAAATCTTCTCAAGGCTACTTTGGAATGTCTTTGCCTTAGTCTCTAGTAGCTTCAACATTAATCTCCGATGAACAAAAACTTAGTCTCTGATGAACAAAAAACTTAGTCTCCGATGACCAAAAACTTAGTCTCCGATGACCAAAAACTTAGTCTCCGATGACCAAAAACTTAGTTTCCGATGAACGAAAACTTATTCTCCGATGAACAAAAAACTTAGTCTCCGATGACCAAAAACTTAGTCTCTGATGAACGAAAACTTAGTCTCTGATGAACAAAAAACTTAGTCTCCGATGACCAAAAACTTAGTCTCTGATGAATGAAAACTTAGGCTCCGATAGGCTAATTTTGCTTGACCAACTTTGACTTTTGTTGAATTCTCCAAATGCATTACTTGTAGTCTCTTATGGTCTCCTGTAGTCTCTGATGGTAGTATTTAATAAAACACTACTGCAAGTACTTGTACAATTACAAAATCTAACAATTCTAAGTTTATATATCATCATCAAACGCTATAATTCCTAACATTAACTCTCTTTTGTTTGTTGTTTCTCTCCTTTTTCCAGGGCAGGAGCCTGACTCTCACGAATTATTCTCACTTCCTCACTCTTTTGGATAGTGTCACTCTGTCCTACAAAAAGAGGGGGTAAAGAAGAAATAGTTGTAGTACCAAGGAGAGGGGGTTCCCTTTGTATGGAAGTGGTTAGGGATCTCTCCATGGGAAATGTTTGATAATTGACTGCACTTGTGCTTTGAACAAGTGGTTCTTGTATGTCAGTCTTTGGTGGTATATAAGCACTAGTCTCTGGTGGAGAGCTAGTTTCTGGTGGTTGATAGTCTCCGACCAGCCCATGTGAGAACTAGTCTCTGATGATATATCTTGACTCACCTGGAATGTTGTCTTTTCTTGGAAAAAATCAAGAAAATTTGAACTTTCAAGTTCTAAAGAATCAAAAATAGGAGAAGAGATAGGGGAATGTACAGATTGGAGCGTTAGCTGCTCCTCAGGAACAGAAATTGGAGGAGCATTAATTTGAGTAGACTCTGTGTGTGCACTCCTTGTGTCACTCTTTCTTTTTGATCTTCTCTCTCTTTGGGCTTGCCCCTTTGTATGTACAGAGGGTTGTGCAGACTCTGTACCTGTTGTTCCTAGTTAGGAATTGTCTTCAATGTTAGCATCCTTTTGGGAGGATATTAACAGAGTGTTGCTTTTCCTTTTAACCTCTACTTCCTTTTGAGAGGCAATGGATTGCTTTTGGCTTAAGGTTATTAATCTCTTCTTTCTATGAGGAACCACCTCAACTTCTGTTACTCCCTCAGCCTCACTATCACCCTCTTTTGTTTTTCTCTTAATGGGTAACTTTGTGGCTTTCTTTGTTTTTACAACTACAGTCTTTTGAGAGACTGTAGAGGGGGCTATAGATTGTTGTTGTGAAGATGTTGTTGGAGGATCAATAGGGTTTCTGGTTTGTTGCTCAAGATCCTTAAAATAAGACAAAGAATAAAGGTTTGGAAACCTATCTATGAGAGTTGATCTCATGATAGGAGGGAAGGAAAGAGGAGCCTTTACCTTTGTTGCCTTTTTCTTCATATAAGTGAATATGCGTTTACTTTGCAAAACTGTAGGCACAACTTGCATACTAGTGATATTTAGTTTAGGAATCAGATAGTTTGCAATCATCATCAAAAATCTATCATAATAGATTTTATTTTTATCACCAATTTTCAATTTAGCCATTAAGTTATGCAGAATTAACAGCCCTAAATTTATGTGCCTATTATACAATACATTATATGTGACGACCCCATAATCCCATACCGGACTAGGGCATCATCATAAGA
>CM025787.1:12953014-12966626 GCA_014636745.2 Centella asiatica | reverse complement strand
AACCCATCGGGGATTATCAACCCATCGGGGATTAACCCATCGGGGATTAACTCATCAGGGATTAATCGGGGATTAACTCATCAGGGATTAACTCATCGGGGATTAACTCATCGGGGATTAACTCATCAGGGATTAACTCATACTCGTCAGAGACTAAGTTAAAGTCTGCCTCAGATACAGGGTCGTCTTCCTTACTCCTCCATGTGTGGTGCCTTCAACCATAACCACACTTGGGTCAAACTCACCATTCTCTCAGTGATACGTAACCTTTCCTATGGTCTGCATGCCATCTTAGACAACTTGAAATAAATGACATTAACCCCGATCGTTAGAATATGCATTAAGTCATACTTTTGAAAATAAATGAACATGGTATTAAACGTGGTAGGTAGAGCAGGGATGCAAGAAATATAGCAAGACTTAAATGAGATGCTCTTACCTCCTCACTGTAGGAAGGAAAATAAATGCTCCGGTTTATCCTTCAAGAAGAACTGCTGTCTCGAAAATTAAATTTATGTTTGATGGAGGTTTGGAAAGGTAGGATCAGGGTTACAACAGTGTGGTGTGTATATATATATATCATTTGATTGAACAACAAGGACTGTCGGATCAACTTGATCTCAGCCGTTGGCTATGAAAAGAAAGGAAATGACTGAAGAAGGAAAGAACGGCTGCTGTCCATCGGTCATCTTTCATAGCTGACTCTAAGGTATGATAGGGATGATGAGCATTTAATGCTGCTGTTCCCCCCCCAGCAGTGCAGTATTTTAAAAGAAGAAGGGTACTGTAGCTACCCGCGAAACACTCTTTTAAGGGTAGAACAACTCATAACCTCATGAGCTAAACAAAATAAAAAAAAAACTCTTGGACATCACATTGCAGATAAATTTTTTTTTTTTTCATAAAAAAAATAATATTTCGATATTCACAACTCATAAGAAAATAATTTTCATGAAGAAAATAAGCTAAAATAATTAATTTCATAACGGAATTTATTTACAAATCCGGGTCTTCACATTATATGCAATTTGTTGTGTAAGTGTAGTGATGACATCATAGCCATTGCATTTAGAGGTGAATGCTTTAGCGATAATATCGAAAAATAAAGAACACTCCTGCCTAAGATGGGGTCTAGTTATGGAGCCAACCGATGCAATTTCTTCATCATAATGTAGGTTTTTGAACATATCCAATACTTCCTCATCAGAGGCAGGTAGGTCATATGCATCATGAATAGGTAAATGCAATGCAGTATTAACTACTACATGATCAATAGTCTCTCACTCAAATTCCTTCAGAGACTTAGTTAGATTAGTCTCTACTTCCATTTTATGTCCATAGTCATCCAACAATCAATACAATGATTATTAGCTACAAAAGTTCTGTTCATTCATAATAGCTGCATTCTAGAAATTAAATTCTAGTTTCTAAAACTTTGTCCATAAAGAACAGCTTCAACCTAGAAATTGAATTCTTGTTTCTCAGAACTTAACAACTTGGTTTCTAAGGTTTTAGTCAATTTTTGAGAGTATATAGTCTGGGAGTTGATTTTTGATCCACAGGATCTAAGCACAGCAACTCCCAGCTGCAACATACTCAGTTTCAGCTGTTGAGGTTGACACTGAATTCTGTTTCTTGCTAAACCAAGAAACAAGTTTGCCTCTAAGAAATTGGCAGCTTCCATTTGTGCTTTTTATGTCAACCTTACATCCTGTATAGTCAGCATCTGAATAGCCAATTAGTTTAAAATCAGATTCCTTAGGATACCATAACCCAACGTTTGGGGTACTCTTTAGATATCTAAGTATTCTTTTAACAACAATTAAATGTGACTCTTTTGGATCAGCTTGAAATCTTGCACACAAACATGTAGCAAACATTATATCAGGTCTACTTGTAGTTAGATATAAAAATGAGTTTATCATGCCCCTGTAGCTAGTTATATCAACTTTCTTTCCCTTAGTATCCTTATCTAGCTTAGTGGTTGTAGCCATGAGTGTTTTTGTAGATGAATAGTCAACCAAATCATATTTCCTTAGTAAGTCCTTAATATACTTGGACTGACTAATGAAAATTCCATCAGTTGATTGTTTTATCTGTAATCCTAAGAAAAATGTTAACTCACCCATCATGCTCATTTCATTTCTAGACTGCATTAACTTTGAAAATTTTTCACATAGTTTTTCATTTGTAGATCCAAATAAAATGTCATCCACATATATTTGCACAAGTATTAAATCAGAACCTTTTTTCTATAGAAAAGTGTTTTATCTATGATACCTCTAACAAATTTATTTTCAATTAAAAACTGAGAGAGAGTATCATACCAGGCCCTGGGTGCTTGTTTCAAGCCATAAAGTGTTTTATATAACCTGTAGACATGATTTGGAAATTTGGGATCTACAAAACCTGGTGGTTGTTCAACATAGACTTTTTCTTCCAACTTTCCATTCAAGAAAGCACTCTTGACATCCATCTGGTACACTTTAAAGTTTTTATGGGCTGCATATGCCAAGAAAATCCTTATTGCTTCAAGTCTTGCAACTGGTGTAAAGATTTCTTCATAGTCAATTCCTTCTTCTTGAGAATAGCCCTTTGCTACCAATCTTGCTTTATTTCTTGTTATTGTACCAGATTCATCTAATTTGTTTCTGAAGACCCACTTGGCACCAACTATTGATCTATTCCTTGGTTTGGGCACCAATCTCCAAAATTTATTCCTTGTGAATTGGTTTAATTTTTCTTGCATGGCTATCACCCAGTCAGGATCTTGAAATGCTTCTTCAATTTTCTTTGGATCAATTTTTGATAGAAAACTAAGATAAAGACACTCATTTTGTGTTGCACTTCTTGTTTTGACTCCTTTCGCTAAATCTCCAATAATTAAATCTGGTGTATGATCTCTCAACCAAGGTGTTGCAGGTGGCAAATTTAATCTTAAAGATGAGGCTTCACTTTCTAGATTAACAATGTTCAATCTAGTTGATGGATCAGAAACTGTTCCCCCTAATCTAGTGACTTCTTCATTATTAGATCCCCTTGAGCTATTAATCTCATCTTGACTGTTGACTTCAGTAGTCTCCGGTGTCTCATCAGTTGTTGATTGTGCACTTGTGTTACTAGTCTCTTGTGTTTCATTAGATGTTAATACTCTAGTCTCTGATGTAGTATTAGTCCTTGGTACTTCATGCATAACCGTTAACTCCCCCTCACTAATTAAAGGAACATAGTCATATAGTGGTGTTTCTTCAGTCGTTGATGGATCTTTCCATGCATCCAATTCAATCTCAAATCTAAAAGTTGCATGAAGTCCTTAACCAATCATTCCTGGAATCTTGCATTCTTCAAATACCACTTGTATGGATTCTACAATAATCTTTGTTCTCAGGTTATACACTCTATATGCTTTACTTCTGAGAGAGTACCCTAAGAAAATTGCCTCATCAAACTTATTATCAAATTTCCCTCTTGACTCTGATGAGTCTCTCAGTACAAAGCACTTACATCCAAACACATGTAGAAACTTGAGAGTTGGTTTTCTCCCAATCATTAACTCATAAGGTGTTTTGTTGTAAGTCTTGTTGATCAAGGACCAGTTTTGTGTGAAGCAAGCAGTGCTAATTGTTTCCTCCCAAAAATAAGTTAGAAGCTTTGACTCTTCTAGCATTGTCCTTGCTGCTTCAATAAGGGTTCTATTTGTTGAGGGATTCTTGGAGCTGAGAATTGATGGGTTATCCTTTTATCAATACAAAATTCAATTACTTCAGAATTTTTGAATTTTGTTCCTCTATCACTCCTTATAACCCTAACTATCTTTCCTAACTCAGTTCCTACTTTCTTGATATGATTAATAATCAACTGAGCAGCTTCATCCTTTGAGTGAAGGTATTTTACCCAAAAATACCTTGTGTGATCATCCACTATAACCAAGGCATATATGTTCCTTAATATTGACATCACATTCACTTGACCAAATAAGTCCATATGTAATAACTGTAAAGGATCAATGATTGATGTTGTTGGTTTGCTCTTGAATGACACACTTCTTTATTTTCCTTTCTGGCATGAATCACATAAAATTTCTTGTGTAAACTCCAATTGAGGAATACCAGCTACCAAGCCTTTTCTCACCAAATTGTTGATGTTTTTGAAGTTTAAGTGGGAGAGCTTCTTGTTCCAAAGCCAACTTTCATTAGCTGAGGCTTTGCTATATAGACATGTGACTTGATTAGTGGAGGAGATCAGATTTGCAGTATACAAATTCCCTTTCCTTATCTCTGTCAATATCACATTTCCAGATTCCTTGTCACACACCTATCATTGATCTTCTTTAAAGGTGAAATAGAATTCTCTATCACATAGTTGACTAACACTTAATAGATTGTGCTTTAAGCCATCAATTAGTGATACTTTAGTGAAGATGACATCTCCATGCTCAACATTGTCATAGCCCTTTATATGGCTCATGCTGTCATCTCCAAAAGTTACCTTAGGGCCACTTTTTTCTTCATACTGTATAAGCAAGGACTTGTTTCCTGTCATATGCCTTGAACATCCACTATCCAAGAACTATGATTTCTTCTTTTTTCCCTTTAGAATCACTTGGCTCATCAGTTCGAGCCATCAAAGCAAAGTTGACAATTTCTTCATCAGAATCACTGTCAATCCAATCTTTGTCTTCATTAATCAAGGCCTTGCTCTTTGATTTGTACTTTTTATCAGCAAGATCATTCCCTAATTTCTTATTCTTTTCATCCTTAGATCTCTTTATAGATTTAGGCTTTTTGCACTTATTGGCAAAGTGCCCTAACCCATCACAGTTGTAGCATCTTATTTTCTTTTTGTCAAATGTCACAGTTTGACCTTCTCATTTTGGGTTAGGTTTTCTTGATGATCTTCTTCCTTTCTGCTAGCTCTAAATTTCTTGAACTGCTTCACCATGAAGGCCATAAATTCCTCTATGTCATCATCATTGTTGGATTCAGATTCTTCTTCAGCCGAGCTTGCAGTATAGGTTTCATCATCAAGCTCCTCATGAGACATCTTTATCTCAACTACTAAAGAAACTCTTTTTCCCTACCTTACATCTTTTGTCTCTACTCTATTTCAAGTTCATAAGTTTTTAAATTTCCATAGAGCCTGTCCAATGTGAGAGTATCCAAATCATGAGCTTCCTTTACTACAGTAATTTTTGGATCTCAACTTGGTGGGAGAGCTCTCATGAATTTAGTATTAATATCTTCATTGTCATAAGACTTTCCAAGTATTTTTAGGTCATTCAACAAAGCATTGAATCTATCATATACTGATGTTATTGATTCACCATGCGTTACTTGAAAGAATTCATATTGTTGTGCTAACAATGACCTTTTATTCTTTCTTTCTTGGTCTATCCCCTCACATAGAACTTTGATGGTGTCCCAGATTTGTTTTGACGTTGTGCAATTGATGATGCTTGCGAACATATTCTTATCCAATCCATTATAGAGTATGTTCATCACTTTTGCATCTTTCAACACTTGTAACTTGTCTTCATTAATATAATCACTCTCAAAAGCAAGTTCAAAGTGTTCAGCAATTATTGTTCCTTCCACAGTTTTTGAAGGAACAAATTTCCTTGGTTGATAAAGACCCTTCTTAATCCTATCAATATAATCAGGATCTGTTTCTCTCAAGTGCTTGTACATATTTTGTTTCCGAATAGGATATTCTTCTCTTTTTAAAATTGGAATTCTGGTTCCACCATCATGACTTCCTGTATATGTCATTATGCTGGAGTTGCTTCCTTCATCATTAGCCATCTCTAGATCTTGTTAATTTAATTATATCAATCAAAGGCTTTGATACTGGCCACTTGTTGTCCCAGTGAGACAACCTAGAACTTGTAGAAGGGGGGTTGAATACAAGTTCTTGAAATCTTTTTCAAATTCTTATTCTTTAAAGTAATATAACTTGCGAAAAATAAAGAACAAGAACAAGACAAATTTATAAACAATTATTTTTATTGATTAACAATTGATTACAAATTCTAACAATCACAAACTGATTGTCAACTTCAAATTTTGTACCGCATCTATACAAATCTATGAAAACATACAGTTTCTATTACAACTCTGTAAATTCAATTACAACTTCCAAATATGAATCATAATTCAGCTTCTAATCCTATTATATTATAATTTTTTTATATACAATCAGAATAGGAATCTACATCTCATTCCATGACGAAAAATTAATTTTCTCTAGTTAGTTTCCTAATCAGCTTCGTCTTCAATATTTCTTCAATGCCCATGTTGAAGTTAACTTCTAAATCAAATAAAACTCTATACTGCATCAGAGAGTAATCTTCACTTTAGTCTCTGACTGCTTCAACTTTTTAGTCTTTGATCAACTATGTTTAGTCTCTGATAGCTTAAGCTTAGTCTCTGATGACTTAAGCTTAGTCTCCAATGCTTTAAACTTAGTCTCCGATGCTTTAATCTGTAGTCTCCGACAAACTTTTGCCTTAGTCTCCGATAAGTCTAAACATAATATCTAATTTGTTGAAATCTCTAATATAGTTCTAGTAGTCTCTTATAATACAAATAAACTTACTCTTATATATAAAACAAAAATGAATTACATGAATCAAAGAGTAAACTACCAGCTACAAAAATTCAAATGCTATAAACTAGCACTAACTGTACATTTGTATATCTAAGTATTCTAAATACAGTCATCATCAAATGTTATACAACCTAACACTACAGTAGGCTGCAGTAGTATTCGTTTGCAACTGTGTCTGTGTATTGTGAGAAGGAATAATACACACCGCAGAAAAGATGATGAGGGAAGGACCTAAGTTAGGTTTATCCATTGATAAACATCATCCACAAATATATGAAAAGTCCTCTTATGTAACAAAGACAAGATCTAACGTAGTCTCCAACAGTATGGAATTAATCTCTAATAGGTTAAAAATTAGTCTCCGATAGTATATAAAAATTAGTCTCCAATGAGCAATTTTTGTTAGTCTCTGATGAAAAAATTTTGTTAGTCTCCGATGAACAAATTTTGTTAGTCTTCGATGGGCAAACTATACATTACCAACGAGTTTGGCACTGGCTTGTTAAAGTTTGGCGACAGCCAAGTGACTTTGGCGGTAGTCAAATGGATTACCGACAAGTTTGGTGATGAACAAATTTATCCACTAACGGGTAAATTATCCTCTGATGAGTAATTTATCCCCTAACAGGTAGATTATCCCATGATGGGTAGTTTATCCCCTAACAGGTAGTTTATCCACTGATGGGTAAATTATCCCCCAACGGGTAATTTATCCCCTGATGAATTATATAGACATTTAATAGTCTGAAAAATCACTCATGCTTGTTTAAATTAAAATTATCAATTCCCAACACACCAAATGATTAAATTAAAACATCAAAGAGATAAGAAATATGCAGACATCATATATGTACATATTCACATTTATATTCAAAGCATAGATTCTCAAGCTATGTCAACATACATGTTTTATAGAGGTATTTCACCAAGTAAGTGAATTAGATTAGCAGCTAATGGCAAAGACAAGTATATACTCACTCTTATGCTTATTTCAGTTAAATGCATGATCAATTGATTCGACATGCGTACAAGGTTATAACTTTTATGTTTAAATTTCCTTGTGAATCGGAATGCTATGCTTTAATTTCTGCTAACATGATATAAATAAAAGTGCATGGATATAACTGAGCTTTGATTTATTAGTTATTTTTTAATATTATATTTGTGCAAATGAATGAGACTATTATGTTTCAAGCAAGGAGACTGTTATGTTTCTTAAAATGTGGAACATGCCACGTAGTTGGCAAGATAAAAGAGAAGGTGTTGATGTGTTGTGTCACCTGACCTAGACGGTTTTATTGTGACTACGTAGTTCACTGAGGGACCATGTTGTACAGTCTGGCTAACTGATTATGGTATGGTTAACAGATCCAACCATGTTGTACAGTCTGGCCCACTAATTACGGTATGGTTAGCAGATCCAACGGGTTTAGCCCCCGATAGATAAGAGGTCATTTTATTTAAAAAGGATCATATGATTGTGTTATCATTTGAGATCCTTGGAAATTTTATGAGAACTTCGAGGTGAGGGTATTGCTTCACCCAAACCTCACAAACAAAATTGTATTATTATTAAGCACTTTAGAGATTCTATTTTCTTTTCCTTTGTGTTTATATATTTGTTGAGCGTAAATCGTTCATTCTTGTTTAGTTCATGATTTTCAAGACCTGAGTTAGACGTTGTACCATGACAACAAAGGAAGAGAGTGAATTGATTTGCCTATAAGGAGCACCCAAAGAGAATAGTATAACTGTTGTAATAAATTAGTTTCCACTGTAAGATTTATACTTTGAATTTTGTAAGGATATACTATTAATACTTACTATATGAATGTTGTATGGATGTGTATGTTGTCTGGTTTTCCTCTACTGATGGTACCTGAGTCCCGTGTGGGATTTTAGGGTCATCACAAAATGTGTTGGCTAGACTGTCCCATGTAATGAACTTGTTAGGCCCTTCATCTTTCAACCAATCTTTTGCTGCATCCCTTAGAGAGAATGGGAATAAGCGCAACCTAATTGCATCATCACTAACATTGGTCATCTTTACTGTATCACACTTTTCCAGAAAGCTTTCAAAATGATCCATAAGATTTTCAGTAGGTAAACCTGCAAATGAGTTATTAGAGATAAATTGTATAAATTGAGGCTTGAACTTGAAGTGTGTAGCCGTGATTGTTGGTCTGAGAATGTTGAACAGAACACCAGTTGTGTCTGGCATACCATACTCCCGGAGAGATTTTTTTTGGTTGTTCACCCATATTTTCCTTGTTTTTCTGCTTTCTTCGTTTACCTGCTTGTTTTCTTGATGTAGCTTCAATTTCAGGATCTAAAGGAATTAATTCGCTTGAACCTGAAGCTCGAGTGTGCATGCAACAAGAGAACTAGAAACAAAAGATCAAATAAAACAAGAATATTAGCCGAAGCAACATAATAATAAATAAAATAAAACTTAGTTAAAATAAATCAAAAATAAACTAATCTAATACTGCTAGTACCTGGCAATGACGCCAAAAATTTGACCGGCCTGTCGCATGCCTATCAAATAATAAGCCTAACTAATCCTCCTAAATATGTAGTAAGGTAAGTCAGGGTCTATCCCATAGAGACAAGCTATACCAAACACTAGTTACTTTTGATTCGTAACAACTAAGAAATTAACATAGTTAATAATTGAGAGGTTAAACTAATTATAAATAATCAATTAATAAAAGCATCTAAAGTTAGGTATCACCACTATCATTGTCTTTACAATCTATTCCCTAATTAATCATAATATAATACTCAAAAGGAAAGATACAACCTTTAATTACCAAGAACCTCTTTCGAGTATTAATGGCTTCTATAATTTGCAATCAAGCCTATTTCCATGGAATCATGCAAAATTAAAGACATTAAGAACAACATCCTAACTTCCTAACAATATTCTTCTACCTATTTCCATGGAGAAGTTATTATATCTATTGAATTAATCATAACCATCTAAGTCCAACTTCCGTTGATAAATAGATAATTGGATTAATCAATTCCCATAATCATGTCTGACATGTTATTGATAATTAAGCACAATTCAATAAGTAAAAATACATAATCTATTAAATTAGGGATTGGGGAAAATCATACATCAACCATAGATAGGGTTCAACTTAACCCTAAATTAAAAATCTACTCATTCATAATTAAATTAACAAAGTAATTAACAAGATGATAAGATTCCATAATATAAAAAAGTAAGAACAAAGAAGAAAACTTTACTTGAATTCAGTAGACGAAATCTTGAATAAAACCCTCAAGTGTTTCTATGAAAATATTGTACATCTATGAATAATCGTCTTCCTCCCCCTACCTTTAATTGTACAAGTATTTATAGGCCTAACTAGATATATTCCTAAAATATGAAAACTCTAAATTTTATCACTTAAAATGTATTTAATTCCTTCCAACTTCATCTCTTAAACACTTTTGATATCATCCAATCTTTATTACTTTATCACTTCAAGTAGTGGAGATTTTTTCAACTTGCTAGGTTCATTCTTGAAAGAGTGTGGAGCCCCCGGAAATCCTCCGAGCCGGGCCTCGGGCACTGTCAGCAATTTAGGTGACAGTCCTTGAGATCCCCAGGCCGGAACCCCGGGCTACGCCAGGAAACTGCAACACAACATCACATAACAGCAAAACAAACAAAACAGCCAAGCATTTACAACACTCATGTGAGAAATACATTCTCAAATACATCATTATAAAATCTTAAGGTCCACATCATCTTACAAAACCTCAAAACTTGAAAATAAACAAGCTGCAGCGGAAACAAAACTTTAGATGGCTTATTCGGCCTTACAACTTAAACATTCCTATGCCATTCTCTCTTTCCTTTTCTTAGGCGACTTAGCCTTCATGACATAACCTGAAAAACATTCATAGCATTCCACATGAGCGTTTATGCTCAGCAAGTATTTATTCATAGGCAAGAAGAACAGATAATTCAAAACCTTTAATATTCTTTGAGGTTGGGCAAAGCAATGCCAACACCTCATGATAATCAATAAACATATATCATCTAGGGTACCCGAGTGATATCAAGGGTTAACCCTCTTTCAATAAAACATGATTCGCCCTCTCTTTCAAAGAATAACATACACAAAAGAGAAAGAGAATTTCCAAATTAAGCCATCAAAATATATATCAAGTAACAAAAGTTACATCATAAAAAATTTGTACAACAAAGCTTCCTTGCTACAACATTAAACAAAAACATAACAGCACTGACTACAACCGATGCCTAATATAAGGGTTGAGAATCGAGTTCACTCATTATTCTATGTGCAAAATGACGCACCCTCAACCTTCTCTATAAGGTTATACATCAACTGATCTCGATCTGCTACAGTAGGCTGGCGCAGCCTGAGATAATAACTAACCGAGATCACAACTTCTGTCAGAGTCTCAGTGAGAACTAAGGACACATCCTAAAATGATACCCTCCAAAGATCCAACAGTCTGCTAGTTCTTTGGTGAGCCATTGAATGATGCATCATGGTGGTATTACGTGTTGCCAACTCCATTTGTGTCATACGGATTCTACGTTAAAGGTAATAGCAGAATCCATTCGAAAAAGGCAAAGGTACTGGATTTCCTGGTGGTGGTACTGCAGGTGCAACATTTGATGAGGTAATTGGTGTAGAAACAGCATGTGGAGTGACTGACATCGTAGGTAGTGTGTGCCTATCTGTAGGAGAACCTCTTATTTGGGAATAATCCAAGGTTGAAAAATCTGTTTGATCATGGGGTGAGGAAGGACTCTTCATATGAACTAAGAAACTTGATCCCTCAAACAGATTGGTTGGGTTCGGTTTATTTCCTTCAGAATCTGCAGACCCCCTAACATGTTTATCAATCCCTCGGGGTAACTCAAAATGAAAAACCTAAGTTGGACTATTCACTCTTTTGCGAGGAGTCACTCGCCAACATGCATCTGGCCTTCCTCGATTGACATCTAGAAGATGGTGTCCACCAGGCTTGAAAGATCGAGCAACATTATTACTAGGGGTATGCTCCTTCTCTAAACTTTTAACCATAGGTGCCTTGCCTACATGTCCTGGAGTAGGTGAGTTCATCTATAAAGGAAGCATAGCTTAAATCAATATCAACTTAACATTTATAATAAGGATTTAACATACATACTAATACTGTAACAGGATATACAATAAATTCAATGTGAATTGTTCTATCTTATAACCTCTTATCTAATCTAGTAACTCATGAACAATTGAGAATCAACTTAAACATCTATCTCCTATTCAACCTTTCTTATCCCTTCACTCATTTCCTTACTTTACTAAATCCCAAATTCTATTTTCCAGCAGAGAACATGTCTCATAACTGGTGCTTAGCTGCTGTGCTCTGATACCAACTGTGGCGCCCCCGGAAATCCCCCGAGCCGGGCCTCGGGCACTGTCAGCAATTTAGGTGATAGTCCTCGAGATCCCCAGGCCGGAACCCCGGGCTACGCCAGGAAACTGCAACACAACATCACATAACAGCAAAACAAACAACACAGCCAAGCATTTACAACACTCATGTGAGAAATACATTCTCAAATACATCATTATAAAATCTTAAGGTCCACATCATCTTACAAAACCTCAAAGCTTGAAAATAAACAAGTTGCAGCGGAAATAAAACTTTAGATGGCTTATTCGGCCTTACAACTTAAACATTCTTATGCCATTCTCTCTTTCCTTTTCTTAGGCGACTCAGCCTTCATGACATAACCTGAAAAACATTCATAGCATTCCACATGAGCGTTTACGCTTAGCAAGTATTTATTCATAGGCAAGAAGAACAGATAATTCAAAAGCTTTAATATTCTTTGAGGTTGGGCGAAGCAATGCCAACACCTCGTGATAATCAATAAACATATATCATCTAGGGTACCCAAGTGATATCAAGGGTTAACCCTCTTTTAATAAAACATGATTCGCCCTCTCTTCATCTGATAATGCATCACCTGACCAGACTGATCATTATCTGACTTCCTTTAACAATCAAATTTCATCCCAGCTGGTCAGCCTGGTCGTTTAATCCATCATTTGACATACGTAGTCACTTGCAGAAACTAATTAATCTGTAAAAGGTTTGATTACCGATGCCTTGCCTCGGTCTATCATTCCCTACCATCATTGGCCAGAATACCAGGCGAAAGCATTCAACAGCCCTTTAACTCCCCCGTATGGAATATATCTTCTTGAAAACATTTTCTCATTTTAAATTGGCATCCTCCACAATTAAAAACAGCGATTACCAAACACATTGGCGTGCTCAACAATTAAAAGTAGATAGCCGATGATTTTTCTATATACCCATACAGAAGCATGCTCAGGTGTGTGCATACAAGTTCACGACTACAACACCCTTACATCATCATCATCATCTTTTGGTGTGCTAGCGACTTTAAACAGCTAGCAATCACCCAATAACATATAACTCAATCATTAACATCTTTTCACGTACATCGGATCAATGATCGTACGTTACTTAATCATGAATGACATCATCATCATACATAAGCTTTAACATCATTCATTTACGTAAATCGAAATAATGATTCTACGTAATCAGTAAGAAAGAAAGTGGAATGAATATATACTTGCCTTGGTCCTTAGCTAAATTCACTATACTGATTGCAAAAGGGGTTCTGTAAAACATTATTGTTGGTACATCATGAGAAATCCATACTTAAAAGATGACCATTCAGATTAGAAAATGGTGATCAGGGCATGAAGTTACCCGTCAGGGAAAATTTCACTCGTCAGAGACTAACAAATATCTCATCAGAGACTAATAATGTTACCTTAGCCCATCGGAGACTAAAGGTCACATCATCAGAGACTATTTACTCATAAGAGACTGATGACGTCATCTTAACTCATCGAAGACTAAGGCTGACGTCATCATCAAACACTAATTAACTCATAAGAGACTGATGACGTCATCTTAACTCATCGGA
>CM025787.1:12927855-12953004 GCA_014636745.2 Centella asiatica | reverse complement strand
TAACTCATAAGAGACTGATGACGTCATCTTAACTCATCGGAGACTAACATTAACTCATCGGAGACTAACATTAACTCATCAGAGACTAGTGTTAACTCATCAGGGACTAACATTAGAGCTTGTCTCCGTTTCAATGGAAGGCCTTACATGAACAAACTCAACCTATGATACTTCATGAACATGAATACGCAACATAACACAGCCTTTCTTTTAAAGCTTTATTCTTCCTTGAAAACCTAGTATGCACGGCTAATATTCTTAAATGCCATGCAAAAAGGAACAACAGAGGAGAACTTAAGATTCTTACCTCTTGGGTTGATGAAAGAGATCAAAGCCTGATTGAAAGTAATCGTCCAAAAGAAAGAACTTGAAATTATACGGAGATGGTAGGTTTAAAGAAGAACTTCAGAAGAGAAAATTTTTAGAAAAGAGACTGAAATGTTCCTCCAAATGAGGTATTTATAGTAGGCTGAGATTAAGCCTTAAGATAAAATCATTAGTTAATAAAACGGCTACTCATCATGACTTTTCATAGTTAAGTATATGTAATAAGCAACTGTTGTCCTTCATGCACATACGCTTTATCCACTCATGACACACAAGCAACTTATTAATCTGGTTAATGTACATAGGCAATGATGTCATCATACTTAAGCTCCTAAATCCTCCATAGGACTTAACAATCAGAATGCATGGCTTCCTCTAATACTTACAAAGGTTACCAACATAAAAACATCAATTGCTTGTCCTTGCAACCAACATCCAAACAAATATAACCCCTTTAATGGGTCCAAAAATATTTAGACTTTCAAAAACATCATATATTAACTATACACGTTAATATATAAAAAAAACAATATGAATAAATAAATTATTTATAGATAAACAAATTTTTCGGGTCGTTACAAAGAGTCTTCAATTCTTCAAAATGTATCTTGATAAGTCCTATTTTCATATAACTTTTTTGTTTATTTATTTTCCTTCAAAATAAAATAAAAGCAATAAATAATCTAATAATAATAATAATTTGAGCATAATTAAGGTGGTAAAAATAGATAAATTATGGACTTATCATGCTACTAGGTTTCCTTACTGAAAATTTATTTATCCCTTTTGGCTTTTGGAATTTTAGCTTGGAGAACCTTTTTGCAAGGAAAGCCATTGTTTCATCCATATCCTCTAGCTCTTTAGAGGTGTACTTAGTCCCTTTGAGCGAGCTTTTTCACCTTCACTTCCCTCTTCACTTTCTTCAGCATCTCCTAGTTGTTGCTTCATCAAGACGTTTAGTCATACTTCTCTTTTGTTTTTCTTGCTAGCCATCAGGGCTACTGATTTAAGCTTTCTAATATCCCCTGACATTTTAGATCTTTATTGAACCTTCAGTTCATATGTCTTTAGGGGTACCATAAAACCTATCCAAGTCTAGGAGATTCATGTCCTTAGATTTCCTGATGGTCGTTATCTTTGGATCCCATGATATGGGAAGTGCCCTCATGAATTTTCTATTCACGTCCTTGTTGTCGTAACCCTACCCATGCATTTTCAAGTCATTTACCAACCTGTTAAATCTATCAAAAATTTCAGTGAGTGATTCACCATATTTCATTGTGAACCACTCATATTGTTGTGTTAACAGTTGCAACTTGTTTTCTCGTACGTCCTACATACTGTCATATAGGATCTAGATGGTATCCCATATTGACGTAGATGTGTTAAGATTCATGATGTTATTAAGCATGTCATCGTCAAAGCCATTTTAAAGGATACTAGTAACTTTGAGATCTTTCTTCACTTTCTCTCTTTCCTCTAGAGTCTTTTCGTCAGTAGTCTTTGGGACTAGACGTTCTAGAATGTTGACTCCATTCACTACCTCTTGAGGAATAAGTTTTTTTTATACATGAGGACCTTCTTTTAGAACTTGTAAGTATTCATCATCAATAGATCTAAGATAAACTATCATTCGTTGTCTCTAGAAGTACTTACCACGTTCCAACATGGGAACTTTACTATTTACAGCTTTGTTAGTCATAGATAAAGATCTTCTAGCAAGTGTAATATGCTAGTAGGTTCTGATACCAATTGTTAGAACAAAATAAGCTAAAGTGTTTGTAGAAGGGAGGTTGAATACAAACACTACAATTTTTTCGCTATATTAAAACTTAATAAGCACAAATTGGAATAACTACAATATTCAGAAAAACCTTACTGAAATTAAAATGAACACACAAAGATTCAAGTTAAAATAGTTGAATTATAACTTGGGTTTTTTGTGGGAATCTGTATAATCACAAAGTGATTAAACAACTACAATTCTGTAAGTGATTACAACTTCTTATTTCACACACTAGGTACGATTTCTCTTAGAATATTTCTCTCAAGAACTATTACAAAGCTTCTCTCTAGTGTATGAATGTTGACAAAGATTTTTCTAAGTTTTTTTATATCTTGTGTCTTTCTCTCTCAACTTGTTTTAGGTAGCGCGTAACAACTCTTCCATATATAGGAAAACAGAGATAGAACACATGTGCTTGTCATGCTTCTTTTTTAATGTACCCGCATTATGTCCTTTCAAAAATACACGTGTCATACTGCTATTGGCTATTGTTACTTCTATTTCAGTCCATGTCCTCTATGTGTTTCTGGTGTAAAGGTTGTTATTGGACCACCAGATTTCAAGGGATATCTTCCCAGTTATACCTCTTGCTTCTTTGCCAAGTATCAGTGCATCACTTAAGCTTTGATGACATGTGGATTAAAGCTTAACTATCTCCTAATGACAGGCCCTGATGTTGACTTGATCAGTATTTTTGGATCTTCTGATGACAAACCCTGATATAAACTTCATTGGTGCTTCACAATCCACTAATGTTAATCCATGATGTAGAATTAGATCAGTGCTTCTTGATCCCCTGATGTTAAGACCCAGTGTTATCCACTGATGTCATCTGTTGATGTAGTATTCAGGTTATCCCCTGATGATATCCCTTAACAGACTTAACTGTTGACGGTATGCCCTGATGGTATCTCTGACAGTTAAGTTATTTATTAGAACTAAATAAGCTCAAGTGTTTTTTTTTTTTGGGGGGGGGGGGGGGGGGGGGGGGTTAAATACAAATACTACAAACTTTTTGCTCTTTTAAAAAGTTGTTTTGCACAGGCTAGAATAGCTGCATAAACAGAAAAACTTTGCTGAAATTAAAATGAATACACAAGCATTCAAGTTAAAATAGTTGTATTAAAACTTGGTGTTTTTCTGGAAATCTATTGAATCACAATCGTGATTAACAACTACAAATCTATAATAAATTACAGCTTCTTTTTCACTCACTCACTAGCTACATTTTTCTTTGAATATCTCTCAAGATCTATTACAAAGCTTCCTTCTAGTGTTTGAGTGTTGTGGCTTGCTTAGTTTTTCGTGTAACAACTCTTTCTATTTTAATAACAGTTTAGTTGGTGAACCCACGTGCTAGATGTGCTTCTTTTTCAACATAGCCGCAGTATGTCACATCAAGGTCCTTTCGGAGTGGTGTGTCAGACTACTGATTGCTTTTGTTGCTTCTTTTTCATCCCCTGATCTACATGTATTTAATGCTCGAGAGTTGTTATTGGATAACCAAACTTTAAGGAATATCTTTCCAGTTATACCCCTTGCTTCCGTGCCAAGTATCAATGATTTGCATGTAAGTCCTGATGATGTGTGGGTTAGGTCATAATAATCCACTGATTCCAAGCCCTGATAGAGACTTGATCAGTACTTCTGGATCCACTGATGGCAAGTTACTGAAGGCAACTTGATCAATGCTTCATTATCCATTGATGTCAAGCACTGATGGAAACTTGATCAGTGCTTCAATATCCACTGCTGTCAAGCCCTAATGGAGACTTGATCAGTGCTTCATTAACCACTGATGTCAAGCCCTGATGGAGACTTGATCAGTGCTTCATTAACCACTGATGTCAAGTCTTGATGGAGACTTGATCAGTACTTCATTATCCACTAATGTTATGATCTTCTTGTTATCCACAGAAGGGTTCCACCGACGAGTTGATCTTTTATCCTCGCCAAACTTGTTGGGCAATTTAAGTCATCGCTAAACTCATTGGGCAATTTAAGTCATCGCTAAACTCGTCGTCAGTGGATAAACATGACTATCGCCAAAGTCACTTTTACCCATCGCCAAACTCATCGCGAGATAATTTGTCACCAAAGGGATTTTTAGCCATCGCCAAACTCATCGGGAGATATGCTATGACCAACGTTTGGACATTAGAGTGATTCCTCTGTTCCCCTAATGGCTTCCCCTGACGAAGTCATCGCCTGACGGGTTCCCCTGACGAAGTCATCGCCTGACGGGTTCCCTTGATGGCTTCCCCTGACGAAGTCATCGCCTGATGGGTTCCCCCTGATGGATGTCATCCCCTGACACAGTATTTTTAGGCTTCCCCTGACAAGTTCTTTTCATTGATGCCCTTCAAAAAATACTCTCTTGATCACTGATACTTCATTGGCCTTGCTTGGAATGTCTCTCGTGCGGAATACTTATCTTCTTTTAAGTAACAACAATCATTCATTGACTTTGTCGAGTCCGTTTAAGTTAACACTGATGACTTGCCAAGTGCAATGTAGTTCATCCCCTGAAGTCATCCATCAGTGGATGCAAAACTTGTACAAATATACTAAGGTTTATAGAATACCTTGAGTATTTACAGATGCATAATTATTCACTAAACATCATCATCATCATTTATATCTAGCACTATTCCCTGATGGTATCCTTTGATAGTCAAGTTATCCACTGATGACATCCTTTGACAGTATCCCTTGACGGATTTATCCACTAACGGCATCCCCTGACGTAGTATTTGAGCCATCCTCTGATGGTATTCCTTGACGGGTTTATCCACCGATGTCTTTTCAAATACTAAATTTGGCCTTTTCCTGAATGTGTGATGTGCGAAATATTTGACCATTAAGTACAACCAAACATTTCCTGACACAAACAAGTCCTATAGATATCCCCTGATGACTTACCTAGTACAGTTAAGACTACTTCCTGACAAACTAAGACGTCTATCAGTGAATGCTTATTTGTGCAAATATACTAAAACTTATAACATATCTTGAGTATTTACAAATGCACAATTATTAAATAATCTTTACATCATCATCAACATCATTATTCCTCACAAAGGATATTGTTGAAATTTCAATTTAAAAATAGATTGAAAAGAAATGATAAAATGAATATAGGATTAGAAGAAAAATAATATTCATTTTGCTACCCGTTGATGAGTGATCCTTTTAAAAGAGTCACATATTGCATGAGGCAACAAGAGGTATGATCAACTATAAGTACTAGCTAATTAGGCACACACTACGTGTGTAAAAAAAATATCAACCAGACGCACATTATGTATGTGAAAAATATCTTTAATTTATAATTTAATAAATTAAAAATGTAAAAAGTAATTAAAATTAGATTTATTTTTTGAATACTATGTATATTGTTAGGGATGAGGAGAAAGTATTCAAACATTAAGCAGTTAACTATTTTCTGTGAATTATAACAAACAGTTTTAATATAATATTATATAATTTATACCCCAAATTTATTTTAAAGATAAGGCTTAACGAACGAGATCTTACTTGTAGTTACATAAGAATCTGCAGACTTAATAGATACTAGTTAATTAAGCACACGTTATCTGTGTGAACAAATATTTTGATTTTATAGTTTAATGAATTTAAAGTTTTGAAAAATAAAAGATACTCTTATTTTTTTAAAATTTAAAATTATGTTAATTTAATGTTAGATATAAAAAAATGGAAAAAGTTAAAAATTCAGAATGTCGCTTGCTATTCAAGATAAGGAAATAAAGTTAGAAATTTGCTGCAATTAAGATTAAAAATTTAGTAACTGTTCAACGATCAAATGAATAGAGTTTATATTTTGACTTTTAATGTAAGATGACGTAATAGATAAGCAAGTAATGTACAAAAGGAGAGTAAAGAGTTTTGTATAAAAAGAATGAAAGTGGAAAAAAATGGGGGAAGGAGATCACTTACCTAATTAAACGATATCATTTTTTACGTCTTTGATATTTGTTTCATATTTTTTCAACCGCCTTACGATCCTCCTAATACATATTAATTAATGATAATTAATACTTCATTAATTTTTTTAATAACATGCTTGTTATAATCGTACACAATTTTAGTATTACTACATAAGAGAATTGGTGATTTTATGGACATAACACATTTCAGAATTTTTTTAAACTTGAGCGAAGTTAGAAACTTCTTTTTGGGACTAGAGAAAAGAAAACGAGAGTTTGGGAGTTGAGTGGGCCCTTTGCTGTTTAAAAGAGAGAGAAAGTTGGGCTTTGCGATAAAAAAAATAGTCTAGGGTTTTGGGACTGCGCATCTATCTTCTTCTTCGTCGTCTCGACTGACTGCAATCTCTCGCTTTCGTCGTGTCTTTCTCCTGCGCTCATTCTCCTCTCGGTTCCACTCCACTCCACTCCTTCGGACGGCGGTGAGAAAGGAGATGAAAATTGCGATCAGGTAAGTTCATCCTCCTCTCTTGTCCGATCTTCTCCTTTGTTTCTTCTTTGGTTATCTCCATTTCGATCGATTGTCGCGGCGATGGCGGCGGCGGCATCCATCTTTCCGATGCCATACAGATAATTACGTGTTACACATATATATGACCGTAACGTATCCTGCCACACCCGAATCCCATATTTCAAGATTTTATGGATTCGGTGTCTCTGTATCCCCGCACCGTCGTTCCCTAGTCGATAACTCATTAAAAGCGCTTCAGAACCACCAATTCTCTTTACTCTCTAGAGTTTCCATTATCTTTTGTAAAATCATTTTGGTTGCAACTTTGTATTGTAAAGTGCTTCATTTCATAACGGTGTTATACTAGAAGGGCACAGATATTTATTATCAATACATCAATCGGAACAACTTACTGAATATTTAATGTTTATTTGTTTCATTTAATATATATTTCTGAGGGTTAGCTCTTGCAAGATTTCAGGAATTCATTGCTGGATTGACATTATTTATTGTTCATGTGACTTTTTGCAGCTTCTAGCAACTCATTTGATTAATTGTGTTGATCTATTGTGAGAGCTGAAGGAAGCTAATATGGGTTTTGATAACGAGTGTATCATAAACATTCAATCACTTGCTGGCGAGTATTTCTGTCCTGTTTGTCGTACGCTTGTCTACCCAAATGAAGCACTACAGTCACAGTGTACTCATCTGTATTGCAAACCTTGTTTGACATATATTGTGGGAACTAGCAAGGCCTGCCCTTATGATGGATACTTGGTGACAGAGGCGGATTCTAAGGTTTACATCCACCACATATTGTCTATTGTTAAGTGTATAAAGATTATTTCATCCTTCTGAACCTGTCTTTTAACTGTTCATGTAGCCACTTATTGAATCGAACAAGGCACTGGCTGAAACAATTGGGAAAATATTAGTGCACTGTCTGTTTCACAGGAGTGGATGCTCATGGCAGGGTCCTCTATCTGACTGCACCTCCCATTGTTCTGGGTGTGCCTTTGGTAACTCTCCAGTTGTATGCAATAGATGTGGCATACAGATTGTGCATCGTCAAGTACAGGAACATGCGCAAATTTGTACTGTAAGTTCCCAAAAGAATTTATTTAATCTATAAGTGCACAAGCCCGAGTATCTTGTATTTGCATGAAATTCTCTCTTACTTGTATCTTCTACAGGGTGCAAATCCTCAAGCGCAGCATAGTATTGAAAGTTTAAAAGATACTGCTACCTCTGGTACAGTTGTTTCTGCAAATTCGATCCAGGCCAGTAACCAACCAGGAACACAAACTTCTCAAGCACTAGTATCACAGACTACTGCTGCACCTGCACCCTCACAGGATTCTAATCAGCAGTCAAATGCAAACTCTCAGGTAACGACAGTTGCTTCAGCCTCTGCGACAACTGCTGAGCAGTGGTATCAGCAGCAATATCAACATTATTATCAACAGTACCCAGGATATGACCCTTATCAGCAATCCTACCAACAGTACTACCCGTATCAACAACAGACCACCCAGCAATTACAGCAGCATCTTCCCAGTGCACTAGCGCACAACCAACCTCAGGTCTATTCTCAGCCCCCAACAACAGGTCAGCCGCAGAATCAGACGCCATTGCAGCCGCAGGTCCAAGGCCAAACACAACCACAGGGTCAGCTTCAGCCCATTCCTCAGGCCCAACAACAGCCACAATCGCAGGTACAAATTCCTCCCCAGGGGCAACATCAACCATATGTCCAGAATCAAGCCAATCCTCAACAATCTCATCCCACAGTACTGCCACATGGACAACTCCAATCACAGACTCAACCTACTACCCATGGTCAGATGCCTCCTCAGCAACAACCTTACTCCCAAGTGCAACCCCAGTTACAGGCTCATCCATTCCAGCCTGTTCCACAACAAAATCTTCAGGCACCTCAATATCAGCAGACTCCTCAAGTGCATCAAGCTCAGCCTCAGATGCAGCCTCAACCTCATCCCCAACCCCAGCTCCAGGCTCACCCTCATCCCCAACCCCCTTTGCAAACAAATACACAACCTCTCACCAATCAGCAACTACTTCATCCTCCCCAGCCCAATAATCCTCATAACCAGCCACCAGCTTTGCATGCTGTATCGGGGCATCACTCATATCCCGCAGCTCAGCCTCACCAGCAAATGCTGCCAGGTGCCCCCCTACATCAATCCATTCATATGCATCCTCCTAGTGGGCCTCCAGTTCAATTGCATGCTCAGTTCCCTCAACAACCTCTTCAGACGCGACCACCTCAGTCAAATGCTTTGATTCCAAATCAACAACAGCCAACTTTGATGCAGAGTCAAGGTCAACCTCCAAGTATCCCTCCTCCACACCACCATCAAATGCAACAACATGGACACCTTGGTCACCAGCGTCCTGCTATGCAACCCATGCAACCACTTCAGCAATATGGGCAGCAGCAGCCTTTTCCATCACAGGCATCAGGGCCAATTCAAACTCACTTTCCCCAACAGCATCCTTTTGCCCAGCAGCCTATGCATTCCCAGCCACGCCCACAGGGCTCAGCTCAGTCATTGCAGCAGAATGCTGCTGCTCTTCCCCCACCGCCGCCGCTGCATAGTGGTGTGCAAGCACATGGATTTCCTCCTCATCAGTCTCAAACTTATGGGAGCCGACCTATCACTTCAAATCATGCAACACAGCCCTTCCCCCATTCTGCTGGTGCATTAAATGTTACTTCTCATCCTAGGCCAATGCATCTGGCCTCAGCCCAACCACCTGGGCATCAATTCCATGAGAGTAGGGCCAATAATCAACAGCAACCGTCTTCTGGGGAACAAGTTTCTCAATCTGGGATAGCAGTTAAACATCCATTTGCTGAGGGCAATGCTGCAGGTCAAGAAGTTGGGTCACCTTCAAAGAAAGCTGCTGGAAAAGATGGCAGTGGTGTTGTAACGGATTCATCTGGGGTCAAAACTCTGGAATCTGTAACAGGGGAAGCACGTGTGGTTGAGGAACATAAAACCACAAATGAAGGGGAAGATAGAGGTAAACAGGAAGAAATCCTTAACAAGGATGCTGGTGCTGAGCTTGGTGCTGTCAAAGATGGTTCTTCGGAGTCTTCAATCAAGAAAGTTGTGAAGGAAGAGGGTGCTAATGGTGACTTGGACTCTTCGGCTGCTGATAAGGCAGTTGAAATTCCTATTAAAGATGAGAAAGATGCCCCTGCCACTAAGCAAGTAGAGTACTCATCTATGGAAGATACATCTTTACAAGGAAAAGAAGCTCATGGACACAGGCAAGATGCTACCAATGTTGGTGCACAGGAAATTAAAATGAGTCAAGGCCTGCTTGCCCCTCTAGGTTCTGGAGTTGACGAGTATGGTGTGTTCCCGGACAAGGGTCTGTTGAATTCTTCCCATCTTGAACAGGGAAGACATCATCCTCCTCTAATGCCTTATGGACCTTCATCTCATCAGCCGAGAGCAGTTGGCCCATCAATTTTACAGTTGGGACATCCTTCAGGAGCTCCTCTTAATTCACTAGTTCCAGGGCATGGACCTCCTCATTTAATGCCTCAGGGACCTGCTCATATGCTTCCACAACGACAGGCATTCAATCCACATGAGAACTTCCAACAATCTGGTGCTCATGATGTTCCTTTTGGTGGAGGTCCTCCACCTGGTTTGACAGCATCATATGGGCGGGGAACAGGTCAGTTGGGTCATCCACAAGGAAGCTTTGATCTTCATTCTGGTGCGCCGCGGGGGCACTACTATCAAAATAATTCTCCTCACCCACAAGCTGGGTTCACCAGGACTTCTATGGGTGAATCAGCAGGACCACCACTTGTCAGTGGTCCTCCTGGCTCATTTGAACAGCATGGTGGGTTTATGGGTATAGCATCCATGCAGGGCTCTGATGGTCCACAGCGTCCTACCAACACAATTGAAACTGATATGTTCCATAATCAGAGGCCTCATCACTTTGAGGGCAGATATCCTGATTCTCATTTGTCGGGATCTCTTGAGCGAGGTCAATCTGGGCAGCCTCTTGCTAAAGATTCGAATATGCCACCAATGAACAATGTACTAGGTCCTGATGCTGCACCTGGCCACCGTGGTGAAAGGTTCAGTAATAATAGTGATGATCATAGGAGTACTTTCTTGACTGGTTCAAATCGACGTTTTGATCAGGGTGAGTATGATGAAGCACCTAAACATTTTCCTAAGCCTTCACATATGGGTATGGGAACAGAGCGTTCTCCAAAATTTGGGAATGGCCTCTCTTCATCTAGGAGTGAATTCTCTCATGAATTCAATTATGATGCTGGATCAAAACCAGAATATGCTGGCAGTGCTCCTTCAAGATTCTTCCCTCCATATCACTCAAGTGGCACTTTTCATCCCAACGATGGTGGTGGAAGACCTCCACCTATTGGTTTTCATGAGGATTTCAGGGGACGAGGAGATTCTACTCGTATTCAACCAGATTTGCATGGATCAGGGCCTGGATTTGGTGTGGATCATCTGACGCCTAGAAGTCCTGGAAGTGAATACCTTGCACGTGGATATGGGGTGTTATCAGGAGGGCTTCGTAACCAGTCCGGCATCGATGATTTTGATGGTAGGGATACTCGTAAAGTTGGGGAAGGATCCAGATCGTTTAACAACCTGCCTTTAGATCAAGTTGGAAATTCTTTTCGCGAACATTTCAGGAACGGCGAAATGATGGGTCAAGATTTTATGCCCAATCATTTGCGTAGGGGTGAATTCTTTGGTCCTGGAAATGTACCCAGTCATATGCACATGGGAGATGGATTCAGCGCATTTTCTGATCCTCACATGGGCGAGTTTTCAGGGCCTGGGGGTTTCCCTCTGAGCGAACCATTCAGTGGAAGTAGGTCAAATCATCCACGACCTGGTGAGCCTGGATTTAGGAGCAGTTATTCTCTCCATGGATTTCCAGCAGAGGGTGGTTTTTATCCAGTATGTCTTGTTTATCTTTCTGCTATTTATGTATTTGACAGTTTTACTGCTTTAATCGTGCTTTGTATTTTATATGATGTTTGGGGGTGAGGTTTTCCTCTTCCGTCCTACCTGCAACTCCTTCCTCATACGCCCACCAAGGGAAAAAGTACAAATTATTTAAAACTTGTAAATTTGTTGCCCTTTCGGTAACTGCAAATTATTTTAATGGTTCTTAAGAAATCAGCTGATTACTTTTTCGGGGTTGCCTGTATGTTTCTAGGGAAACCCTGATTCTTTTGATAGGCTAAGAAAGAAGATCCCTACAAGTATGGGTTGGTGCCGCATTTGCAAAGTTGATTGTGAAACAGTTGAAGGACTCGACATGCACTCACAAACGAGAGAGCACCAGCAGATGACTATGGATATGGTTATCAGCATCAAGAAGCAGAATGCAAAGAGACAAAAGTAAGTTGCATTTAAGTTGTGCAATATATCACCCTTCACTGCACTGAGACATCACTTTCTTACTTATCTAACACAAAAAAGAAGTCACGTTTGTCTAATTTTTCATGTCATAGAACATCCAAAGATCATTCTTCTGTTGAAGAGGGAAACAGGTCAAGAAATGCTGGTAACAAGGGTCGAGGAAAGAAGACTTAGGTGATGTGTTGCCTTGAACGTGGAACAAGGTCTTACTGGTACTAGCTAGGGTTGAAGTGATCTCTTCAGTAATCAACTAATCATACAAGTAGCAATAGGTGATTCACCATTCCATTGCTCTTTTTTGTTTCCAGGATGGTTTATGGTAGTCTTATCATTTCAGGTTGCTGCCGTTGTTATGATGATGGTTATTTTGGAACTGAAGTATTCTGTAGCAGTTAAGTTTATTTTGTTTATCATTTTGTCGCTTTCATCTTTCTTGGTTTAAACTGGTAATATTTATGGGAGTGGTGTTACATTATTTAGTTATGGCTTATTATCTATTGTTTGTGGAAATTCTGAGTTTGCTCACGTGTAAGAATAGTTACTTTAGTTCAATCTTAGGTTGATTCATGACACAATTCTATGTGTCAATTTTTAGACAATATTAGGGCAAGATCTAGGGTAAGGTTAGTTGCCACTTGTTACCATGTTCTGTTATGTAAACTTTGGCCTAGCATTTGTCCAGATTTTGCAAGACTTTTATGTGGTTACTCTCACATTGATCTTTCCATGCAATTTGAGGTGTTCCTGATGCCTTCGTCATGTTATGTATGTTCCAGGTCTAGTAGCTCGTCTTTGTCTCCAAAAGCTTTTTGAGGTTTTAGGATCATCTTATTATGATCAAATTCCTTGCTCATCAGTAGGGTTGCCATACTAGGACCACACTCTTGTTACACTCCTTGTTTTAACAAACACTAAATATATCCAGATTGAACTCTTATTAACATGTCTTTTGATTATAAAACTGGAGCTAATCATAGCCATCTTGTTCTTTCCCGTGGTTCTTCTTAATTGCTTTGTAGGTGGGCCTTTCCCTTAAATTGTAATTCTTTTATAATTTTTGTTCAGTTAATTGTCAATTTTTTCCCTAGTTGTGGTAATGTAAGATTTCAAACCACATCTAGGGAACTTTTACCAAAAGAAAAAATAATTGAAATGACGATTAATAACTAGGATGAATTAGCAAACATTTAGAATTATATACAGGGAATCTGTCGATTTGTGAAATCTTTGATTTACAAATAGGCTTACCCAAATAAGTCCATTAACTATTTATTGGTCTGAACCCCTATAGTTTCTCAGTTATTAGCCAAGCTGTCCCTTAGAGAACCCATTTCTTAGAGTTCTAGTTTCATGGCTGTGTGCCTCACATTGTATAATGTTGCTTTCATTCATATTTTTGACTTCACGAGAGGAGAACACCAGTTAATCCCTTTTCAGCAACAGTAATTTATGTATTGAAAGAATCTCTCTTGCTATTATCTGATTTTCTGTAAATAAAGCATTAGCTATTTAGGTGGTACTATGCAGTCTTCTGCCTGTGAGACATTGAGTATGATAAATTGGTTATTTTTTGATGGGGACTGCTGGAAGAAAGTTATCACCTGTGTTTTACTAATTTTTTTTGTTTGTAAAATTGGCTAAATCATGTTTGAGTTATTATTTTCTTATGTCTACAATATTTTAAGTGGATCATCCTGTTCTAAATGATATTGCCAAATTGCAGAATGTGATGACGTCATTAATGCTTCGATATATGTTATTAATAGTGAAAATATGTACACGAATTATTCTCCTTTGTCTGCAAGTAGTAGTTTGTAACAAATCTGCAATGCTCGCTGCTTCATTGATGGTTTAAAACTTCGAATCATCTTAGGACAAGAAACATGTACTTTTTTGTGGTTATGCTAAAATGCTTTATACTTTTGTCATAATTAATGTCAAATGCCTTAGTTTTCTTAAATGTTCACTGTGGGTTGTCAGTTGTATTTCTCCCTATGCTCACTTTTTAATGGTCAATCACTAATTTGTAATAAAATGGGAGACAGGATGAGTTAGGCCAGCAATGATTATGTCAGTATACAGCTTATTGATCCTGACCTTGGATTCAACTAGAGCGAGTTTGCAGATAATAAGATGAGAATATAGTAGAAAAGAGACCGAGCAGTAAAGTAAAATGATTAGAATTCAGAAGAGTGGAGGAGTCAGGGATGGAATTAGAGAGAATTGTTCCTTTTGAAATACTGCTTATGTAGAATAAATCAATCCCTGTCAGCGCCTTGACAGGTTACAATAGCAAAAACTATCATGATGTGAGCATGCTTGCTATCCTAAAACAGGCCGAAGGTCATAAGAACATTACTTTGGTTACTCACAACTAGGCAAGTATTCACACATGCTTGCTATCCTAAAACAGGCTGAAGGTCATTAGAACATTACTTCGGTAACTCACAACTAGGCAAGTATCCTACATTATACAGTCCAGCCATGATATAAGTGTTTACCATCAACGCCAGCAAAAGTGGAAAGAAACATGACTTAGCTCTCAGACATGCCATTGTGTAATATATTGACCGCACTCTATATAATAGGTTTTGATCATGCTTATAAATTTACTCCATGGACGAGAATCTCTATATATACAGTGGAAGTTGCAGGTTTAGTAACTTTTGAAGGAGGTATATATTTTTGATTGAAACTTGAAATTAATTCTGAATAGTTGCAAATTAAAAAATCTAAAGGCACATATTAGAAGTTTCTGTAAAAGTTGAGCCGGAAAGGTTATCACAAGATAGGGATTTATAAGCGAGAGTGGAAAATGTAAGCCTTTTTGATAAAATTCTATAGAGTGATGTATATTAGGCTGTAGTTACTGGCTGCAGTGACTTTATAATACTTCTATGCATTGATTGTCGTTCACAATATCAGGAATTTGGGTTCTTTAATCTTTTGTCCAGAATCTAACAGAGTATTGCGAATTCAAGCATACAAAATTTGGTACTTGGATGATATCCTTGTCACCTATCATTACTATGTAGTTTCAGTGCGCCGTTAGCATGACACTTGATCCAAGACAGAGAAATCAGCAAGAGGCTTGATTCTTGTTACAAGTGCAGTTTTCCTTATTCGCTGAGGTATGAATGTATCACATCACAGGGGATAATAAAAAGGTGCTGCTTTGACTAGATGGGTTAGAATCTCTTCTTGTAGTTTGCAAATTTGCGTTAGTATAGGTGTTTCTATGATGCTGTTGTTCTTTGTTAACCAGTTCAACCTGTCTTAGAGTAAAATAATTTATATAGAAATATGAGAATATATGAAATAATGTTGCGGAGACGTCTTCTTGAAAGAACTTCACATTCATAGTCAATTTTTAGGTAAAGGTAACACTGTATTATGCGGAAGATGATGTCAGCATGAAACTATATACCTGTGATGAAAAACTATGGTAGGAAGAGAGGAAAACAAGCTGGGGGAGGAGTTGGGGATATTATACCTTTTTAACTGCTAAATTATTGGAAATCTACTCACCAAATGAGCTAAAGTCTTACATTTACGTTCTTTTGCTGTAGAATTTGTTGAATGTGACTGTAGCATGGGAGTATGCCTCCTTTTAAAGAAAGGTCAAACAATTGTAGGGAATTGTTCTTTGTACCTCTGTAGTGTGCAAAAGGTTTTTTATTTTTATTTTTTGATTTGGATTTGTGAGAATACTATAAGGAACAACTATACATTCACACTGATACAGCACATAAAACAGAAAAAAATGGTCTATCTACGGGCAACTTTTATTCTTGTAGATGCAGAAACATTCTCATCACTAGGCACTTCCACACATTAAATTAGCATATTGTTCAATTTTGTTTTTATTTGAAGTCTATTATACTAAATTAAAGCCAATAGCATGGTGGCAAAACAGAAAACATGAATCATTGAGCTCGGTTTAGAAGTTGATCTTCATTCTTTTTCTGGTTGAAATTTTTTTCGTATTAGATCTTTTCAATTGAGCCACTCTTTTTTGGACGAGGCAGACTACTGAAAGGCTGAAAGGTTTACACGCAAATTTTTCGTGGTAAGAATATGTTTAAACACAAAGTTTGTTAATTCCAGAAATTATTTCTTAGTTTTTGTGACATAGCTAGTTTGTTAATTCCAGAAATTATTCTCAGATTGTATGGTGTAGCTGGTTGTTGGGGGAGATCTTCTCTTTTATTGATTTGGTTCATTAGATATTTTTGGCATCTGCTGTTAGAAATTATGTTTTATCTGGAGTCTATTTACATAGTAGTCATATCATCACCGGCTGCTTTGCTTCAGTTGACTTTGAGACTTTCTTTTCCCTTAGCACCACGACCAATTTGTAATGCTCCTGTAATCCTATTGTAATAGTGTTTTAGAAATGTTGACTAATTCGAACGTTTAAGTTTATATTAGGTCTGCATTTTCCTGGAGAGCTGTGCATTATTGGTGCCATTTATCGCGCAATTAAGAAGTAAATGTCCTTAATCACCCATTCCCATAAATCCCTGGCTAACACCAGAAACTGCAAAATTTGGATTGGGTGCCAATATTTGGATACCTATTGTTACTAGCACCTTACAACTATAAACTGCTCTACCTGTATGTCATTGTACTGATATACCTATGACTGAATTCACCAGTCAATTGACCCAGATGATATAATAATTAAAAGGTAATTAGTAGTTAATATGAATCCTTTTAAAAATAAGGCCCTTTAACATAAATAGCCAGTAGCCAGGCCACAACAAAATGTCAAAACTCAGCAGCCCACAAACAGTGCAGAGACCAAGTAAACAGAAAAGGGAGAAGATGGCCATGACCTGAAACTGGCGACCCATTAGGCCAAATAAATCAAATAGAAGAAGAAATCAACACTGCAGAGAGTCGGAAAAGGTCTGAAAAGCCATACTGAAGTTGTGCGCTGCCCCCTCTTCTCTTTCTCAAATTTTTTTGGGGTGCTGTTGACCGTCACTATTAACCTGCGCCATGGCGTTGCCACCATCGCCTTTGTATAAACCTGTAGAGATTGTGAAGGTGAGGCGGTACCTTGCTGCCTTGACTACACTGGTATGCCATGTGATTGTTAGACACCTCTAGGTCTGTATCCTCTAGGTCTGTATGATGTAATAATCTTGAGTGAAGAATTTTTCTAATTGCATTATCTGTAAAGCTTGCTTCTTACAAGAGTCTGCCAATTTCAATGAATCCTAGTGGCTTCTGGTTGTGCTAACGTGGTTAGAAGAGTCTGCCTATATCTTCCCTACGCAAGATTTAGTGAAGTTGTGCTTTGCTTCTTACATGAGAATGGCAATGTCATGGTCTCATCTACATGTTTGTCAGACTAAGGTTGTGGTCACATCTTTTAGTGGTGCCAAGTACCGAAGTTCAAAAGAATGTCTTTGATGGAAAAAAGAGTGGTAGTTGATTTAATGATCTTTTGATAGTTCATCAGGTTTTGGTTACCTAGACAGTTTTCCAGCTAGAACATATTGATGGTTGTGGAGTGAGTTTTCTCCTTGACGTGCTTTTGCTTTCATTTATGCTCTCAAGAGATCTGCAGCTAATGATTTGCATAGAAGGCTTGATGACAAGAATTTTCTATTATATATTCCTTTTCGAGAGATCTGATGAAAAATCAAACTAATTTGTTGGTCGTGTGGTATTTTTTGGTTTACAACTCAACTTCTATTAGCGTGGTTAAATCTTGTACAAGCATTGGGCTTTGTAATAACTTTTTTAATTACACTAAAAAAGTTAAAAAAGGTTATAAGAATTTCGAATTAAATAGAATGATTAGATACTAAGTGTAGTTGGCTTAGATTTCAAAAAGTGAAATTGTTGAACCAAAGCTGTTTGAGAAATTTTTGGTAGTGATATGTCAACTGAACCAAATTGATTAATCGAAATTGGAGTTTAATTGAAATAATTTAATGGATAAGAAAATTTATGGGCTTTTTATACATAAAGAAAGATTGATCTTTCAATCGAATAACAAAATACTTGTTCTAAATCTTTTTTAAATTAGGAAAAGAAAAGATTCCAATTTTTTCTAAATTCTTTTGTAAATTGTATTAAAATGCAATATAAATACCTATGTATTTAATTATATTATGTGGGAAACATGAAAAATAAAACAAATTTGACTTATGGACTTGTTCAGATTAAAAATTCTGTAATAATGGTGACCGTAAATGTTAAACTAATCTTCTGAAGGTTATAAAATCTGTAAAAATATGGTCAAACATGCGCGTGTCGATAACTTCATATTATTATAAATGTATAATAACATATAATTACACCATATGATAATAATATCATATAGTATTATACAAAATCCTATAAAATTATTAATTATCATAAATTATCACACATAACTGCACTACATATATATGTATATACACGCACACACACACACACACATACATATATGTATATGCACAAAAACATGCACAAAAACATGCACAAAAACATGCACATATTAAATATCCTACATTTTTTTGTACAATATCATATAATATGAAAATATGATAGCATTACGTATCATATTGTACATAATGTTTGCAAAATTTTATCAATAATCTCTCAAATTACGTATTGTCAAATTTTGTGATATAATAAAGCGATTATTAAGCTATTATTCTATTGTACATGTTATGACAGGATTTATGTCAATATTGAATGTGAATAATAAGTAATATGATCGTTTGAAATTTACATTTATTCTTGCGTGTTTGTGGTTTGATATTTTCTTCTTGGTTAGCAATAAGCAGTTATTAAATAATAAGATTTCTTAATTGTCTCGGGATTCAACTTTTATACTCCCCCTGTCCCATGCCATATGCAATCCTTGTCTTTGCACAATTATTAAGGAAAAAGTGGAATTTTGATCGAAATGTACACATTGTCGTTTAAAATTAGTGGTAGAGAATGAGTTAATTTGAAATTGGTAAAAGTAGTGAGAAAGTAAAATGGCTGATGCAACATAAAAAAGATGTTGGAAGGGTAACTTCTATAAATTAGAAGATGGAAATTTTCTATAAAGGGTAATGTTGCAAATGAATGGGACATCAAAATTAGGAAAGTGTTGCAAATGAGTTGGGATGGAGGGAGTATTATATTTATTAAATTAAGAAAGTATGATGACTGACTAAAGTAATATGACAAGACCGGAAGTGGATTGTATTTTAATACTCCCTCTGTTCTGGAAAGTGTGTCGAAGAAACACCCAAACACGTAAATTAAGGAGAAGGAAAGATAATGTATTTGTCTCTTTTTGACCCATGATATGACTCTTTTAGAATTAATGAGAATATGAGGTCCACTAGTTAAAGTAAGAAAAAGAAAATCTAAGAGAAGGGTATATACTTTTAAAAAAAAAACTTGTACTTTTAGACATCATTTTGAAAACAGCCTTTGAAGGAGGAGGTAGTATGTAGTATAGATGTGAATTAGGTACATATAAGTGAAAAATATTATGTTCTATACTAATATCCTAATGGTAGGTTTGCAGTTTCTCATGTTTTCCATTTCGAAGACACCTTCTTCCCTAATATTTCTAAAATCATTTCATAGGTAATTCCTAAAGATGTACAAACCCAGGTCTTCCTAGCGCAGGTGTCTGTATGTGTGTATATGTATATGCAATACAACTATTAGTTATTTACTTAATAAAATTGGAATTTGATATTATATGCCCTTGAATAAAACTGTTGTCAAGATATTAATCTCGATCTATTATTCTTTCACAGGTTTAGTACTTATTAGCAATCATCTAGTGTCTATTATTGAGAACCAAGTATGAAAGATTAATAGGATAATTCTATGTATTAACATAGTAGTGGTAGTTATTTAGAAAAGGAGGAAAAACTTTTCTGAAGTAAATTCTATTTGGGTGGCAATTATTTTGAAAGAGGAAAAAAAAACACGTGTGTTGAATTTTTTGTCAGTTTCATCAATAGGATATGGAGATTACCAAGGATTGCTTGAATTTCTTGTCTTCGGTTCATTCTTTTGATAGCGCTAGGATTTCGGACTTTTTTTGGGAATGATTTTTATGTTTGTTTCAGGTATGCAAGATAATCTCAGCGGTTTAATTGCTGTTCAAAATTTTTGGCATTGCATGTAATACCTTTATTTTATGGATTAATGACATGGAACTAGGATTGGAATTTGAAATGGTTATGAAATTCTTTTTTAACAGTTGATGTTTGCTCATAACAAATCAGGCTTGAAACAGAATTGGAGAGAAGAAAAATAATAAGAATATAAAGAATATGTTAGCGTTTGCTTTAGGCATCTAGGATCCACACATAGAATTTTGAATTTAAGGGATCTCACCATAAAAGAGCCCCAAGTTTAGTGAATATGACCCTAGGAAAGAGTAAGCATCTATAGTTCAAATTCTCTTTGATCCACTCTATATAATCGTCCAAAAATAAAAACTGCATGTTTTCAAAGAAGGGGAATCTTCCCCGCGAAGAAAAAGGTTCTCCCTATCCTAGGGGGAGGGGGAGAAGTTCTGGCTTGAGGAATTATATGCTCAGGATGATTGGAGTAATTCTGGGCAATCTCAGTGGAAATTGATTTATACATTCTGTAACATAAAACTTCCAAATGTTAAAACTCTTAGTTATTAATATAAAATACAAGCACCAGATTTCTAAACAAGTAAAACCTTCTAATCAAATACACAACATTTTACTCATTAAACTTTTCGTTTTACTGATCGATAATGTGTTGCAAAAATTTTTCCTTTTGTTTTCTTTGGTAGTTATTGAAGTCATGGTTCTGTAATGTGTTACTTCCTCCGTCCTTTAGCTTGTCCTTGTTTGACTTTCATGGTCAAATCGATCAATTTTAATTGAAAATATCTTTTTATATTTATTAAAAGTAGGCACATAACTATCATCACAAGATAGTACATTGAATATACCATAAAAGTTGACTTTTGTATGATTCATAATATTTTTTGTAAATGAAGAATTTCAAAATAGGTTAATTTGACCATGAAAAGTCAACTGTGGCAAGTAAATTCGGGCGGAGGGAGTATTACATGTAATGATAACCCTTTATCTGATTCTGATTTGCTGCATGTTTTTATGTGGCAAATGGTGGCGATTAGATTGAAGCTACATGGTAGACTTACCTTTGTTGGATGACAGTCTTGGACTTCAATCATTGCTTCGTTATATTTTTGCCAGGTTTGCTGTGTGATTCCCCCCCCCCCCTGCACTGGAGCTTTTATGGCTGGTCATGTTTGATGTATTAAAATTATCAGGTCATTCATTTGTAAGTTTCATTAGTTTTTTTGGCCTACTCTGAACAGTAAGCCATAATATAATAGTCAATTTCTTCCATGTTCAGATTGAGCTATATATTAACTGGTCTGTGTCTGATGCTGTTTTATCTTTAACCTATACATTTAATAAAAATGCATACCTGCAGATTAATTGTGTATGTGAACTAGACTTCATTTTTACTTCTTATTTTGAGTATATCAAAACTTTCCAGTTACAGTATCAGCATGTTTGGACTAGGACTCTTATCTATATAGATTGGGTGTGTATTGTGAAATATCCATCTGATGAACGGTTTCTTTTGTGTGTTATGAAGCTTCAAATATGATATTAATGACGTGAACGGAAGAAAGATAATGAATAATTACACATGAATAGAATGTGATGCACTAGAAATCCTCGCGTAGTTCTCACTTAAAACCTGCCTAGGCTCTAGGTAGTAGTACTCAATTCTCTATTTTTCTTGTATTTAGAAAGCCCCTCATTTGAATTAGTCCTCTCTCATCGATTTGATGAAGCCTTCTATTCTTAATTAAGCTTGTAATAAAGAAGAAATGAATTCTTATTTATTGGTATTGTGGGATTTGTGATTTTGTTTTTCCTTGTAGGTCATTTCCTTTTAACAAATGAAGGCTTATGTTTAGGATAAAAAATCTATGTCTAATGAGGGACCTATTGTCCTATTTATTTTTGACAAATGAAGGCTTATGTTTAAGATAAAAATCCAGGGGGATGGAGGGATTTTTGCACCTTTGCTTAGAGAAGAATAGAAGTTTTCGCCTGTTTAAAAAATACCAGAGCTTCTTTGCTGAGAGGGGATTATGAACTTTGCGCCTTTCAAAAGTAATACCTATGTGACCCTTTGCCTTGTAGATATTCCTATTGATTTTCTGAAAGTTAAGTGGGGTATACACATTCCATATCCCTCAATAGATGTCGCACTTGTCATGCTATAAGTATTAGTTCAATCTCATGAGAAAAACAGTATTAGTTCAATCTCATGAGAAAAACTTGTAGTGAGCTTTACTGGTTATATAGGCCTCTTTTTTGGATTAGTTGTCGTTTTATATATGTTCTTTTTTCTTTTTGAAATAATTGAGATCTTTAAATATAGTTAGAATCGTTATTTTTTTATTATACATCTTGCTCTGCCCTTGTATATACATGTGTATGAATATTTACCTGAGTTATTTTATTTCAAGATAAATTTTAATTCACCTACCTGGTATTTATGGAACCTATTTCGAGTTGGTATTGAATTTGATGCCTAGGATACCCATTTTCTGTTGGACTTTCCAAAAACTTCATGTGAGACAGCTTGCTTTAGTTTAACATAATTTGAAATAGACTAGCTGATGGGCATAGATAGCTCTAACAGACTAGGCTAGACATTTAAAATACAATAAAGAAAATATACTAGGCTTGAGAATTATGGTCAGGGAGGGGTTGATGAAGATATGCCTGATTAAAAATCCTGGCTTTGTACCTTTTCAAGTGTACAATATATTACTGAATTTTCTGCAGTTTGCTATCAATAATTCTTCATGGGTGTTCTTTTGACGGGTCAGGAACAGTTGAATGAAGAGAATATTGTTGCCCCCTCCAGCCCTGCTTACATCGTAATATGCATTGTTGTATATTGTGTTTAAACAGCGGGTTGCTGTATTATATTCCCATCTTTAGAACTATTTATAAATCAAATAGGTTAAAGCTTTATTATTCCTGTTAGATATCAAAATATGAGACTTGGAAGTTGATGAAAGCCACAAGCCTACAATAAATTTCAAAAGAGCTGGGGGTGCAGAATATATTCAATTGTTCTCCAGTAAGTTTCCTTAACTTGAAAAGAGAGGTTCTGTCCTCGTAAAATGCATGAAATTCAACTGGACTTTCCAATTTCTAGTTGAATAGAGTTGGGGACCTGGGGGATGATGATGGAATTACATCTGGCAAACATCACACGAGTGCTTGATTCATGGTTTTCACACTAATAGGTAGAAATAATTCAAGTAAAAAAAATGCACTATAGTTTAATTGAGATGACTGGTGTTGTTTAATGATTAAAGTTGCAAATGGATTGATACTAAGGTGGGTAAAATAACGAACAAATACTAAAGTAGTGTACAATAAGTAGTGCAGTTGATTTTTTTCCTGGAAAATTCATAAAATATTAGAGCTCAAAGTTGATTGGTCTTGACTAATGGAATAATTAATGGTGTACTATAAACATTTTAATGTCATGAAAGTCATTGCCATTTTCATATTAAGTAAATTTACATGAGTTAAATTTTTGGATATTACGGTCAATCTTGATAGTAACCTATAAGACATGTAGGCGGGGTGAAGTTTAGGCGGAGAAAACACATTTTATCTTCTAGTGTATTCATTTTAGAGTCAACTAGCCTTGCATGGAACAGTGTGGAGCTTGGTCTCTCTAATTGCCCACTTGCTTTAAGATCTGTTTGTGGCAATATGTACATCCTTGTATCATTTTGCGAATTAGTCCTAGGGGTAGCACTGAATTCTCTCTTTTATCGTGGAGGCAGAAATCCCCCGTGGCAGAATTTTTCTTCTGCCTTTTGATTTGATAAAGACTTCTAAATTTCATGATACTTGTAACAACGGAAAGATACTTTTCCTTCACTATTTTTTCTTCTTTAAATTCATTTCATTTTGACTCTCGTTCTAACAAGTAATCAAAGCACACCATAAGAGGATACAAATTTTGTTATTCTTCTTTTGATTCCCCACTTGTCAAGCTGAAAGTAGACCAATGTAAAACCAATATCATGAGAAAACTGGTATTGAGCTTTATTTGTAATCTAGGGCTTTTTTGTGGATTTAGGTGCCCATTTATATATGGCAGGTTCTGTTTCACTTCTTCAGTAATTGAGATCATTTCATATATAGCTTCGATGTTGACTCTCTAGCTTTGTTATTTTTTTAGTCCATCCTTGAGTTGTGTGTACTTAACATGTTATTTTAGTTGACTATGGATTTCAATGCAACTACCCTGTCCTTTCAAACACATCCCCACCCCCACCACCCCACCCACAAAAAAAAAAAACAAAAACAAAAACCCACCTAATGGAGTTAGTATTGAAGTTGATACTTATGTTACCTTGCCCCCCCCCTCTTCTGTTAGACTTCCCATAAACTTCATGTGATAAATCTTGGTTTAGTTTAACATAATTTAAATAACAAGTGCGGATGTAGCTATTTATTTTTGTCAAGTTCAGAGTCAGTAATGTCTGACATTTTAAACAAATAGGAATCAACTTGGAATATCTGGAAGTAGACACGTGGACAATAAATTAACAGATGTAGATGGGTATGGATAGAGTTGCTTGACATCTAAAATACAATAAAACAAATTTAACAAGGCTTGAGATTGTGGTCCCGGGGGAGGGGGGTATTTGCCTGATTATAAACAGGTTTTGAACCCATGTAAGGGTAATACTATATTACCCCATTTTCACTATTTTGCTATCAGCAACTCTTTAAGGTGTTCTTTTGCCGGTTCAGGACTCTAGAATAGGCCAATGTAGTGGAAGTGAAGGTTGAGCTTTGAACTGCACTGAAATAGATAGACATCATCCACGTACTCTTCTTTGAATATTGTTGCACCCCTGCTTACATTGTAATATTGGTATGTGTATATATATATATCGTGTTTTTACAGGTATTCGTTGTATTATATGCCTTTTTTATGGCTATTTTTTTTATCAATCAGGTTAAGGCTTTAATATTCCGGTTAAATATCAAAAAATTGAAAGGTTGCGAACTGATGAAGGCCACAGTAAATGTCAAA
>CM025787.1:12877356-12927845 GCA_014636745.2 Centella asiatica | reverse complement strand
AAAAATTGAAAGGTTGCGAACTGATGAAGGCCACAGTAAATGTCAAAAGAGCTGGGGCATACGGGTGCAGAGTGAATTGATGTATACTGAAACAATTTTCCTGCTAATAACTTGAGAAAGAGGTTCTGACCTCGGAAAATGTTTGTATTATCACTACTGTATACTTCTGTATATAAGTGGTGTATTTGTATTTTACCCTAGCCAATTTTGATTGACCTTGGCTAAATTAATGGTTGAGATATGAACATTATAATTTTAGCAAATGTTATTTTCATATTAAATAAATGAATTTAGGCATGTTGACTTTTGGAGTTTACAGTCTACAGGTAGAGAATTCATGCCCAATTGGCTTGCATAATTTCTATCGACTTGGGTTTGACTAGTTTGCCTTGCTTTAATATCCTTTCTGGTTACATAAATCCCTGAACAACGCTCGAATTAACAAGTCTTGCAACATTAAGGTTTACTTTGACATGGATTAGGCATTAATGGAACTGTTCACCGAATTTTTTAACAAAATTTATCAACAAAAGTCCAGAATAAGGAGTTTATTTGTTAGATTCTTGTAAACGTAATGGTGATTACCAGTGGTATTAACACTCAACCCAGGGCTAGATATATTTCTTGATCCAGTGGAAAAAGGGCATAGTCTTTGTTGTACTTCTCATAAATCTTGCCTAGATTAATATGCTAAAATCTTATGTTGCATGAATGTGGCAATGATTTTGTTGTTTTGGCTTAAAATTTGGAAATTTTAAATTTTAGCAGTGTAATAATGGTTATTACAATATATAATTTCTTAACATTTAAGTTAAAGCAAAGAAATGAGGCAATGATTTGTTTATTTAATTTAGTCTTGAATTCACAATTATTTGATACGATGTTAATGCAACTTCGAGTGTGTTTGCTTTTTATGTCTTGAGGCAAATGTGGAACCGTGCACAAATGGAGAGATATTTGAAGACATGCTTGTTGGAACTTAAATGGATGAATGATGAGAGCTGCAGTTGGGGAGGTTCCTTTAATAGACTTCTATTATCATCTGATTAATGGTGTCGCTCGTGTACATTGAAATGTTCTTCGCTTGTATTATCTTGAATTATTAATTTATGTATGCTTGAAATTTTAACGTAAAGAATGATTGGATTATGAAATTATTTAATTAATCTATGCTTCTGCAGTTTTGTACATACGTCCAAGGACAAGAGAAACCATGCCCTTGTTTTTAACGTAATGTTTACCACACCCTAGATACATGTGAATCTGGCAGAAATTTGTCTAATAACTGTTATTTTCATAAGTATTTGCAGGTTGAATACAAATTTCAGTTTTTTAGCATAATATAAAAATCTCAGATATAATTTGTAAATTAATTTCAGAATTAATAAACAAGATAAATTATATCAATCAATAAATAATGATTTTTATTGATATTTGAATATGATATACAACCTGGTAATCAAAACTGGTTGACATCATCATCTTTACTCAGTACAATGGTGAACAACTATTGTGTAGAAAATGATTTCTAACTTTTAAGTTCTAAAGAATTTACTGCTATTTCTGTATCTCACTCAATATTTAACTCTCTTATGAAATGATACTTCTTTTTCTGTAAATGAATTACAATTGTTATCTCTCAATTTTTTTCCTCAATATATATAGAGATGTATTTGATTCTCTAAGTTGTGTTTTACCTCAGCTACTTTGTGTCTCTATTTATAGACACAACTCCATTGTTCTCCAAGTTTTTTTTTGAGTTGCCTCTAAAAATATCTTTAATGTTCGTTGATAATTGCAGCTTTATTATATAACTTCTCTTTTGTATAACCTTTCTTGTACGCCCATTTGTCATGTAACTTTTCTGGTACACTCTCTTCTTATTGCATCAACTCCCTAATTTTATTCTTGGAGTTCTTATGATAAGTTATATCTGTAACATCTAAATTTGTATAACTTATCTCTTTAAACTTTTTTGGTTCTTATTGGACTAACTTCCTTATTTTGCTCTTTAAGTTTGTATAAATTATTTTCGCAATTTTTACACTTGCAACTTTATACACATATTGTGTATATGTATATCAGTTTTCACATTTGCAACTTTATACACATGCTGTGTATATATATAACATATCTCCTTGAAGTTTTTGTAATAGATAATCTCTCTTTATTGAACCATTTTCTTTATTTAATTTCACAGCCCCAACTGAGCTAGTGGACTGTGCAGTCAGCCATACGTCATCTTCAATCACTGATGACGATTAGTTAAACTCTGACGAGTTAGTCTCTTATGGTCATTTAGTCTCTGATGCATATTGGGAGTTTTTGTACAATTTCAACAATAGTCTCTGATTGAACAATCATTAGTCTCTGATAGTACTTTAGTATCTGACAAACTAATTTCATAGTCTTCGATAGGCTAATTTCGTAGTATCCGATAGTACTATTTCTACAGTTAAGTTATAGAAGTGTTTTGAGTTTTCATTTGCTGATACATACCATCATTCCTTGTAGAGACATTATATTTTGAGTGGATAACATCATCTTACGACGTGTTATATACCTGAAAATGACATTATCCACTGCTGAACTCATTTTGCAAATCATCCCATGATGAAGAAATTATCTCCCGGTGAACAAATTATCTCTCGGTGAACAAATTATCTCCCGGTGAACAAATTATCCCATGCTAGTTTATCCATTGATGAAGGAATTATTCACTGATGCAGTTCAACATCAAATCGACAATCTCCAAGTTTAATTCATCAATCTTCAATCTTCAAGTTCAGTTCATGCTGCTACAGATTATCTTCTAATGACTGTTATGATAAATTATCCTCTGAGTTATCTCTTAATGTGTATTTTACATTGTGAGAGGATACTTTTCACTGGTTTGTCTATTATCCGCTGATAAACAGTTTATACTGTCAAAAGATAATATTTAGACAAAACCAACTTTATTTTCAATTTCGGTACAATTACAAAATCTAACAATGATAAATGTTTATACATTATCATCAAATGTTATAATTCGTAACAATAACATAGGTCAACATAATAATAATAATAATCAAGGTGAATTTTTCTTATTGATTACGTAAATCATTTGTAATAAGCTTTGGTTCACATTTTCAAAACTTAATCAAATTGTTAGCAAAAAATTAAAATCAAATGAAAAGATAGAAATAAGGCCTCGATGGAGAAGAACTTATTTTATTTTAAGTTACATACGGCTTACTACTTTTGAATTCTAGACACTCATTAATAGTTTCATCACTAACTACTCACATATTCATCACCAATTACTTTGTAATAATGTAACATAAACAAGTTGAAACTCTCAGGGTTTTTTCTTGTGAGACGAGATAGTAATAACATATTGAAAAGATATTTGTGATCATAAATGAGAACAACGTTATTATTTAGACACATCTGTCAATCCATGAGTTATATAAGTAATAACATATATTATCTCATTTAATTTATATAAGAGCAAATAGATAACGTTATAGATTGATGATCATGAGATAAAGTTGATTAAAGCTTAGTTATTTTAGAATATTGAATTTATTACATTTAATAAAACTTTTAGAAAAAAGATGACAAATAATAATTAAGTGTAGTTAGATGTTACACTTCTTCTCTATGTAAATTTTTTCAAATCTTTATGGAATGCAGAATCATTTTTATAACTAGGGTTAGTTGCACCATTAATACCTTAACTTAGACCATCTTACACAATTGATTCCCCAATTTTAATTTCTGCTTATTATATCCCTTAACTGTATTTTTTTTACACGACAAGGTTATTTCAGCTATTTTTATCAGAATTCTTTAAAATCAAACTAATTATTGACGGAAAATTTATAAATGTGTACAAAATTCATTCATGATATGCAAAAAAAATTAAAAACAAAAATAAATGCGTGCAACAAATTGTGGTAACCATGTGTACTTCATTAATTCATATATATATATATATGTGTGTGTGTGTGTGAGAGAGAGAGAGATATATATATATATATATATATATGTGTGTGTGTGTAGATATATTTCAGTTTTTAAATAAAATACTAATATAATATACTATTTAAGATAAAAATGTTAAAACAACTGTAAGAGAAGTACTAAATTTTCTTACTCCCTTATATCTTTATAAAATTCTAATCTCTTTTCTAAAACCTCACTCTTAGAACTTCTCTTTAACCAACCATCCTCGTAAATTGCAAGTTCATTCTCTCGAACAACTATCCTTTTCTAAAAGCAGTCAAACTTTTATTCTCCTTAAAGACCAAGAGGTAAGAGCCTTATAATCGTCTGCTCTGCTCTGTTTTGTTTTCTCATGCATAACATTTGAGGGTATTAGTCATGCATGCTAGGTTTCCAAAGAAAGAATAAAGTTTCAAAAGCGGTAGTAGCATTCTTTTGCTTATGTGTGTGTTATAATATACACGACAGCTAGGATAATGATGCACCATAAATTGGGTCTATTCCTGGTTAAACATCATCCATGATCTTATGAAAGGTCCTTTTTTATAGCAGAGACAAGTTCTAACTTAGTCTCTGACTGCATAAAGTTAGTCTCTGATGAGTTTGGCGTTGAACAATAATCCACTGATGGGTTTGGCGCTAAGTTTGACATTGACTAAATAGTTGGCGATGAGTTTGGCGATGAACAAATCATCTCCTGACAGCCAAGAGAGTTGGCGATAGTAAAATACCGACGAGTTTGGCGTTGGGTAATTTATCCCCTGATGGCCGGGTAAGTTATCCCCTGATGGCCATCCCCTGACGGTTAACCCGTCCCCTAATGGCTAGGTAAGTTATCCCCTAATGACCATCCCCTGACGTATCCCGTTCCCTAATGGCCGGGTAAGTTATCCCCTGATGACCATCCCCTGTTTATGCGCACTCACATATTTACATTTCAAGACATGAATTCCTCATGTTATACCAATAATGATGTTTTACAGAACCTTTCATGCACCAGTATTTTGAGATTAAGATTAGCTAAGGACCAAGGCAAGTGTATACTCACTCTATTCCTTTTTCATTAAATACGTAAGATCATTGATTCGATTTACGTAGATAACCAAATGTTGTACCTTGTTTTATGCAAGATCAATATTTTTCATGAATAAGTAACGTACGATTCATTGATCTGAAGTACGTGAAAAGATATTGATTGTTGAGCCAAGTATTTTTGGGCTATTACTAGCTGTTTTATTTTGCTAGTAGGCTAAAGGAAATCCTATATGGATATAGAAGCTTTATTTATTGTCCTATACTTGCGAAGTATATCCATATAGGTAACTTAAGGCTAGTGGGTTGCAATCGCCTGACACCCTAGCCTATGATGATAGGGAATGATAGACTGAGACATCGGTAATCAGACTCTCGCAGACTAATGTTTTTTGCGTTTACGCATGTCATTATGATGAAGTCAAATGATCAGGTTGACCAGTTGATATGTCGTTTGATGAAGAGATGATGAAGTCAGATAGTGGTCAGGCTGGTCAGATGATGCACTGTCTGATGAAGAGAAGGCGCAAATAAATGATTCCTGAATTCTTTCAAGTAAAGGGGCAACCCCTTGTTATCATTCGGGGACCCTGGAAGTTGCTTATTTATTAAATTATCAGGAGGTGCCGGCATCGTTTCACCCAACCTCATTAAACACTGTAGCCCTTTGAAATATCTATTTTAACGACATACCGAACTTATGATTATATACTTGTTTAGCATAAATCGCACATGTGGAATATTATGAAATGTTTTACAGGTTATGATGTGAATCCCTTCTCGTCTAACAAGGGTGAGGAAAAGATGACATGAGGAACATTTTCTAATTGCTCTCCTATGGATGACCTTTTTAAAGAAAGAATGAAGTGTAAGAACATTATTGAGTTAGTAGGATTGTAAGGCTTATGAGCCCTCACAAACTTTCGCTGTAAAACAACTATTTTGGTTATGTAATAGAGAGTATATTTCTCTTATTCCATGATGTGTATGCTTGATTTATGATTTTTTTTGTTGTCAATTCCTGGCAGTACCCGAAGTTCAGTGTGGGATTTTTGGGGCTGTCGCCGGACATTGCCTATGCTGTGTCGTTCGTTCCTCCACTTTTGGTTGTCTCTACTGCATTCTCTTTGGTATTCCCAAGCGAATGTGAACTATTTAAGAATCGGTTAATTGTGTGATGACCTTTTTCCCTCCGGCAACGAGTTTCATTTTTCCAAAGATTTACGTAGTTGTTACCGGCATATGCGTAGGAGCAAACAAGCCGATACGTCCCCAGCCTATTTCTCTTATCTAGAAGCTCTTTTTGTTGTTCTTGACAGCCCATCTTTGTCTCAGTAGAGTCTTTCAGTGGGTCCTCTTCCCGATTGCTGGTATTCATTTTTTAGTAGTGTTGGACATATAATAGTTCCGAATCGAATCTCTTTAGAAACACAATCAAAGACTAAACATGACATATGAGATGACACTTGACTGAGTTCACAAATTCACTAACTCAAGTTTAAAGGCAGTGAAATTAAAATATAGATGGTGGTCCAATAAGGAGAGATTGGCTACTAATGAAGTTTCAAGGAGATAAGTTATACACTACAGGTGTGAACATTGATATGGAGAAAAGTCATACTTATACACTAGCATGCGTATATAGCTGATGGAGTGAAAACTGCAGAGATAACTCATAGAAATTTGAAGGAGGAAAATATGGAAGATGGTCCAATCAAAAACCAGGAAGCTCATAGAGATAAGTTATTCACTGTAGAGATAACTTATCATGGGAACTCTAAGAGGAAAATAAGGGAGATGGTGTGCTGATACATCAGAGATGTTACATAATAGGTTAGCGTGCAAGAAAGGTCATGCAAAAAGAAGAAGTTATGTGATAGAGCTGCAATTACAAAAGAATATCAGAGATATTTTTGGAGGCAACTCACTGAAGAAGCTTGTAGAACAAGGAAGCTTTGTCTATAAATAGAGACATGGAGTAGCTGAGATAAACACATTAAGATAACAACAAGAATATATCTTATCTCAGATCATATTGCAGCTATAATAAACTTACAGAGAAAGAGAAACAAATTTTCATAACTTGAGAGAAGCTAGAATTCATATTCTAGAGTGCAACTGTTATTTTCAACAGAGTTGTTAGAAGCTGATCATTCACACCAGTGATCTTTTGTAATCTTTCATTGATTTATAAAAGTTCAAGAAACACTTGTGATATATTGTATTTTTTCAATTTCACAACTTTTAATACAGTATATTCACTAAACTCACAAAGTTCAAAAGAATTTTGTGATTTGTATTCAATCCTCCCTTCTACAAACCATCTTGTGGGACAAACATACATACCTATCAACTATCTTGCAGAATTTTTTATTAGCCCGCAAAATTCAAAACACTGATCTCCACACTTTTCAGAGAAGGTAGTCGATTACTAGTGAAATCAACAACCAAGTTAGAGTTAGATCTTTATATATGATAAAATACTCCCTATGTCAAGCTTTATATGTCATATTTGACTTTTGTACTTGTCCAAATATAATTATCGCATATGATATTCAAGGAAAATTTAAAAATATAATTTTTTCTTATATTAACCTCACATTTAATGCTAATCTAGTTTTCAAACTTTATAACATTGATTATGAAAATGATAAATATATAATGAATAATTGATTTATGAATGTCCATTTATTCTCTAGAATTCTCCACAATGATTTAGATTTATGAAATAAATATCATTAATAAAAGAAGTGAAGGCCAAGAGTTGATGTAACTTCCTTTAACTCCATCTATAAATAGGAGTGTGCATGTATTACTTGGACAAATTCATAATAAGATTGTTACCCCTCTAAATATCTCTTTATTTATTCTCTTGTTCTTAGTGAAAGGTATTATTTTTAGAGTTTTGACAATTATAAATTAAATAAATTATTTTAGATAGTTCTTCTCCATAAGACATGCATTGCACCTACACACACATTAATAAGAAAAGACATAAAAATACTTATACAACTGTAAATATAATTCTCTCACCAAAATAAAAAAATACTCACTCTAACAAAAGCCTCAAATTCTACATCCTAAGAGAAGTTTTTGTAAGTGTAAAAACATAAAGATAAAAACTCTCTCCAAATAGTGTTTATTGTTATCTAATCCTTTTGTTTTTTTCAAAAGAACACACCTTCTGTAATATCAAATATCAAAATACTTTTCTACCAATTACAAAATTCTAAGTTTCCTTAGAATAGTATTTTGAGTAATTCATGCTACTTCTAACTATTCTTAAAGATTAATTAGATTTTTTAGAATAGTAGTATGAGCAAGTTTTGACAAATTCGACACTCCAAATTTACATAGAATTTTGTTAAAAGACAACAATCTTACTAACACTCCTATCTCCTAAAATCTTTCTATAAATACCCACCTCCACCCGTCTTCCCATTACAAGTAACCAAGTCATTTTTGAAGCTCTCTCTCTCTAAGTTTGTTCTCAAGCTTTCTTTCTCTACGTATCTCTCTACACCCACTTGAATATATTATAGAGATATATCATACACACACACACACACACATATGACGAATGATCCATATCTAAGGTTAGTTATGAGTTTTATACAACTTACCCACATGCATCCATTGGATGAAGAAATGGGTGGTGAGGATGTGTTGTCCCAGTGAGATAGCCTAGAACTTGTAGGGGGTGGGTGTGGGGTGGGGTGGGGGGAGGGGGATGGGATTGAATACAAGTTCTTAAAACCTTTTCAAATTCTTGTTCTTCAAAGTATTAAACTTGCGGAAAATAAAGAACAAAAACATATTTATAAACAATTGCTTTTATTGATTAACAATTGATTACAAATTTTAACAATCACAAATCAATTGTCAACTTCAATTTCTGTATTGTATATATATAAATCTATAAAAACATATAACTTCTAATACAATTTTGTAAAAAAAAAATTACAACTTTCAAATCTGAATCGTAATTCAGCTTTTAATCTCTATTCAGTATATGATTTCTATGTACAATTGGAATAGGTTTTTTTTCATTACATGATGAAAAACTACTTCTCTAGTTAGTTTCCTAACCAACTTCGTCTTCAATATATTTTCAATGTCCATGTCGAAGATAACTTCTAATCCAATTAGAACTTCGTACTGCACCAGAGAGTAATTTTACTTTAACCTCTGACTGCTTCAACTTTAGTTTCAGATCAACTATGTTTAGTCTCCAACAACTTAAGCTTAGTCTCCGATACTTTAATCTTAGACTCCGATGCTTTAATCTTAGTCTCCGATGGTTTACGCTTAGTCTCTAATGACTTAAGATTAGTCTCCGATGCTTTAAGCTGTAGTCTCTGATAAGCTTTTGCCTTAGTCTCCGATAGACTAAACATAATCTTTGACTTGTTGAAATCTCTGATGCAATTTTGGTAGTCTCTTATAATACAAATTAACTTACTCTCATATAAAAATAAACTACATGAATCAGAGAGTGAACTACCAGCTACACAAATTTAAATGCTATGAACTAGCACTAACTGTACATTTGTATATATAAGTATTCTAAATACAATCATCATCAAATGTTATAAAACCTAACAATCTCCCCTATTTATCATTATCAAAGTGATAAACATAAATCAAGGTTGATGATGATGTCAAAACACAAAAATTACAAGAATACCTTAGGATAAAAATAATAAAGAATATGCTAACTACAAATGTACCTGAACTAAGATCTTTGATCTTAAATTCAACTTCACCAAGACACAGGTTTAAATCCTATAAGTCTGACTTCAAAAATAAAAATCAACAACCACAACTTCACCCTTTCGTCATGTTGATTTCTTTGACTCTATTCTCCAGTAGCTTTCTGAACTCGATCTCATCTTCATCAATTGAATCTTTTAGTATGGTTATGAATCCTTCAAGTTCACCAAGGCTTGATGTGTTGATTTGTTTTTCATAATTAAAGAAATTCACATCCTGATGAAAATTCTCATACCATAACCCATATGGAAGTGGAGGAATATCAACTCTTGGTAGCTTGATTAGCTTTTCTATTTCTACAAGCTCCTTTAGAATTTGCCTCTTGAACTCCAAGTTAGACACATAATTCTCAGAGTCTCTCCATCTTTTTGAATGACTTTGAGATACTCCTTGTCCTTTTTATCCTTTTCAAGATTAATAGACTCAACACTCTTTTTTAAAAGCTTCCTTCAATTCAGAAATGTTAGCCATCCCTATTCTGGAGATTTTACTACATGGAACTGATTTTAATACACTTGGTTCAACCATAGTTACCAAAGTAGTTTCAACTTTCTTTGGAGACTCACCCTTCAATAGCTTCCTCCTGGCCCTACTCTCAGCCTGCTCAATCTCCTTATTTCTCCTTCTAGTCTCAACAGACTTTTGAGCTTTTGTTTCTTTGTTGTCAAGACCTATTTCTTTAATTCATCCTCCTCCCTAGCTGCAGCCATCTCCTCTTCCTCTTGCAATTTTTGAGCAAGCAATGCATCAGCTTCAATTAATTTTTGCTCTTGAGAATAAACTAACTCTACTTTCCCATCTACTATCATCTCCACTGGAGTGGGAAAGTGAGCAGTCTTCATGGCATCTCCTAAGAGCTTAGGATGTCCTGGTTGAACAAACTTTTTATTCTTTGGTTCTTCAACCAGGATTCCCTTACCTTTATCTTTTCTTGTAGTTGAAGTTGTTATAGTAGAGGGAAGAACTGTTGTTGTTGTTGTTGCTATTGCTGTTGGTGTTGTTGTTGTTGTTGCTGCTGCTGTTGTAGATGGTGTTGGTGTTGTTGTTGTTGTTGTTATATTAGACTTGATGACTGCATCAAGGTCTCTTTTGTCACCTTCAAGTCTTGTAAGTTCAACCATCAAGCTAGCATAGCTTATTTTCTCAGGAATAATTTCTGCAGACTCTTTTGGTTGAATTTGAACTGCAGATGACTTTGACTGACTACTCTCCTCCTTTTTGACATCAAAATCTAAAGGTGTAGGAGAAGTAGTAGCGAGTGTTGGAATGACCTGTTGTATAAGTTATGTGAGATTTTGAAGAGTGAGATCAAATTTGTCTTGTTTTTGCAAAATGGCCTGGACATTAGATTCCAATGCTTGAAGTCTTTTCTCTATAGCGGACTGCTCCCTTAGATGCATATTAATGGAATTGAGCATCCTCCTTGGAAGGTGACCTTCATAGAATGATCTGATTTTGTTTGTGTCTAGTTCCATCTTGGTCTCAACTCTTTGGAGTGCATCCTAGAGACCATTGATCAAGAAGTGCTGGTACTTCATATGTTTCTTGTCAATTTTGACCAATTTTTCATAGATTGCACTAGGTGTAAGCTCAGCTGCACCAGACCCTAATGTGGTCAAATAATCTTGTTGAAGTTGGGCAGCGGCTTTATCCAAATTGTTTGTGTAGCTTGCATCCAGCCAATCATCCACATTTTCATCTTCAATCTTAACAGGCTCAGGTTCATGTGCAACTTGTGTCTTCAATGCTGATATTTGATTTTGGTGTCGTTGATGTCCATATAAGATTTCAAAATCAACGTTGGACATTTCAGCAAGTAATTATAGAGTTGCATCCCCAGACTTTGAGCTTCCCCTAATTTCCTCTGTTTGAGCAAGTGTTGTTGGAGTAGATGAAACTATAACTTCAATCGAGGTAGAGGTCTCAACAGGTTTGAGAAAATCACCTGCTGAGAATGTATTTTTCTCTCTATTCTTTTGTTCAAGGATCCCATCCTTGCTCACACCCTCACCTTTTGCCTGGAGTTGGACATCCAGCTACTCTCTCTCTCCTTTTTCCAAGCTCTCTAAAGCTTGACTCTCATATGTTTGTATGTTCTCTCCTTTTTCCAGATCATTAGCCTGACTCTCACTAATTATTCTCTCGGCCTCACTCATATGGATAATGACACTTTGTCCTTCAGAAGGAGGGGGTAGAGAAGAAATAGTTGTAGTACTAAGGAGAGGGGGTTCCCTTTGTATGGCAGTGGTTAGGGATCTCTCGAATGAAAGTGTTTAAGAACTGACTGCACTTGTACTTTGAACAAATGGTTCTTGTGTGTCTGTCTCTAGGAGAGTTGGCTCTTCTTGGAGAAAATCAAGAAGATTTGAACTATCAAGTTCTAAAGAATCAAGAATAAGAGAAGAGATAGGAGAATGTACAGATGGGAATGTTGGTTGCTGCTTAAGAACAAAAATTTAAGCAGCATCAAGTTGAAGAGACTCTGTGTGTGTACTCCTTGTGTCACTCTTTCTTTTTGATCTTTTCTCTCTTTGGGTTTGCCCCTTTTTATATACAGGGGATTGTGCAGAATCTGTACCTATTGTTCCTAGTTGAGAACTTTCTTCTATGTTAGCATCCTTTTGGGAAGCATCCTTTTGGGAGGATGTTAATAGAGTACTGCTTTTCCTTTGAACCTCCATTGCCTTTTGAGAGGCAATGGATTGCTTTTGGCTTAAGGTTAACACTCTCTTCTTTCTCTGAGGAGCCACCTCAGCTTTCGTTACTCCCTTAGCCTCACTGTCACCCTCTTTTGTTTTTCTTTTAATTGGTAACTTTGTGGCTTTCGTTGTTTTTACAACGACAGTCTTTTGAGAGAGTGTGGAGGAGGCTTCAGATTGTTGTTGTGAAGATGTTGTTAGAGGATCAACAGGGTTTCTGGTATGTTGCTCAAGATCCTCAAAATAAGATAAAGTATAAAGGTTTGGAAACCTATCTATGAGAGTTGACCTCATGATAGGAGGGAAGGAAAGAGGAACCTTTACCTTTGCTGGCTTTCTCTTCACATCCGTGAATATGCGTTTACTCTGCAAAATTGTTGGCACAACTTGCATACTATTGATATTTAGGTTAGGAATCAGATTGTTTTCAATCATCATCAAAAACCTAGCATAATAGATTTTATTTTTATCACCAGTTTTCAGTTTAGCCATTAAGTTATGCAGAATTAACAACCCTAGAATTATGTGCCTATCATACAACACACTAAATGCAATTTGTTGTGTAAGTGTGGTGATGACATCATAACCACTGCATTTTGAAGTGAATGCTTTAGTGATAATGTCAAAGAACAAAGACCATTCCTGTCTTAGGTGAGGTCTAATAATTGAACCTACGGATGTAATTTCTTCATCATAGTGCAGGTTTTTAAACATGACAAAAATTTCCTCATCAGAGGTAAGAGGATCAAATGTATAATGGATACGCAAATTTAAAGTTTTTTTGATTACTTCATGATTAATGTTATACGAGACATTATCAAAACTAAAGGTTACCACAGGAGAGTCCTCACTCTCATCCTGAATGATAGCAGTGGACCACATAACAGTAATAATGTCCGTGGCCTGAGTGGGAACTTCGTAAATGGCATGTGACAGAGGTGAAGCATGAAGAAAATCCACGAATGGATGGTATTGCATTTCAAACTCATTCTTGTCGGAAGCATGGTTGGTTTTAATGAAGTCGAAGTCGCCGAACTTGAAACAAACAGTCTTTGATGCCATTGTTGAGATCTGTGAAAAGCTTGAAAATTCTTTGTAAAAAGGTTGTTAGAGTTAATTAATGATGATGATGTTTAGAGAATAAATTGTGCATATGTAAATGCTTAAGGTACTTTATAGACCTTAATATTAGTAAAAGTTTTGCATCCACTGATGATGCACTTATTCATTAGGGGATGATCTAACATTTCACAAGATGGATCATCTAAAGGACTTGACAAAGTGAAGAGGGATGTCTGTTGTTACTCTAAAAAGACTGAAGTATTCCGCACATTAGATATTCCAGATAAAGCTTTAATGGTTTAGAATCATCAGGGAAACCCATCAGGGGAACCCATCAGTGGATGACTGAGGCAGACCAACCCATCAGGGGAACGCGTCAGGGTATGACAGTGTCAGGCTAACCCATCAGGGGGAAAGCTCAACACTGCATCAGTGGAAGCTATCAGTGTATGTCACAGGTCATAACATCAGTGGATCAAAAAAGCACTGAGTAAAACTCAAGTGAAGGTTGAAGCCCTGATCCAGCCTTTAACAAAACTTGTCATCAGGGGATCCAAGAAGCATTGATCAAGTTCATTAGGGCGTGTTGTCAGTGGATGGTTATGACTGCATACACTTGTCATCAGGACTTACACTCAAATCAATGAAGCTTGTTGAAGAAGTAAGAGATATTAACTGGAAAGATATTTCTTGAAGTTTGTTATGGTCCAATGAGAACTCTCAAACATTAAATGCACGCAGATCAGGGGAAGAAAAAGAAGCAACAAAACTAGCAGCAGTCTGACACATAGTTTCCAAAGGAAAACGATGTGACATATATGCGACTAAGTTGAAAAGAGCAGCACGTCTTCACACATGGTTTCAACCATTGACCTTCTATATATGCAAAGGAGTTCTCATTACACAAAAAAATAGATCAATCCAGCAGATCATCAAATATCGAAGCACACAAATCACTAGAGCAGCTTTGTAATATATCTTGAGAGAAATATTTCAAAGAAAGATTAGAAGCTAGTGGGTGTGAATTTGAAGCTGTAATTCTATTACAGATCTTGTAGCTGTTTAATCACATTTGTGATTATATAGATTTCCAGAAAAAAAATCAAGTTTTAATACAACTATTTTAACTTGAATTTGTGTGTTCATATTTTATAGTTTTTCTGTTCATTGTAGCTGTTTCCTATCAGGGCCAACTAAAGTTTGAAAAGAGCAAAAAGTTTGTAGTGTTGGCATTCATTGTGACGCCCCCAGAAATCCCTCGAGCTGAGCCTCGTGCACTGTCAGCAATTTGGGTGACAGTCCTCAAGATTCCCAGGCTGGAACCCCGGGCCACGCCAGGAAACTGCCACACAACATCACAACAACAAAACAAACAACACAGCCAAGCATTTACAACACTCATGTGAGAAATACATTCTCAAATACATCATTACAAAATCTTAAGGTCCACATCATCTTACAAAACCTCAAAGCTTGAAAAATAAACAAGCTGCAGCGGAAACAAAACTTTTAGATGGCTCTTACGGCCTTACAACTTAAACATTCTTATGCCATTCTCTCTTTCTCTTTCTAAGGCGATTCAGCCTTCACGACATAACCTGAAAAACATTTATCGCATTCCACATGAGCGTTTACGCTCAGCAAGTATATATTCATAGGCAAGAAGGACAGATAATCCAAAAACTTTAATATTCTTCGAGGTTGGGCAAAGCAATGCCAACACCTCGTGATAATCAATAAACATATATCATCTAGGGTACTCGAGTGATATCAAGGGTTAACCCTTTTTCAATAAAACACGATTCGCCCTCTCTTCATTAGATAATGCATCACCTGACCAGACTGATCATTATCTGACTTCCTTTAACAATCAAATTTCATCCCAGTTGGTCAGCCTGGTCGTTTGATCCATCATTTGACATACGTAGTCACTTGTAGAAACCAATTAATCTGGGAAAGGTTTGATTACCGATGCCTTGCCTCGGTCTATCATTCCCTATTATCATTGGCCAGAATACCAGGCGAAAGCATTCAACAGCCCTTTAACTCCCCCGTATGGAATATATCTTCTTGGAAACATTTTCTCATTTTAAATTGGCATCCTCCACAATTAAAAACAGCGACTACTAAACACATTGGCATGCTCAACAATTAAAAGTAGACAACCGATGATTTTTCTATATACCCATACGGAAGCATGCTTAGGTGTGCATACAAGTTCACGACTGCAACACCCTTACATCATCATCATCATCTTTTGGTGTGCTAGCGACTTTAAATAGCTAGCAATCACCCAATAACATATAGCTCAATCATTAACATTTTTTCACGTACATCGGATCAATGATCATACGTTACTTAATCATAAAAGAGATCATCATCATGCATAAGCTTTAACATCATTCATTTACATAAATCGAAATAATGATTCTACGTAATCAGTAAGAAAGAAAGTGGAATGAATATATACTTGCCTCGGTCCTTAGCTAAAATCACTATACTGGTTGCAAAAGGGTTCTGTAAAACATCATTGTTGGTATATCATGAGAAATCCATACTTAAAAGATGACCATTCAGATTAGAAAATGGTGATCAGGGCATGAGGTTGCCCGTCGGGGAAAAGTTCACTCGTCAAAGACTAACAAATATCTCATCAGAGACTGATGATGTCATCTTTACTCATCGGAGACTAAGGCTGACGTCATCATCAGAGACTAATTAACTCATCAGAGACTGATGATGTCATCTTTACTCATCGGAGATTAAGGCTGACGTCATCATCAGAGACTAATTAACTCATAAGAGACTGATGATGTCATCTTAACTCATCAGAGACTAAGGCTAACGTCATCATCAGAAACTAATATTAACTCATTAGAGACTAGTGTTATCTCGTCAGAGACTAACATCAACTCATCAGGGACTAACTTCATTTCATCAGAGACTAACTTTATCTCATTAGAGACTAACATTTACTCATCGGAGACTAACATTAACTCATCAGAGACTAATATAATCTTGTCAGAGACTAACTTCATCAGAGACTAATATTTACTCATTGGAGACTAACATTAACTCATCAGAGACTAATGTTATCTCGTTAGAGACTAACATTAGAGCTTGTCTCCGTTTTAATGGAAGGCCTTACATGAACAAACTCAACCTAGGATACCTCATGAACATGAATATGCAAAAGAACGCAGCATTTCTTTTAAAGCTTTATTCTTCCTTGAAAACGTAGTATGAACGGCTAATACTCTCGGATGATATGCAAAAAGAAACAATCAGAGGAGAACTTAAGATTCTTACCTCCTGGGTTGACGAAAGAGTTCAAAGCCTGAAATGTTCCTCCGAATGAGGTATTTACAGTAGGCTGAGATTAAGCCTTGGAATAGAATCATTGGTTAATCTGGATGGTAAAATGGCTGCTCATCATGATTCTTAGTAGCTAAGCATGTGTAATAAGCCTGCTGTCCTTCATGCAAATAAGCCAGCTATTAAAGCAGCTTACTAATCTGATTACTATACGTAGGCAATGATGTCATCATACTTAAACTTTTAAGTCCTTCAGGGAACTTAACAATCAGATTGCATGGCTTCCTCTAGTACATACGAAGGTTACCAACATAACAACATCAATTGCTTGTCCTTGCAACCAACATCAAAACAAAAATAACCTCTTTAATGGGTCCAAAAATATTCAAAAACATCATATATTAACTATACATGTTAATATATAAAAAAGAACAATATGATTAAATAAATTATATTATAGATAAGACGACTGGCGAAATGACACTCGAGGAAAGAGAGAAAGTGAAAAAGGATCTCAAAGTCACATGAATCCTGTATAATGGTTTACACGATGATATGCTGAATAGTATCATGAATCTTACAACGTCTAAATCCATATGGGATACCATACAAATCCTTTGTGATGGAACGGAGGAAGTGAGGGAAAACAAACTAAAGGATCAATTTATTTAGTTTGCTTAAAGAAATCAATCACCCGCAAGCTAAACAAATCAGGTTGTGAAAGTCTAAAGGAATTAACCACCAACTTTTAGGATACGTAAGTAAAAACTCACACAATTTTTATTCATCAAGAGTCTCCCCCCTTGTATAACATAAACAGCTATTTATAAGCTGTTACAAAAACCTAATTCTATTTTGGAAAGAATTCTACAATGGAAAGGATTTTGTTACTGAAAGATATCTATTCTAACAAGGAAAATAATCAATCCAATTTAATCTAAGAAACAAATAAATATACGAAATTAGCAACCGGGTCCGAAAAAACATGAAATATAACTATCGGAGACTATAGTCCCTGACAAGTTTAACACGCCCGCTGATGACGTCATTCGTCCCTGATACTTTAGTCCCCGATGCGCGTTAGTCCCCGACGCCCTGATACCCTGATCCCTGATGCCCTGATGCCCTGATGCCTGATGCCCTGATGCCCTGATGCCCTGATGCCCTGATGCCCTGATGCCCTGATGCCCTGATGCCCTGATGCCCTGATGCCCTAATGCCCTGATGCCCTGATGCCCTGATGCCTTAGTCCCTGATGCCCTGATGCGCGTCTGTCTTAACCCTGATGACTTCCGTAGACCCTGACGACCATTAAAGTCCGCAACTGCTTAACGCCTTATTCACAAGCAAAGTCACCACAGGCTGTTTAACACCCCCTAACCAAAAACTTCCGTTAATATTGACAGAAAATAAATCTAAGGATAATTCTTTAGAAACGAGATTTATTCCTCCATTTGTCAACAACTCCAACGTATCATCTTCCTCTTCTTCAGAAACAATTGTCCTTAATTGAGCCACATCATCATCGTGAATATAAGGAGTCAAATCTCCAACATTAAAAGTTGCACTTACACTGTATTCTCCTGGCAACTCCAATTTGAAGGCATTGTCGTTAATCTTTTCAACAATCTTGAAGGGAACCTCCGACCGAGGCATTAACTTATGTTTACGTAGGTTAGGAAATCTTTCTTTTCGCAGATGCAACCAAACAAGATCACCCACCTGGAAATTAGGTTGCTTCCTATGCTTGTTGACTAGGGCCTTATACCTTGCATTTACTTTTTCAATTCTGGCTCGTACTTGCGCATGTAACTTCATCATAGCTTGTGCTTTTACCTTGGCATCTGAATGGACATATTCACCCTTTGACAAAGGAATTAAATCCACTGGAAGTCTGGGGTTTTCACCATACACTACTTCAAAAGGTGAATGTTTCGTGGCATACGTAGCAGACCTATTGTAGGCAAATTCAGCATGTGCAAGTTTGACATCCCAATCCTTGGTAGTTTTACTAACCAATCCGCGTAACAAAACTCCCAAGGTTCTGTTGGTTACTTCCGTCTGCCCATCTGTCTGAGGATGATGTGAAGTGCTGAAACACAGTTTAGTTCCCAACAGTTTCCATAGTGTTTTCCAGAAATAGCTCATAAACTTAGTGTCTCGATCGCTAACTATAGTCTTTGGAACCCCATGAAGTCGAACCACTTCCTTCAAATACAAATCAGCTATACGAGATGCATCATCAGTTTTGTGACAAGCCAGAAAATGTGCCATTTTGGAGAACCTGTCCACAACTACCATTATTGAATCATTACCCCTTTGAGTCCGAGGCAACCCCACAATAAAATCCATAGCGACATCCTCCCATGGAGATTCTGGAACAGGTAAAGGAGTATATACCCCTTGATGAAATGTACACTTCGCCTTTTGACAAGTTGCACACCGGGCAATCACCCCAGTAACATCTCCTTGCATTCTTGGCCAATAGAAATGTTCTTGTAAGATTGCCAATGTTTTGTTAATACCAAAGTGTCCGGCTAGTCCTCCTCCATGAGCTTCCCTAATTAACAATTCTCGAATTGAGCAAGATGGAATACACAAACAATTTCCTTTGAACAGAAATCCATCTTGAAACACATAATTCCCTGTAGTTCCATGAGAACACGCCTCAATTATTGGTTGAAAATCCAGGTCCTGCTGATAGTACTCTTTAATCAACTCAAAACCAAGTAATTTTGAGCTCAACACCCCAAGTAAATTGTACCTCTTGGATAATGCATCAACCACCACATTATCTTTGCCCTGTTTATGCCTTGACGAAAAATTGAAGGATTGCAAGAATTTAACCCATTTAGCATGACGCGGATTCAATTTTTGTTGCCCATGAATTTATTTTAAAGCCTCATGATCCGAATGCAATATAAAGTGACTTGGTCGCAAATAGTGACTCCAATGGTCAAGAGCTCTCACTATGGCATAGAACTCCTTATCATAAGTTGAATAGTTCAATCTTGCCCCATTGAGTTTTTCACTAAAATAGGCAATGGGTCTCTTCTTTTGCACTAGGACAGCTCCTATGCCAACCCCACTTGCATCGCACTCTACTTCAAAAGGACTTGAAAAATCTGGCAGAGCTAGGACCGGCATATCGCACAACAACTCCTTCACCCTTTCGAACGCCTTTTGAGCAAACTCCGTCCATTCGAACTTTCCTTTTTTTATACATTCAGTGATAGGTGCGACTATACTACTGAAATTTTTTACAAATCTTCTATAAAATGACGCAAGGCCATGGAAAGATCTTACCTCTGTCACTGTAGTCGGTACTGGCCAATATTTTTTAGCTTCCACTTTTGATGGATTAACTGAAACTCCATCTCCCGAAACTATGTAACCTAGGAAGGTTACGCTCGGCACCAAGAAGTAGCACTTCTCCAACTTGGCGTAAAGTTTTTGTTTTCTCAACATTTGGAATACTGATTTTAAATGTATCAAGTGTTCTTCCCTGTTCTTGCTGTAGATCAGTATGTCATCCAAGTACACCACAACGAACTTCCCCAAGAAAGGTTTGAGTACCTCATTCATCAGCCTCATAAAAGTGCTTGGCGTGTTGCTTAGTCCAAAAGGCATGACAAGCCATTCATACAAACCTACTTTTGTCTTGAATGCTGTCTTCCATTCATCACCTTCCCTCATTCTTATTAGGTGATATCCGCTGCGTAGATCTATTTTGGAAAATACCACTGAACCATGCAGCTCATCCAGCAAATCATCCAATCTTGGAATTGGAAATCTATACTTGATAGTAATATTGTTCACTGCCCTACTATCAATGAACATTCTCCATGTTCCATCCTTCTTTGGTACCACCAAAGTTGGAACAGCACAAGGGCTCATGCTCTCTCGTACATAACCTCGCTCCATCAGTTCCTCAATCTGTCTTTGTATTTCTTGTGCCTCTTGAGGGTTACATCGGTAAGCCGCTTTGTTAGGTAAGGATGCCCCAGGAATTAAATCAATTTAATGTTCAATTCCTCTAATAGGTGGCAAACCTGGTGGTAAGTCTTCAGGAAACACATCTTGAAATTCTTCCAACAATTTCTCCACGTCTTTATTTAGTCCTTCGGGCTTCTGCTCAGATTGAAAACCGACAACAATCAGCAAGTAGCCATGACCTTCTTGTTCCAGTTCAGACTGGAATTGCCTCCCACTCACCATTAAACTCTCCTTGTGTGTACCAGAAGAGGATAAAGGTTTTAGAGCCGTCTTCTTGTTGCCTACCTTAGCAATGTACACATTTGTCCTGCCATCGTACTTGACAAATCTATCATACTGCCATGGTCTTCCCAATAAGATATGGCATGCATCCATGACACAAACATCACATAACACTTGATCCTTGAATTTACCAATTTCAAAAGAAATCAGTGCTTGTTTTGTCACCTTCACTTCTCCTCCATCACTTAGCCAATGTAATTTGTATGGTTTAGGATGGGGTGTTGTCGGCCAATTTAATTTATCAATCAACATGGTAGAAACCACATTGGTGCAACTACACGTGTCAATTATCAGATTGCACAGTTTGTCCCTACCAACACTCTAGTCATGAAAATTTTGTCCCTTTGGTCAGCTTCCAAGGGGGCTGGTTTGGCCTGCAACAATCTTTGAACGATCAATTGTGATCCATGAGTCTCGGGTTCTTCTACAGAATCAGCTTCGAACTCATCTTCAACTTCACAGTTACTCAACTCCTCTTCTTCAAGTGTTTCTCTCCCCTTAGAAGTATAAGATGCCTCAATCTCTTCGACATTGTGGAGAGTCATTACTCTATTGCTAGGACAATCACGTTGCATGTGTCCGTAGCCCTTACACTTGAAGCAAATTCGTCTATCTTCCGTCGCCAATGGCGTAGAAGCCTTACCCTTGTCCTTCTTGAACTTGTCAAAGGTAGGGGTGAATTTTGTCGCAGATGGTGCTTCGTTTCTCCTTTCGCTTCTGCCTCTTTCCACCGTTTTGTTTACTGGCCGTATATAGTTGTTTACCTTGGCCTTGGCATGTTTCTCAGCTCTCATGGCCACCTTACATACTTCTTCGAAGGACCAGTAGGGTTGTAACTCTACTCTCTTGGCAATATTATTATTCAGTCCTGTTAAGAACCGAGCAATCTTGTGTTCTGCCCTTTCCTCAAGATCGCATAACATGGTGAGTTTCTCAAACTCCACCGTGTACTCTTCCACCGACAGTGCCCCTTGTTTGAAACTTTGTAGTTTCAAGAACACATCTTGTACATAATCCGTAGGTAGGAACCGTTTCTTCATCCTACCCTTCAAGGCTTCCCAAGACACAATCCGTGCCTTACCTTCTCTTCTTCTCTTATTCTTTAAGTTTTCATACCACAGATTAGCGTAACCTGTGAATTTTAATACTGCCACCTTGAATTTCTTGTGGTCATCATAGTCTTTGTATTCAAAGACTCTCTCAATTCTTTGTAGCCATTCCAAGAACTTTTCTGGCTTCATGCTGCCATCAAAGTCTGGAATATCTAACCTCAGACCCTTATCATCGTCAGCATTGTCTCTCTGCCTCCTCGGTGCTGGTCTGGCCACTTCTTCTCCTTCCGAATCTGAAGTACGAGCAGATCTGGTACTACGGTTTGGACTTGTGGAAGGGTTTCTTTGGTCTAACCTGACTAGTAACTCGTTCATCTTTTCAGTCAAATCATTGATCTGTCTATCACGACGTAAGTTTTGTGCTTGCTCCATGGTGAGTCCTCGCGGGATAATTTGTTCTTCTTCTCCAGCCATTGGGTTTAAGTTTGTTAGAATGAATTAAGACAATCTGTCCACCAAAAGCTCTGATACTAAGATGATGTATTTGATCCGGTAGAATCAAACACAGGTTGCGGAAAAAAAATAACTTTAGCACAATTCCGTAAAGAAAATTAATCACCGGGAATCAACACTAAAGGATCAATTTATTTAGTTTGCTTAAAGAAATCAATCACCCGCAAGCTAAACAAATCAGGTTGTGAAAGTCTAAAGGAATTAACCACCAACTTTCAGGATACGTAAGTAAAAACTCACACAATTTTTATTCATCAAAAGTCTCCCCCCTTGTATAACATAAACAGCTATTTAGAAGCTGTTACAAAAACCTAATTCTATTTTGGAAAGAATTCTACAATGGAAAGGATTTTGTTACTGAAAGATATCTATTCTAACAAGGAAAATAATCAATCCAATTTAATCTAAGAAACAAATAAATATACGAAATTAGCAATCGGGTTCGAAAAAACATGAAATATAACTATCGGAGACTATAGTCCCTGACAAGTTTAACACGCCCGCTGATGACGTCATTCGTCCCTGATACTTTAGTCCCCGATGCTCGTTAGTCCCCGACGCCCTGATGCCCTGATCCCTAATGCCCTGATGCCTGATGCCCTGATGCCCTGATGCCTTGATGCCCTGATGCCCTGATGCCCTGATGCCCTGATGCCCTGATGCCTTAGTCCCTGATGCCCTGATGCGCGTCTGTCTTAACCCTGATGACTTCCGTAGACCCTGACGACCATTAAAGTCTGCAATTGCTTAACGCCTTATTCACAAGCAAAGTCACCACAGGCTGTTTAACACCCCCTAACCAAAAACTTCCGTTAATATTGACAGAAAATAAATCTAAGGATAATTCTTTAGAAACGAGATTTATTCCTCCATTTGTCAACAACTCCAACGTATCAAACACTCACTGAAATGTTCGACAAATTTAATAGGTTGGTAAATGACCTAAGATTATATGGGAAGGCATATGCAAAAAAAGATATGAACAGGAAGTTCATGAGAGCCCTTCCCATATCATGGGATCCTAAGACTACAACCATCAGGGAATTCAAGGACATGAATCTCCTAGACATGGATAGGCTATATGCTACTCTCAAGACATATGAACTAGAGGTTCAACAAAGATCTGAAATGTCAGGGGATGCCAGAAAGCTTAAATCTGTAGCCCTAATGGCTTCCACGAAGGACAAACCAGAAGCAAGACCAAGTGTCTTGATGAAGCAGCAACTAGGAGATGCTGAAATTGAAGGGGACAATGAAGCTGACTCCAAGGATGATGAATATACTCCTGAAGAGTTAGAGGAGCTGGATGAAACCATGGCCTTTCTTGCAAAAAGGTTTTCCAAGCTGAAATTCCAAAAACTTGCGGGTTCCAAAAGATTTTCAGCAAGGAAGCCTAGTAAAACTAAAAACTTTATTGACAAATCTAGAATAAAGTGCTACAAGTGCAATGAGATGGGCCACTTCACAAATGAGTGCCGCAAGGCCACAAAAGAAGGTGAATCCAGAAACAAGGAAGCTGAAATGGACTACAAGAAGAAATACTTTGACCTTCTTAATGCAAACAAGAAGAGAAAAGCATATATTGCAGAGGGAAAGGACTGGGCTGACTCAGATGAAGAAGATGTTAAAGAATATGTCAACCTAGCCCTGATGGCCTCATCCACTGACAGTAGCAGCTCACAAGTAACTCTTGAAATTTCCTCTAACATGTCTAAAACTGATTATGTTAAAACTGTTAAGGAAATGGCTTGTGAGATAAAAGATCTCTATGACACCCTGAGGAGTGCAGTAGCTAAAATTGAGAGAGTGCAGAAAATAAATGAGCATTTGACTGCAAGAAACACTCTCTTAGAATTAGAACTCTCCAGATTTGAGAATCTTGAAAAAGAACTCTCAAGAACAAAAAATCTTCTTGACTGTGCTATCAAAAGAGAGGAATGGTCCTCAAATCTTTTAAGTCAAGAAAGGAAAGTCATAAAGAGATGGAAGGAGTCTAGTAAAAAACTGGAGGATCAATTAAATAGTCAAAAATCTGGTCCCAAATCTGGTTTAGGCTATGGAGAGACTCTAGTGAAGCAACCTCCCATTAAGGTTGAAATTGCGGCTCGCTTTGGAAAAAGGCCAATACAACCTATCAAGTTTCTAAATGCTGTAACAAAGTTATAAAAAGGGAATGTTTTCCAGATAAGTGAAGCTTCCACAAGTGGTGGGAGTGACAAGAAACCAATTCTTGCCAAAGCACTCAAACCTCCAATCAGAAAAGAACCAGACTGTGCATCTGTGGATACACAGTCATCAGGGGGAAAGAGTTCATCAGGCCGTCGTAGCCCTTCAAGGGAAAAAGGTCTGTCAGGGGATAGTAAAAAGAATAGGAATGGAAAGCTAGGTGTAAACAAGGATAGTAATTACACTTCCATTCATGAAGCCCCTAGGAAAGTGTGCTGGAATTGTGGTAACAATAATCATCTATCTTTTCAATGCAAAAAGAAACCAGAAATTTTGACTGACACAATTTTATATGCTGATGATTTACCAACTGTTAAAGCTTGCTCCTCCAAAGAAAAAGGCAAAATAACTGTTGAGAAATCAAAAGCATATGTTGAAGCTCCTAAAAAGGAGAAAGTTTTAAATTTGCCAAAACATAAAGTCACAATTAAAGAAAAGGCTGTTTTACCTATAACTGTGACTAAACCTAGAGGACCTAAAACCAATTGGGTACCAAAAACAAATTAAATATTTTTTGTGTGCAGGGAAAAGTGAAAAGCAGTCATATCTGGTTTTTAGACAGTGGCTGCTTAAGGCACATGACAGGAAACAAAGCCCTGCCCGCAGAATTTCAAGAGAAGGATGGTCCAGTAATTTCATTTGGTGATAACAGCAAAGGACTGACTCTTGGCTATGACAAAGAAGCAAATGGGAAGGTCTCATTTGAAAATGTAGCACTAGTTGACGGGCTTAAGCACAATTTATTAAGCATAAGTCAACTATGTGACAAAGGTTACATCATTTCCTTTAAAGGGGATCAGTGCTTGATCTCAAATAAGGATGATGGTAAGCTGGTTTTATCAGGAATAAGAAAAGGAGATCTCTATGTTGCTGATTTCAATTCAATAAGTGGAGAATCTTGTTTCTATAGCAAGGCAACTCCTGATGAAAGCAGGCTATGGCACAAGAAGCTCTCTCACCTGAACTACAAGACAATTAATGATTTAGTGAAGAGAGAGTTGGTAACTGGGTTACCCCAAATGGAGTTTATTCAAGAAGGGTTATGTTCAGCTTGTCAACAAGGGAAGCAAAGGAAAACATCCTTTGTCAGTAAGGAAGCCACAATGATTAAAGATCCAATTCAATTGCTACATATGGATCTCTTTGGTCCTGTCAATATTATGTCAGTGTCAAAGAAAAGATTTGCAATGGTCATTGTGGATGACTACACCAGATACACTTGGGTGAAGTTTCAAAATGCTAAATCAGAAGTACCTCAACAAATCATTGACCATATCAAGAAAGTGGAAACCGAATCAGGGTTAGTGGTTAGGATGTTGAGGACAGACAATGGAACTGAATTCAAGAATGCAGCTGTTGATGAATTTTGTGTGGAGAAAGGCATCAATCATACACTTTCTACCCCAAGGACTCCTCAACAGAATGGTGTAGTGGAAAGGAAGAACAGAACCCTAATAGAAGCTGCTAGAACAATGCTAGCAGAGGCAAAGATTCCCACCTATTTTTGGGCTGAGGCAATTTCCACTGCTTGCTTCACTCAAAATAGATCTTTAATCAACAAGGCTCACAACAAGACAACATATGAGCTAATGACAGGGAGAAAGCCAAGCATCAAGTTCCTACATGTTTTTGGATGCAAATGTTTTATTTTGAGGAACTTTGGTGAGACCTTAGGAAAATTTGATCCAAAGGCTGATGAAGCAATTTTCCTAGGTTACTCCCTGACATCTAAGGCCTATAGGGTTTACAACAAAAGACTTCAGGTGGTGATGGATTCCGTAAATGTAGCTTTTGATGATTAAGAGATTTCTGGACTTGAAGACCTTGGTTTTCATGAAGAGCTCAGGTTTGAAAATGAAGATGAAACTGATTATCAAGTGATTGAAGTTGATGAGTGCAGACAAATGGAGAATTTATCCATTTCTGATGTCAATCCAAATTCTTTAGAAGCCCTTTCCAATGATAGGGTCAATTTCCTGGACAACAGATCAGGGGATACTCTATCAGGGGATCATTCATCAGGGCATGCACCATCAGGGGATAACTTGAACCTTGAATTAAGCACTAATTCAAGGGGAGAGTTTTCAGAAGCTGGGAGCACAGAATTAGGGGGAGGAGATGTCAATCAAGCAAGCTCATCAAGATACATCTCTAATCCCAAATGGGCCAGAAGTCATTCTCAAGACTTAATTATTGGTGACCCAAACAAGAAAGTACAAACCATAAAAGCAACATCTAATGAATGCCTGTACGCTTGCTTTCTTTCACAAATGGAGCCAAAGAAATTAGTAGAAGTCATTCAAGATGAAAATTGGATAATGGCTATGCAAGAAGAGCTAAATCAGTTTGAAAGAAATCAAGTATGGAAACTAGTACCTAAACCCAAAGACAGAATTATAATAGGTACTAAGTGGGTATTCAGGAATAAGATGGATGAAGATGGCATTGTTAGAAGGAACAAAGCAAGACTGGTTGCAAAAGGATATCTTCAAGAAGAAGGGATTGACTTTGATGAAACTTTTGCACCAGTAGCCAAACTTGAGGCTATAAGAATTTTCTTAGCCTATGCAGCACATTCAAATTTCAAGGTTTATCAAATGGATGTGAAAAGTGCTTTTCTCAATTGGAAATTGGAACAAGAGGTGTATGTTCAACAACCTCCAGGATTTGAGAGTTCAAAATTTCCAAATCATGTGTTCAAGTTAGAAAAGGCACTTTATGGACTGAAGCAAGCTCCTAGAGATTGGTATGACATATTGTCAAAGTTTCTGGTGGAAAATAAATTCACAAGAGGTATCATTGACAAAACATTGTTCTTTAGACAACATCAAGGTCATCTGATTTTGGTTCAAATTTATGTTGATGATATTATTTTTGGATCCACTGACACTAGACTATTTGAAAAGTTCTCCAAACTCATGCAAAGCAAGTATGAAATGAGCTTGATGGGTGAGTTACCATATTTCTTGGGATTGCAAGTCAAACAAGTCATTGATGGAATTTACATTCATCAGACAAAATATGCCAAAGAACTTCTCAAGAAATTTGATATAGAGGACTCAAAAGTAGCAAAGACACCAATGACCACTGCAACCAAGATTGACCCTGATAAGGATGGAAAGAAAGTTGATTTGAAAACTTACATGGGAATGATTGGATCATTGCTGTATCTAACAGCCAGCAGGCCTGACATAATGTTTGCAACATGACTTTGTGCAAGATATCAAGCTGACCCAAAGGAATCTCATCTCATTACAATGAAAAGGATCTTGAGATATATCAAGGGCACTACAAAGTTGGGACTTTGGTATCCAAAAGAGTCTGGATTTGAATTGCTAGGATATTCTGATGCTGACTTTGGAGAATGCAGAATTGATAGAAAAAGTACAACAGGAAGCTGTCAATTTCTAGGAGGAAGGCTTGTATCTTGGTTCAGCAAAAAGCAGCACTCAATCTCAACATCAACTGCTGAAGCTGAATATATTGCAGCTGGAAGTTGCTGTGCACAAATTCTATGGATGAAGAATCAGTTAATGGATTATGGCTTGAACTTCAACAAAATTCCAATCAGGTGTGATAACACTAGTGCCATTGCCATTGCTGAAAATCCTGTGCAACATTCCAGAACCAAGCATATAGAAATCAAATATATCATTTCATCAGAGAACATGTTATGAATGGAACTATCGAACTACAGTTTGTACCATCTAACAAGCAGCTGACAGACATATTTACCAAAGCTCTTGATGAAGCCATGTTTTCAAATCTTGTGGGAGAGCTGGGAATGGTAAATTATGCGTCAGGGTCAGGGTCAAATTCCTAAGTTCTGGTATTTCTAACTCAATTCATAAGTTCCTGATGAAATCAATTGATATGTGGTTATATATGTTATAAATGTAAATATGTATATGTACACTTGTATATTTTGTGTTTTTGGTTGGTTGTGTTTGTTTTTGACTAGGACATCTGGGTTAGGGTCTCCGTGAAGACGCATCAGGGTCAGGGTATCAGGCTCGCGCATCAGGGTCAGGGTATCAGATTCGCGCATCAGGGTCAGGGTATCTTACTTTCAAATCAGCGTCAGGGCATCCGACTTATGTATCAACATCAGGGTATGTATATACAAAGAGCATCAGGGTAAGGTAAAATGTTTTTACTGCCTCAGGGGATTACGGTCAGTTAAGTGATGACAACTCATCAGGATGTTCTTCTCTCATTGATGATGTGTCATCACAGAACTGAAATGACTCCCTGATTGCGTGTTTTTAGGAGTAGTTTTCAAACGTCAACAGGCGGGTATTTATACTTTATCTCTCCTACTTTCTAAAACACCTCAAAACATTTAATCTTTCTCTGATATTTGCTCGAGTTTTCTTTCTCTCTCTCTCTCTCTCTCTCTCTCATTTTCACAGAAACCCTAGATCTTCAAAACTTCAAAAGCATCAATGGCACCCAGCAACTCTCAACAAATCCCACAAAATCTGGTTATCCCACCCACAAACTATGTGGGTTTCTCTGACATTGATGAGGTAAATGATTGCTTCAAACCTATGCTGAACTATCTACTCATCTTAGAGTATAAACAAGCAATCTTTACCGATGAAGAAATGTCGGGGGAAGCACTATCACAACTGTGGACCAGTGCAAAGTTCATGTACTCCACAACAAGGCCTGATGTGGTGAAGGGAATCTCATTCAAGATTTCTTATGAGAAAGGGAAAATAACCCCTTCCAGAATTAATTCTACTTTGGGGCTACCTACTCAAGACTTGGTGGAAGTACTTGGTGATACTGAACTGCTAGACTTCTTGAGGGAACTGGGCTATAACGCTGCTCCCAACGTAGTGTTAAAGTTCAAGGACCTAAAAAGGGCGAACGTGAAGCGGGAGATCTCTTACCTGTTCGACACCATCACCAAGGTGTTCTCAGGTAAGTGTTCTAACTTTGAGGTTATCACCTCCTTAACATTAAAAATAGCATATGCAATTATTAGGAATGTAAATATAAATATAGGTAAAATAATCTTTGATGATCTTGTAAATAAACTAGGTAGTGTTAATAATATGAAATCTGAAGTTTATTATGCTAGATTTTTGTATATGATTATTAAAGATCAAATTACTCTCTATTGCCCAACCCATAGTCTCCCAAAAGACTATTGGGATTAAAAGAAAACCCAGTGAAGTTACCACATCAACTGAGGGGGAGCAAGGAGAGAGAGTGATTGGCTACAGGCGTAAAAAGAAGAAGGGAGCCACGAGTGTTACCCCAAAGCCTGACCAGGCAGTATCCTCTCAAAAGGATACTACTTTTGATAAGGAATTAAGCATATTTCTAACTAGTTCCTCTCAAAAGGAATTAGTTATTGAAAATAGTCCCCAACTAGGGACACAGATGAGTGAGGCACATACACTGACCATGGACTCTGATGAAACTAACATCAGGGTCTCTGAGAGCCACTTGCAGACATCTGACACAGTGAGTGCACACATTACTCAAGATGTTGTTATTCAGAAGCTTCTTAATAAGATCGACATGAGTCATAAGCATTCTTCTACAGCATCTTTTGATGAATCACCTCCTCGATCAGTGATTCAGCCAACACTCCCTTCTACACCAATTCCTTCTTTTTCTATTCCTCAAATTTCTTCAGATATTATGACACAAACATTGAGTGTCGTAAGATTAGATTCTCCATTTTCTCAATTCGTGGAGGAGCCAACACTCCCTGACACAGTGATGATAGTCACCATACTCAAATGGTTAACTTATTTTTCATTGATACAATCACTGTTGATCAGACAGGGGACATAAATTCTAATATATATATTATTGCAATAAGTCTTTATGTTCCCCCACCTGTACATACTTCTTCTATAGAAACATATACTTCTCCAATTGTACATACACATCTTACTTCCACTCTGTCTCTTATCACTTCTGTGGAACCAGTAACTATACATAACCTACTTGAACTGGCCACAGAAGCTGATCTCACAGCCCATAGGAGCCCTTATAAGACAATTTTGAGTGAGGCTGAGAAAATACTTAGTAAAGAGAGGCAAAGTCAATCCCCTGAGAGGACTTTGGTAAAAGGAGAGGAAGAGAGTACTGCCTTAGTAGGCAATGAAAAAGGAGAGGATACGAGTGATGCCTTAGAGGGCAAAGAAAAAGGAGAGAATGAGAGAGATAAGGATGAGATCCTTGTAAATAAAGAACAGAGAGAAAACACAGATACTGTAAATACTACATCAAGCTCTGAAAGTGATAAAGATGATGCTCCACAAGATGATTTTTCCCATTTCATCAGAGTTGATTTGTACTTTCAACAAAATCAAATGGTGGATACTGTACAATTGCTGAAGCAAGAGCTCGCTAGGACCACTGATCCAATCTTGATCAAAGTGTTAAAATCATAGATCATGATTGGTCAGTCTGTAGATATTGAGAATAAGAAGTTATACACACATTTTACAAATAAGATCAACAATGTACAACAGGTTGTCGACTCCCTAGTTACCAGCCAGACCCTGCTCCGGATGAAGAAACAAGCTGATAATGTGGACAAAAAGCTTGCTGATCTGACCACTCAACTGACCAGCATGGAAACTCTGCAACAATCCATGGATGACACTCTAAAACAAGTGCTACAAGTCACATCCTGACTCTCAATTCCCACTAATGATCCTGTCAAAAAGGGGGAGAAATCTACTAGGCCATCGTCAGGGGATGTTGTTGAGAAATTTACAAGTCAACCATCAGGGGATGTGACTGCTCCTGCTCCTAAACCTAAGGACAAAGACAAAGACATCTTGATTGAGGAACCAAAGAAGAAATCCAACACTCAATCAGGGCCTAAGCTACTTGGAGATGCCATGAAGACAACCCACTTTCCTACCCCTGTTGAAGTTGTGATTGACGGGAAAGTGGAGCTGGTCTACCCTCAGGACAAAAAGCTCGTAGAAGCTGATGCACTCTATGCACAACAACTTCAAGAAGAAGAAGAGAGGGAAATGGCAAAGGAACAGGAGGAAGAAAAGAAGAAAAAGGGTGTCGGGCCCAGGACCTCCAGGAAACCTCAGCCAAGAAGATCTCAAAATCCCAAGGGTGCATCAGGGGATAAAAACCAAGACAAAACTGAAGACCCTAATGTCACCAAACCCAAGTCCTCTAAAGCCAAGGATCAAGCACCTTCTCCTATAACCACAACATATGGTCCACCCACTCTAGCTGAATCCCTCAAAGAAGATAGGCGCAAAAACTTGACATTTATGTTCTTAGTAAAAAGTATAAATGTCAGGTTCAACAATAAAAGGGATTAGCTAATTTCTGTGCAGCTAAAGAGTGGGTCTTAATTCACAGTTACAATGGACTGGTTCAGGAGAATGGATGCTAAACAACTAGGATTGATGCTGAATCTGATTTCTAAATCATCAACGGCAAATAGGGACTTGAGGGTGGTGATTGAGAAGCTGAGGAGAGCCATCAACGATGATAGGAGCTTGCCCACAGCCTTGGAAAGACCCTTGAAACTATTTTACAAATCCACTGATGGGCAGGAGAAAAGCATAAGGATCAAAGACGTTGATGGCCTCAACCTGGAGGAAGCAACGCATGTTTTAAGCCAAATTGCTTATCACAAAAATGAACATGTCATCCAGTTCAGAATCCTGCTAATTCAGAGAGTGCTCAAAGAGATTGAAGAAACCAGAGCTGATAATGGGAGTGTTGCAGTAAGGGATGTGCCACCAGTGAAGGGATTTAAAGAATATCCAAAAATGATCACAAGCCCCATGGGTGTTGAGTTCAAAAACAAGAAGGGGGAGATCATTACCTTCTACTGGTCACAACTTACTGCAACCAACATTTAAGAAATTAAATCTATCCTTGAAGCTTTGGAATCTAGCAAAAATGTCAACATAGTCAACTTCAGAAGACTTCTTCAAAGAGAGCTGGAGCAACTGGAGGCTGGAGGGGAAGACAACAGACTCAGGATTCCTGATCAAAACCCAGAACAAAGGAGACAAGGCCTTGGGAGTGACACTCAACCGATTGAATCAAGTCATCCATTGCCCTTTGTCTCAGCCAAAAGGAAAAGGGGTCCTGATGTCTAAAAATGTACAACTGTGTTGTAATAGATATAGGAAATACTTGTACAGAAATTCTTTTATTAGTTCATACACAATACTTTCTTGTATCTAGTATTGGTTTTGACATCATCATCAGTGCTTCTAGGTATCAAAATGATAAACATAAATAGGGGGAGATTGTTAGAGTTAATTAATGATGATGATGTTTAGAGAATAAATTGTGCATCTGTAAATACTTAAGGTACTTTATAGACCTTAATATCAACACAAGTTTTGCATCCACTGATGATACACTTATTCATCAGGGGATGATCTAACATTTCATAAGACAAGTCGAAAAATGGATCATCTAAAGGACTTGAGAAAGTGAAGAGGGATGTCTGTTGTTACTCTAAAAAGACTGCAGTATTTTGCATATTAGATATTCCAGACAAAGCTTCAATGGTTTAGAATCATCAGGGAAACCCGTCAGGGGAACCCATCAGTGGATGACTGAGGCAGACCAACGCATCAGGGGAACGCGTCAGGGTATGACAGTGTCAGGCTAACCCATCAGGGGGAAAGCTCAACACTACATCAGTGGAAGCCATCAGTGTATGTCACAGGTCATAACATCAGTGGATCAAAAAAGCACTGAGTAAAACTCAAGTGAAGGTTGAAGCCCTGATCCAGCCTTTAACAAGACTTGTCATCAGGGGATCCAAGAAGCATTGATCAAGTTCATTAGGGCGTGTTGTCAATGGATGGTTATGACTGCATACACTCGTCATCAGGACTTACACTCAAATCAACGAAGCTTGTTGAAGAAAGAAGAGATATTAACTGGAAAGATATTTCTTGAAGTTTGTTATGGTCCAACGAGAACTCTCAAACATTAAATGCACGCAGATCAGGGGAAGAAAAAGAAGCAACAAAAGTAGCAGCAGTCTGACACATAGTTTCCAAAGGACAACGATGTGACATATATGCGGCTAAGTTGAAAAGAGCAGCACGTCTTCGCACATGGTTTCAACCATTGACCTTCTATATATGCAAAGGAGTTCTCATTACACAAAAAAATAGATCAATCCAACAGATCATCAAACATCGAAGCACACAAATCACTAGAGCAGCTTTGTAATATATCTTGAGAGAAATATTTCATAGAAAGATTAGAAGCTAGTGAGTGTGAATTTGAAGCTGTAATTCTATTACAGATCTTGTAGCTGTCTAATCACATTTGTGATTATATAGATTTCCAGAAAAACATCAAGTTTTAATACAACTATTTTAACTTGAATCTGTGTGTTCATATTTTATAGTTTTTCTGTTCATTGTAACTGTTTCCTATCAGGGCCAATTGAAGTTTAAAAAGAGCAAAAAGTTTGTAGTGTTTGCATTCATCCCCCCCCTTCTACAAACACTTGAGCTTATATTGTTCTAACAAAGGTTAAATCACACAGTTTTTAGAGAGAAAGTTCTTTGAATGAATGTAATTGTAATTGTGTTTGATTTCTGATTGAATAAAGTATAAGAAATGCTTACAATTCAAAAGATAGTGAACGGTTTTCGATCATGGGTATATGAGTAACTACCAACTTACCCCTCATCAGAGACTGCCTTAGTCTTTGCCACGTTCACTCATCAGAGACTAAAGTAGGTTAGTGTCCGATAGGTTATTTTTGTTTAGTCGGAGACTAATTAAAAATGATTATCAGAGACTAATTTGGCTAGTCTCTGATAAGTTATTTTTAACTAGTCAGAGACTAATTTAACTAGTCTCCGATAAGTTATTTTTAATTAGTCAGAGACTAATTAAAAATGACTATCACAGACTAATATAACCAGTCTCTGATAGGTTATTTTTAACTAGTCAGAGACTAATTAAAAACAACTATCAGAGACTAATTTTAGTCTCTCACTCAAATTCCTTCAGAGACTTAATTAGATTAGTCTCTGCTTCCATTTTATTTCCATAGCCATCCTACAATCAACTACAAAAGTTTTGTTCATTCATAATAGCTACATTCTAGAAATTAAATTCTAGTTTCTAAAGCTTTGTCCATAAAGAACAGCTTCAACCTAGAAATTGAATTCTAGCTTCTCAGAACTTAACAACTTGGTTTCTAAGGTTTTAGTCAATTTTTGGGAGCATAATTCAGCATACCTAATTCATAGACTAACCTAGTGAATGTAGGTTCATCTTAGGGCTTTGTGAATATGTCAGCAAGTTGTTTATCAGTTGTAACCCAGTGCCATTCAATGGTTCCATCACCAATATGTTCTCTAATGTGATGATACCTTATATCTATATGTTTTGTTCTTGAATGCTATACTGGATTTTCAGTTATTGCTATGAGACTTGTATTATCACAATAAATAGGAATTTTGGATAATGACATACCATAGTCTAGGAGTTGATTTTTGATCCACAGGATCTAAGCACAACAACTCCCAGCTGCAACATACTCAACTTCAGCCGTTGAGGTTGACATTGAATTCTGTTTCTTGCTTAACCAAAAAACAAGTCTACCTCCAAGAAATTGGCAGCTTCCAGTTGTGCTTTTTCTGTCAAGCTTACATCCTGCATAGTCAACATATGAATAGCCAATTAGTTTAAAATCAGATTCCTTAGGATACCATAACCCAAGGTTTGGGGTACCCTTTAGATATCTGAGTATTCTTTTAACAACAATTAAATGTGACTCTTTTGGATCAGCTTGAAATCTTCCACACAGATATGTAGCAAACATTATATTAGGTCTACTTGCAGTTAGATATAAAAGTGAGTTTATCATGCCCCTATAGCTAGTTATATCAACTTTCTTTCCCTTAGTATCCTTATCTAGCTTAGTGGTTGTAGCCATGAGTGTTTTTGCAGATGAATAGTCAACCAAATCATATTTCCTTACTAAGTCCTTAATATACTTGGACTGACTAATGAAAATTCCATCAGTTAATTGTTTTATCTGTAATCCTAAGAAAAATGTTAACTCACCCATCATGCTCATTTCATATCTAGACTGCATTAACTTTGAAAATTTTTCACATAGTTTTTCATTTGTACATCCAAATAAAATGTCATCCATATATATTTGCACAAGTATTAAATCAGAACCCAGTTTTCTATAAAAAAGTGTTTTATCTATGATACCTCTAACAAATTTATTTTCAATTAAAAACTGAGAGAGAGTATCATACCAGACCCTGAGTGCTAGTTTCAAGCCATAAAGTGCTTTATCTAACCTGTAGACATGATTTGGAAATTTGGGATCCACAAAACCTGGTGGTTGTTCAACATTGACTTCTTCTTCCAACTTTCTATTCAAGAAATCACTCTTGACATCCATCTTGTACACTTTGAAGTTTTTATGGGCTGCATATGCCAAGAAAATCCTTATTGCTTCATGTCTTGCAATTGGTGTAAAGGTTTCTTCATAGTCAATTCCTTTTTCTTGAGAATAGCCCTTTGCTACCAATCTTGCTTTATTTCTTGTTATTGTACCAGCTTCATCTAATTTGTTTCTGAAGACCCACTTGGCACCAACTATTGATCTATTCCTTGGTTTGGGCACCAATCTCCAAAATTTATTCCTTGTTAATTGGTTTAATTTTTCTTGCATGGCTATCACCGAGTCAAGATCTTGAAGTGCTTCTTCAATTTTCTTTGGATCAATTTTTGATAGAAAACTGAGATAAAGACACTCATTTTGTGTTGCACTTCTTGTTTTGACTCCTTTATCTAAATCTCCAATAGTTAAATCTGGTGTATGATCTCTCAACCAAGGTCTTGCAGGTGGCAGATTTAATCTTGAAGATGAGGCTTCGCTTTCTAGATTAACAATGTTCAATCTGGTTGATGGATCAGAAATTGCTCCCCCTAATCCAGTGACTTCTTCATTGTTAGTTCCCCCTGAGCTATTAGTCTCATCTTGATTGTTGATTTCAATAGTCTCTGGTTTCTCATTAGTCTTTGATCGTGCAATTATGTTACCAATCTTTGGTATTTCATTGAATGCTAATACTCTAGTCTCTGATGGAGTATTAGCCCTTGGTACTTCATGCACAACTATTACTCCCCCTCACTTATACAGGGGTCATAATCATTTAGGGGTGATTCTTCAGTCTCTGTTGAAGCTTTCCATGCATCCAATTCATTCTCAATTTTGAGAGTTTCATGCAATCCTTGACCAATCATTCTTGGAATCTTGCTATCATCAAATACAACTTGAATGGATTCCACAATGACTTTTTTTCTTAGGTTATATACTCTATATGCCATACTTAATAGGGAATAACCTAAGAAAATTGCCTCATCAGTCTTACTATCAAATTTTCCTCTTGTCTCTGATGAGTCTCTCAGAACAAAACACTTACAACCAAACACATGCAAAAACTTGAGAGTTAGTTTTCTCCCAGTCATTAACTCATAAGGTGTTTTGTTGTTAGTCTTGTTGATCAAGGACCTGTTTTGTGTGAAGCAAGCAGTGCTAATAGCTTCTTCCCAAAAATAGGTTGGAAGTTTTGATTCGTCTAGCATTGTCCTTGCTGCTTCAATCAGAGTTCTATTTTTTCTCTCAACAACTCCATTTTGTTGAGGAGTTCTTGGAGCTGAGAATTGATGAGTTATTTCTTTTTCAATGCATAATTCATTTACTTGGGAATTTTTGGTCTCTGTTCCTCTATCACTCCTTATAACTCTTACTGATTTTCCTGACTCAGTTTCTACTTTCTTGATATGATCAATAATCAACTGAGCAACTTCATCTTTTGAGTGAAGATATTTTACCCAAGTATACCTTGTGTGATCATCCACTATAACCAAGGCATATCTGTTTCTTGATATTGACATCACATTCACTTGACCAAATAAATCCATATGTAATAATTGTAAAGTATCAGTGATTGATGTTGCTGGTTTACTCTTGAATGACACACTTCTTTGTTTTCCTTTCTGGCATTAATCACACAAACCTTCTTGTGCAAACTCCAATTGAGGAATGCCAGCTACCAAGCCTTTTCTCACCAAATTGTTGATGTTCTTGAAATTTAAGTGGGAGAGCTTCTTATGTCAAAGCCAACTTTCCTCAGCTGAGGCTTTGTTGTAAAGGCATGTGACTTGATCAATGGAAGAGATTAGGTATGCAATGTATAAATTCCCTTTCCTTTTCCCTGTCAATATCACATTTCCAGATTCCTTGTCACACACCTAACATTGATCTTCTTTGAAGGTGACATAGAATCCTTTATCACATAGTTGACTTACACTCAATAGGTTGTGCTTTAAACCATCAACTAGTGATACTTCAATGAAGATAACATCTCTATGCCCAACATTGCCATAGTCCTTTATATGGCCTTTTCTGTCATCCCCAAAAGTTACCTTATGACCATTCTTTTCTTCATACTGTTTAAGCAGGGACTTGTCTTTAGTCATGTGCCTTGAACATCCACTGTCCAAGAACCATGATTTCTTCTTTTTGCCCTGCACAATAAGAACAACTAGTTAGAATTTTTTGGGACCCAAAATTTCTTAGGTCCTTTCTAATTGGTTTTAGAATCAAGACGTAACTCTGATGAAGTTGATTGTCTTTTAGAGTTTTTAACTTTTATAGGACAATCGGTAGTCTTGCTTCTTGAAGGAGAGAGACTACCAAGTTTAGAATTTTCACAATTGTTACAAAGATGGTTAAGCCTTTTCACAGGTGATTTTTCTTTAATTATCTTTGTTGGTGCAGTCTCTACTATAGGAACTTTATCTTTACTTCTATAATGTATAGCAATGTGGTTAGGATTACCACATATATGATATTTTTTTCTAGGAGCATGAGGCATTCTAGCATAATTGGTATATTTATTAATGCCTATCTTTCCATTCCTATTCCTTTTTCCACTGCTAGACTCCACTGACTTTTCTACCTTAGACTCAGTAATATTTTCCAATTTCTTGTTTAATTGTGAGTTTGTCATGAATCCTATATTCAGTCTTTTGCTTCCACTCTTTTCAACTGTATTCACTGTTTTTTGATCATTCTTTATCACTGCAGTGACATGTTTGTTGGGTTTCGTATCATCAGACGCAGCGGAAAAATACGGTTTAAAATAAAACAAAACGAAACCCAAACCCGAGGATCTATGCGAAACAGTTTAATACAGATAGTTCAAGATTTTACCAATTAAAAGTGCGAATCTGAAACTTTGGTGAAGGTGTTGATCGTCTCCAAATCTTTAACGCAACCCAACTGGACAGCGTCTCTACGGTATCCACACGAACACCCGCGAACCGTCTTACGATTCGAGCAAAGAGGATAACAGTACTAGCTGTAAATAATCTGTATCTCTTTTATCTCTCTTAACCTCTCTTATGAGCGGCTACGTCAAAACGTTGGTTGTTCAAGAGAAAAATTCTATATCTATCTCTATATCTCAGAGAATAGCTGATATATCATATATATATAGCCTTCTATAGAGTAGATTCCAAAACCTAATCTAATTAGGAGATTAGAATCCGAATCCTATATTCATTAGATATATATTTAATCAAGTCTCACTTAATTAATATATGTACAAATAAATATATATTCGTATTTCCTTCCAAATGACTCTTCTTCATACAGATTACATATATATATATATATATATATATATATATAATTTAAAGTCATGATTTAATTAAATCAATCTTATTGATATATTAAAATCATTGACATTTAAATTATATCTCCTTGACGAATGTTCTATGTGTGTGACCCTATAGGTTATTATTACGTTGGCAATAATTTTAAATCATATTATAAAATTATAAACAGTGAGCGGCATCTAGTAATACATCACTGTTACCCAAGTAATAATAAAGTCATAGATTCGACGTTACCTTTTGTGACCAATGTTTCAATGTAATTTAATCCTTTTAACCATGATATCTAAGATTAAATTCAAGGCATGGATGTGTCATCCTCTTCATAATTTAATCTCAGTTTTCTTGATCAATGAGTAAACTATATGAAACAAATCTCTATTTGAGCATGGCCATGCATTTCATAGTTTCACTCAATCAAGAGGCCTATAGATATCACCCCTAATTTATAAGAGGGTTAAATTCCATCTACATCATTCCCATTTCTCACATAACTCATTATGCATCCAACAATTACCTTTATCGTCCACCCGGTTAAAGGTGACTTTTGATAATGTCAAAACGCATAACTCCTTATGTAGAAATGTCATGACTTCAGGTCGAAGGACCATTACATCATTGTCACTATGAGAATTACTTATGACAGATAGCATAACGCTCCATGTAGAATTCTCATGGTGGGCCTGTCCAGTACTATGTTCTCTAACATGTACCAATGTATCAACTTAATATATCTCGTATATATTTATGACCAATGAGATATGGCCATCAGTTAATCCACATACTAGTCTCAATGTATTATTGTTGTCCCACTGACAATGATACTCGACTAGGGACATTTAAGAATAATGATACATTACATACTTATATGTTCTCATATTCAAGTCACATACTTGAATCCATATAATTTGTATCATTCTTCTAAGGACATTTATTATGTTAACATTTATATAACGCAATAAATAAAACATAATAAAAGAAATTATCATTTAACCAAAACATATCATAAATATAGTGTCACAATTATTACATAATTGGCCACTAGGGCATACACTCTAGCATATACTGCCATTAATTGCCCAAGCTAGGCACCAATCGTTTCCCAACCAAGGTTTCCTCCGCAACAATATCAACCACAAAGTGCTAGTCGTGTAGTTGGAGCTGCGAGGAGATGCTTTAGTTATGGTCAGGAAAGCCACATCTCCACTTCATGCCCTCAGAAAAAGAGTCAGGGTAAACCCTCATTGACAGGACCTAGTATGGTAGCTAGCCGACCACAAGCTAGGACTTACAATATGACTGTGCAGGATGCACTATTGTCTGAAAACGTGGTTTCAGGTACGATATTGGTTAATTCAATTGAAGTGCATGCTTTATTTGATTTTGGTGCAACTAGATCTTTCATATTTGAACGTCTTCTTAAGGATAGGAATTTTGCTCCTGAATGTTTAGAAACACCTCTAGAAGTTTTAGTAGCTAATCAAGAGGTGTACATTGCCAAGAGTATTCTACCTAATTGTAGTATAAGAATAGGGAAGTATGACTTCCCTGCAAACTTAATACTTTTTCCATTGGGAGAGTTTGATCTAGTACTAGGCATGGACTGGCTACATCAATATCAAGCTAACATAGATTGCAGTAAAAAGAAGGTTTCCCTAAGAACACCCTCAAACAGTAGAGTGTTATTCCATGGATATAAGTCTACTAAACCCTCTCATCTTCTTACAATGATTCAAGCTAATAAGATGTTACACAAGGGATGTGAAGCATTTTTAGCTTATGTTTGTGATACAAGGATTACAGGATTAAAGATTTCAGATATCCCCACAGTGAAAGAATTTGGAGATGTGTTTTCTGAGGAGTTATCAGGTGTACCCCCAGATAGGCTAGTTGAATTTGGAATTGAGCTACTACCAAGAACTGCTCCAATTTCCAAAGCTCCTTATAGGATGGCCCCTTCAAATTAAAAGAACTCATGATACAACTACAAGGATTGTTAGACCAAGGATTTATTAGGCCAAGTGTTTCACCCTAGGGAGCACCTGTTTTATTTGTAAAGAAGAAAGATGGATCATTAAGGTTATGTATTGACTATCGGGAATTAAACAAGGTAACGGTAAAGAACCGATATCCCCTACCTAGGATTGATGATTTGTTCGACCAACTTAAAGGAGCAAAGTACTTTTCAAAGATTGACTTAAGATCAGGAAATCATCAATTAAAGATCAAGGCTGAGGATGTCCCTACGTCAGTTTTTAGAACTCGTTATGGTCATTATGAATTTGTGGTAATGCCTTTTGGACTCACCAATGCCCCTGCTGTTTTTATGGATTTGATAAACCGAGTTTTCAAGCCATATTTGGATAAGTTCATCATTTTATTCATAGATGACATTCTCATTTATTCTAAAACGAGAGAATAACATGACGAACATTTGAGAATAACATTGGAGACATTCAGACAAGAAAAACTCTATGCCAAATTTTCAAAGTGTGAATTTTGGTTAAGAGAAGTGAAATTTTTAGGACATGTGATCAATGAATCTGGAATTTTGGTTGATCCCATAAAAGTTGAAGCTATTACAAATTGGCCACAACCAAAGACACCTACCGAAGTGCGAAGTTTTCTAGGGTTAGCAGGATACTATCGTCAATTCATTCAAGATTTCTCTAAGATAGCAGTCCCATTAACGAATCTGACAAGGAAAACAGAAAAGTATATTTGGACTCTAACTTGTGAGAAGAGTTTTCAAGAATTGAAGAAAAGATTAACCACCGCCCCAGTACTAAGTTTACTTGATAACAAAGGGGATTTTGTGATTCATAGTGATGCCTTAATAAATGGATTAGGAGTTGTGCTAATGCAACATGGCAAAGTTATTGCCTATGCATCTCGGCAACTCAAGGACTGCGAAAAACGATACCCAGCACATGACTTAGAGTTGGCTGCTATCATTTTCGCATTAAAGATCTGGAGGCATTATTTGTATGGAGAGAAATGTGAGATTTACACTGACCACAAGAGTTTAAAGTACATTTTTACTCAAAAGGAATTGAACAAGAGGCAAAGACAGTGGTTGGAGCTAATAAAAGACTATGATTGTTCGATCAACTATCACCCTGGTAAAGCAAATGTTGTGTCTGATGCTCTAAGTAGATGTGAAAGGTTAAATGTGATGACAATCCAAGAAGAGGTAAGGATGGATTTGGAGAGGTTACAATTAAATGTTATCATAACTCAACAAAGGAAAGAGATAGAGCAAGAGGTTGGTGTAAAACCGAGCTTATTGACTATCATTAAAGAAGCTCAAAAAGAACATGTAAAAGATAGGGAAAGTTGTTAAAGGGGGAGAATGGAAAATTTTGGATCCACGATGATGGATTGATGAGATTTGAAAATAGAATTTGGATTCCGACAAAATTGGAATTAAAAAATAGTCTACTACAGGAAGCCCACAACTCTAAATTCTCGATACATCCAGGTGGAACAAAGATATATCAAGATTTGAAACAAAATTTTTGGTGGCCTAACATGAAAAAAGAAATAGCTGGATAGGTAAACACATGTCTCACCTGTCAACAAGTTAAAGCAGAAAACCAAAAGCCTAATGGTTTGTTGCAATCTTTGGATATCCCAGAATGGAAATAGGAATATATTACAATGGATTTTGTGGTTGGATTGCCAGTAACTCAAAAGGGATTAAATACAATCTGGATAGTAGTGGACAAATTGATTAAATCTGCACATTTCCTACCTATTAGGGATACCTATAAAATGGACCAATTAGTCAGATTGTATGTAAAAGAAATCCTTACTCGTCATGGAGTGCCAGTTTCAATTATATCTGATTGTGATCCTCGTTTCACGTTTAGGTTCTGGCGAAGCTTTCAAGAGTATTTAGGAACAAGATTAGACATGAGTACTGCTTTCCACCCACAAACTGACGAGCAATCCGAAAAAACAATCCAAACCTTAGAAGATATGCTGAGAGCGTGTTCTTTGGATTTCGGACGATGACGGGATGAACATCTACCACTCATCGACTTTGCTTATAATAATAGTTATCATACAAGCATAGGGATGGCTCCATTTGAAGCTTTGTATGGAAGAAAGTGTAGAACACCATTGTATTGGAATGAAGTTGGAGAAAAAAAGTTGGAGGGACCTGAAGTAGTCCAACAAACTGAGAATGCAATCCGGACGATCCGAGCTAAGATAAGAGCAGCTCAAGATCGACAAATGCAATATGCAAACCAATACCGAAAAGATTAAGCATTGGAAGTAGGAGGATATGCATTGCTTAAGATCTCACCTTGGAAAGGCATTTTGCGTTTTGGACAAAAAGGAAAGTTAAGTTCTCGTTTTATTGGACCTTTTGAAGTACTCTGCCGTATTGGCGAAGTGGCTTATCAACTAGCACTACCCCCAACTTTAGGACATGTTCATGATATTTTTCATATCTTAATGCTACGACCTTATAAAGGGAATCATTCTGGCATTATTGACTACCAGCCCATTGAGCTACAACCAAATTTGCAATATGAAGAAACTCCAATGCAAATTTTGGATCATCAAGTAAAGGTCTTAAGAAATAAAGAGATTGCATCCGTAAAAGTTTTGTGGAGAAAACACAATGTTGAAGAAGCAACATGGGAACTAGAAGAAATGATGATGCAAAAGTACCCTCGACTTTTTCACCAGTAAAGTTTTGAGGACGAAACTTATTGTAAGGAGGGGAGAATGTTACGACCTGAAAATTTTGTTTATCTATAAATAATTTATTTATTCATATTTGTTTTCTTATTAACATGTATAATTAATATATGATGTTTTTGAATGTTTAAATATTTTTGGACCCATAAAAGTTTAATAATTTGTTTGGATATTGGTTACAAGGACAAGCAAATTATGTTATATGTTTGGTAACATTTGTAATTGCTTAAAGGAGCCACGCGTCCAGATTAGTAAGTCCCATGAGGAACTTAATAGCTTACATAAGAATAACTACATCATGTGTACGTATAATAATTAGATTAGTAAGCTGCTTAAGTGACTAGCTTATGTGCATGAAGGACAGTAGCTACTTGTTACATGTATTAGATGTTAAGAATCATGATGAGTAGCCGTTTTATTAACCAATGATTTTATCTCAAAGCTTAATCTCAGCTTACTATAAATACCTCATTTGGAGGTAACATTTAATTCTCTTTTCTAAAGATTCTCTCTCCTAAAGTTCTTCTTTAAACCTACCATCCCCATATAATTTCAAGTTCTCCTTTCTGGGCGATTACTTCCAGACAAGCTTTGTATTTCTCCCGTCAAGTTAAGAGGTAAGAATTTTATGTTCTCCTCTACTTTTCGTTTTTACGTTGTATCCGAAAGTAGTCACTAGGTATGCTAAGACTTTAGGAACGAATAAAGTTGTTAAGAGTATGGTGTTTTGAGTTAATGAAAGGACGATTATACATCTTAGATTGAGTTTGTTTTTCACTAGATATCGTTCGTGATCATGGAAGACTTCCTTTTATCAGAGACAAGTTCTATGATCAGTCTCTGATGAGATAATGTTAGTCTCTGACGAGATAATATCAGTCTCTGATGAGTTAACATTAATCTCCGATGACGTCAGCCTTAGTCCCCGATGGGTTAAGATGACGTCATCAGTCTCTGGTAAGTTAACGTTAGTCTCTGATGACATCACCTTTAGTCTCTGATGGGTTAAGATGACATCATCAGTCTCTGATGAGTTAACGTTAATCTCTGATGATGTCACCCATAGTCTCCGATAGGTAAAACTTATTCTCTGATGACTAATGATGTTAGTCTCTGATGAGGATTTATGTTTTGTCTCCAACTGGGTTGGCGCTGAACAAGTGAGTATGGTGCTGAACATTTATCCACCGAGGAGTTTGGCGCTAGACAAATCATCCACTGATGAGTTCAGCGATTACTTGGGGAGTTCGACGCTGAACAAGTTGGCACCCGATGAGTTTGACGATGAACAAGAACATCCCCTGATGGGAAAAATATTCCCTGACGGGCCACTTCGTGCCCTGATAACCATTCTCTATTCTAAATAGTCATCTTTCAAAGTATGGATTTCTCGTGTTATACCAACAATGATGTTTTACAAAATTCTTTTGCAACCAGTATAGTGAATTTTAGCTAAGGACCAAGGCAAGTATATACTCATTCCACTTTCTTTCTTACTGATTACATAGAATCACTATTTTGATTTACGTAAATGAATGATGTTAACGCCTATGCAAGATGATGATCTCTTTGATGATTAAGTAACGCTCGATCATTAATCTGATGTACGTGAAAAGATGTTGATTATTGAGCTATATGTTTTTGGGTGATTGCTAGTTGTTTAAAGTCGCTAGCACACCAAAAGATGATGAAGATGATGTAAGGGTGTTATAGGTCGTGAACTTGTATGCACACCCGAGCATGGCCTATATGGATATATAGTTACATGATTGGCAGTCGCTGCTTTTAATTGTTGAGCACACCAAGGTTATTGGCAGTCGCTGCTTTTAATTGTTGAGCACACCAAGGTTTTTAAAACAAGAAAATGTTTTCAAGAAGATATATCCATATGGGAAGTTAAGGGGCTGTTGAATGTTTTCGCTTGGTATTCTGGCCAATGATGATAGGGAATGAGAAACCGAGGCATTAGTAATCAGACCCTCGCAGACCAATGTTTTCTACAAGTGACTACGTATGTCAAATGATGGAATCAAACAACCAGGCTGACCAGCTGGGATAAAATTTGATTGTTAAAGGAAGTCAGATAATTATTAGTCTGGTCAGGTGATGCATTATCTGATGAAGAGGGCGAATCAAGATTTATTTTTAAAGAGGGTTATTCCTTTGATATCACTCGGGAACCCTGAATGTTACATGTTTATTGGTTTATCAAGAGGTTTGGCATTGCTTCGCCCATCCTCAATGAATATTAAAGCTTTTGAAATATCTGTTCTTCTTGCTTATGAATATATACTTGCTAAGCGTAAATGCTCATATGGAATGCTATGAAATGTTTTTTTCAAGTTTTGTCAGAAAGGCCGAGTCGCCTAATAGAGGAAAAGAGAAAATGGCATAGTGAGAGCTTCTTAATTTCTCTCCTATGGATGGCTTTTAAAGGGAAAGTGAAACGGAAGGCCATTATAGAAATGTTTAGGTTGTAAGGCCAGATGGGCCATCTAAAGTTAGTTTCTGCTGCAGCTTATTTATTTTCAAGCTTTAAGGTTTTGTAATAAGATGTGAACCTTAAGATGTTATTATGATGTTTTTGAGAATGTATTTCTCGTGCGATTATGTAAATGCTTGGCATGATGTTTTTGTCACTTTTTATGGAGTTATCTTTGTTTTCTGGCGAGGCCCGGGGGTTCCAGCCTGGGGATCTTGGGGCTGTCACCCAAATTGTTGATAGTGCCTGTGGCTCGAGGGATTCTCCGGGGCCGCCACAGTTGGTATCAGAGCCAAGCACCAGTTATGAGACATGTTCTCTACTGGAAAATAGAATTTGGGATTTAGTAGGATAAGGAAATGATTGTATAAAATATAGGAAATAGATGTCTAGGCTGATCCTCGGCTGTATGTAGGTTATTAAATTAAATAAGATATAAGGTTATGAAATAGGACAATTCACTTTGAATATATTGTACACCCTGCTATAGTATTAGTATGTAAAATCTTTATTATAAATTTTAAGTTGATATTAATTTAAGTTATGTTTCCTTTATAGATGAACCCACCTACTCCAGGACATGTAGATAAGGGCAAGGCACCTATGATTAAAAGTTTAGAGAAGGAGCATACCCCAAATAGTAATGCTGCTTGATCTTTCAAGTCTGGTAGACACCATCTTTTAAATGTCAACCGTGGGAGGTCAGGTGCATGTTGGCGAGTGACTCCTTGTAAAAGAGTGAATAAACCAACTCAGGTTTTTCGTTTTGAAATACCCCAAGGTTCTGATAAAAATGATGAAAACTTTGCGGACCCTGAAGGAAATAAATAGAACCCAACCAATCTGTTTGAGGGGTCAAATTTCTCAGTTCATATGAAGAGTCCTTCCTCACCCTATGATCAAACAGACCCTCCATCCTTGAGTCCTTCTCAAATAAGAGGTTCCCCTGTAGATAGGCACACACTACCTTCGGTGTTAGCCACTCCACATGCTGTCTCCACACAAATTACCTTATCAAATGTTGCGCCCGTTGTACCACCACCAGAAAATCCAGTACCCTTGTCATTCCCTAATGGATTATGTTATTACCTTCAACGCAGAATCCGTACGACACAAGCAGAGTTGGCAATGCGTAATACCACCATGATGCGTCAGTCGTCGGCCCATCAAAGGACTAGTAGACTGTTGGATCTTTGGAGGATATCATTTCAGGATGTGACCTTAGTTCTCACTGAGACTCTGACAGAAGTTGTGATCTCAGTTAGTAATTATCTCAGGCTTGCGCAGCCTTCTATGATAGATCGAGATCAATTGATGTATAACCTTTTAGAGAAGCTTGAGGGACCGTGTCATTTTGCACACAGAGCAATGAGTGAACTTGATTCTCAACCCCTATACTAGGAGGATAGGAATTATTATTTTTGGTGGGTTGACACCCTATCAGAAGGTCCTATGATAATGAAGATGTCAATACGAAATTCATAAGGGCTCTTCCACCAAGATGGGATCCAAAAACAACTACAGTAAGGGAAGCTCATGATTTGGACATTCTCACATTGGACAGACTCTATGGAAATCTAAAAACTTATGAACTTAAAGTAGAGCAAAGACAAAAGATGCATGGTAGGGACAAAGGAGCTGCATTAATGGTTGAGACAAAGATGTCTCATGAGGAGCTTGATGATGAAACCTACACTGTAAGCTTAACTAATGAAGAATCTGAATCCAACACTGATGATGACATGGAAGAATTCATGGCCTTCATGGTGAAGCGATTCAAAAAATTTAGAGCTAGTAGAAAAGGGAGAACATCATCTAGATAACCTAACCCAAAATGAGAAGGTCAAACTGTGACCTTTGATAAAAAGAAAATAAGATGTTACAACTATGATGGGATAGGGCACTTTGTCAATGAGTGCAAGAAGCCTAGATCTATATAGAGATCTAAGGATGAAAAGAACAGGAAATCAGGGAATGATCTTGCTGATAAAAAGTACAAATCAAAGAGCAAGGCCTTGATTACCAAAGGCAAAGAGTGGATTGACAGTGATTCTAAGGAAGAAATTGTCAACTTTGTCTTGATGGCTCGAACTGGTGAGTGAAGTGATTCTACAAAGGTATGTGATGCAACTCAGAACTTTAACGTGCTTAATTTAATTGATAGATCTATTATAGAAAGCATACAAAAAGATATGTCTGATTTGCATGTTAGTTTTAGATCATTGACCATTGAACATACCAAAGTTAAAGAATCACATGACCAACTCTTGAACAGAAATAAATTTCTTGAAGAGAGACAAACACAATTTGATACTATCAAGTCAGAACTGAATAAATCTCATCACATGATTAATGCTTTGAAAAAGAAGGAATATTACTTAGTCGAACAACTTGAACATGAACAGGCTAAGATAAAACAATGGAATCAATCGTCTAAAAAGCTATCAGACTTGGTAGGAAATCAAATGGTAGGTCAAAAATCTGGTCTAGGTTATGATGAGTACCTAGGAAAGAAACCAGATATAGAAGAGATTAATGAAACTACTGACTCCATGACTCACAAGTCAATTCCTGTTAAAAGAATTAATTTTGTCTCACCAGTCAATGAACCTAAATTTATCAACACTCAAAGTCAACATTATTAGAGTGTATGCCCTAGTAGCCAATTATGTAATGATTGTGACACCATGTTTATGTTATGCTTTTTTGGTTAAATGATAATTACTTTTATTATGTTTTATTTACTGCGTAATATAAATGTTAACATAATAAATGTCCTTAGAAGAATGATACTAATTATATGGATTCAAGTATGTGACTTGAATATGAGATCATATAAGTATGTAAAGTATCATTATTCTTAAATGTCCCTAGTCGAGTATCATTGTCAGTGGGACAACAATAATACATTGAGACTAGTATGTGGATTAACTGATGGCTATATCTCATTGGTCATAAATATATACGAGATATATTAAGTTGATACATAGGTACATGTTAGAGAACATAGTACTGGATAGACCCACCATGAGAATTCTACATGGAGCGTTATGCTATGTGTCATAAGTAATTCTCATAGTGACAATGATGTAATGGTCCTTCGACCTGAAGTCATGACATTTCTACATAAGGAGTTATGCGTTTTGACATTATCAAAAGTCACCTTTAACCGGGTGGACGATAAAGGTGATTGTTGGATGCATAATGAGTTATGTGAGAAATGGGAATGATGTAGATGGAATTTAACCATCCTATAAATTAGGGGTGATATCTATAGGCCTCTTGATTGAGTGAAACTATGAAATGCATGACCATGCTCAAATAGAGATTTGTTTCATATAGTTTACTCATTGATCAAGAAAACTGAGATTAAATTATGAAGAGGATGACACATCCATGCCTTGAATTTAATCTTAGATATCATGGTTAAAAGGATTAAGTTACATTGAAACATTGGTCACGAAAGGTAACGTCGAATCTATGACTTTATTATTACTTGGGTAACAGTGATGTATTACTAGATGCCGCTCACTGTTTATAATTTTATAATATGATTTAAAATTATTGCCAACGTAATAATAACCTACAGGGTCACACACAAAGAACATTCGTCAAGGAGATATAATTTAAATGTCAATGATTTTAATA
>CM025787.1:12849031-12870565 GCA_014636745.2 Centella asiatica | reverse complement strand
TTCTTTGTAAAGAGATATAAATATTTCTTATTTGTAAGTAACTGCTGGAATGGTGTATTGAAGCTTCAGAAAGTCGAAGTGTGTATTTGATTCGTTGGAGTTCACAAAAAGGCTTGTCGGAGACTAGGAAAACTGGTCAGAGACTAAAGATTTTTTTATCTATCGGAGACAAGTTTTGCCTATCGGAGACTAAGGCTTACGTCATCTGAGACTAAGTCTAAAAGAGTCGAAGACTAAAGCTTACATCATCGGAGACTAAAGTTAAAAACATCAGAGACTGAGCTGACGTCATCGGAGAGTAAGCCTTAAAGCATCAGAGACTAAATAACTCTATAAGAGACTACACAATCTGATGTCATTAGGGACTAAAAGCACCGGAGACTAGTAATGACGTCACCAGAGACTAAAGATGAAGCATCAGTGTGGTGCCCCCGAAAATCCCCCAAGCCGGGCCCCAGACACTGTCAGCAATTTGGGTGACAGTCCCCGAGATCCCCAGGCTGGAACCCCGGGCTGCACCAGAAAACTACAACACAACATCACAACAGCAAAACAAAAAAAACACAGCCAAACATTAACAACATACCTGTGGGAAATATATTCCCAAATACATCATTAAAAATCTTAAGGTCCACATCATCTTACAAAAACCTCAAAGCACAATCTGACGTCATTAGGGACTAAAAGCACCGGAGAGTAGTAATGACATCACCAGAGACTAAAGATGAAGCATCAGGGACTAATCGTGATTTATTTCCTGAAAGATACAGAGTTCGAATTAAAAAGGAATGTCTTCCACGTAAAGTAAGATATTATTGAAGACGTAGCTGGTAAGCAAACTAACCAGAAATCTGTTCCTAACAAAAAGGAAAGATTGTATTTGATTCGAATAAGGAAGCTGAATTTTATTCAGAATAGGAACTGAGTCAATAGTAATTCAGTGGTAAGAAAAGCTGTAATTAGGTTTTACAGAGAATTGTAATTTGAAGCTGTATAGGTTTTTCATAGTTTGTATCTTTTCCTATACAGAATAGAAAAGAAGCTGATGATCAAATTTATTATGATTGTTAGAATTTGTAATCAGTTGTGAAGTCAATATAGCAATTGTTTATAAATTGATTTGAGTTTTTGTTCTTTATATTCCGCAAGAAAGTTTAATTTCTTAAAGAACAAGAAATTCAAAAAGTGTTTAAAGAACTTGTATTCAACCCCCCCCCCCCCCCCCTTCTACAAGTTCTCGGTATCTCATTGGGAAAACAGGTTTCATCATAGTCAATTCCTTCTTCTTGTGAATAACCTTGTGCAACTAGTCTAGCCTTATTTCTTGTCACTGTACCAACTTCATCCAGCTTGTTTATGAAGATCCATTTAGTACCAATGATTGATTTATTCTTTGGTTTTGGTACTAGTCTCCAAACTTTGTTTCTTTCAAACTGATTGAGCTCCTTTTGCATAAAAATTACCCAATCAGCATCTAGCAATGCCTCCTCAATCTTTTTAGGTTCAATCTTGGATAGAAAATTGAGGTATAGACATTCATTCTGAGTAGCACTTTTGGTTGACACACCTTTAGTTGGATTTCCTATAATTTACTCAATAGGATGATCCTTTGTCCATTTTATTTATGGAGGTAGACTTCTTGAAGAAGAAGCTTCATGATTGTAATTTCCTCCATGGTGGTCAGTGCTCTTAACTTCTTGTGAAGCTCCTCCTGGATCAATGGATATTTCTAAATTGGAGTTTCAGAGATCCTCTGATTTATTTTCCACTGACTGCTCCCCCTCAGTGGTTAAAGGGATATCCATTGGTGAAGTGGCTGCTTGGGGTTCAGCTTCATCATCTGGTGAGTCATTGTCAGCATTTTCTGACTCATCTTCATTTTCATACCGTAGAACCTCATGCATTCCTTCATCTAGAATTCCCATTATTTTCTTATCATCAAATGCAACATGTATAAATTCCATTACAATGTTTAGTTTAAGGTTGTAGACCCTGTATGCTTTGCTTGTTAGAGAGTAACCTAGGAAAATTGCTTCATCCGCTTTGGGATCAAATTTTTCTAAATTTTCACCTTGACTTTTTAGCACAAAGCATCTGCCACCAAATACATGAAAAAATTTGACATTAGGTTTCCTTCCTGTCATAAGCTCATAAGGAGTTTTGTTGATCAATGTCCTATTTTGAGTGAAGCATGTAGTTGAAATTGCTTTAACCCAAAAATAGGTAGGTAGTTTGGCTTCTTCAAGCATGGTTCTAGCAGCTTCAATAAGAGTTCTATTTTTCCTCTCAACTACTCCATTCTGTTGAGGGGTTCTTGGAGCAGAAAATGTGTGAGATATTCCTTTGTCCACACAGAAACATTCAACTTTGGAGTTCTTGAATTATGTTCCATTATCAGTTCTTAGAACTCTGACAGTCAACCCAAATTTAGTTTTCACTTTCTTGATGTGATCAATCACCAACTGAGCTGCTTCATTTTTGATATGCTGAAATTTTACCCTAGTGTATTTGGTGAAATCATCAACTATCACCAGAGCATATCTTTTCTTTGAGATAGACATAATGTTTACAGGTCCAAATAAATCCATGTGAATTAATTGTATTGGACTTGTAATTGATGAAATCTCCTTGTATCTAAAGGAAGTCTTCTTTTGCTTCCATTTTTTACAAGCTCCACATAAGCCATCTTGAGTGAAATCCAATTGTGGAAGTCCTGTCACTAATTCTTTCTTCACCAAAGTGTTGATTGTCTTGAAATTCATGTGAGAAAGCTTCTTATGCCTAAACCAACTGTCATCCATTGATGCTTTACTATAAAAGCATGTGAACTGATATTTATTTGATGAACCAAAGTCAGCTATCTAGAGGTTACCTTTCCTAACTCCAGATGAGCTATTTTTCCATCTCTACTAACTTATCAAGCAATGTTCATCCTTAAAAGCAAACTTGTAACCTCTGTCACACAGTTGGCTGATGCTAAGCAAGTTGTGCGTAAAACCATCAACTAGTGCTACATTGTCCAAGATGACATATCCATTTATGACTTTGCCATATCCCAAGGTATATCATTTGCTCATCTCCAAAAGAAACACTTAGGCCAACTTTCTCCTCATATTGTGTTAGCAGAGTCTTGTCTCCAGTCATCTTGAACAACCACTATCCAAGAACCAAATTTGTTTTTTTATACCCTGCACAAATTAAACAGCTAAGTTAATTTAGGAACCCAGACTTGCTTGGGTCCATCGACATTTTTAAAGTTTAATTTAGCAGTTGTTAAGGGTTTTCCAGTTTTATCTTTCTTTATCAGTCACTGCTTAGAAGAAATAAGTTCCTTCTTAGCTTTAGGTGCATCAAATTTTTTCCTTATCTTTAGAAGAGATTTCAGATAACTGTTTTTAGCCTTTTGAACATTTGAGTGGTTCTTAACAGTTAACTCTTTCCTTTTATCATAAGGTAAGTTTCTAGCATGCATGTTCCTAGGGATATTTTTACACTTATAAGCAAGGTGGTTGGGATTTCCACACTTCCAGTAATGTTTCCTAGGTGCATTAATAACAGGAGTATAATTAGTATATTTGTTAATTCCCTCATTACCATTCCTATTATTTTTTAGCTTAACCTCTAATGAGTGAGTGGGCTTTGGATTAGAGCTTTTGGTTCTGAAGTCATTTAATTTCTTTTTCAACTCACTAACTCTTTGTTCTAGCATAGTCTCCTTAGATTTTTCTTCAGTAGCTCCTGCCTTAACAAATTTTATCTTTTTAAAGGTAAGAGCAACAGTTACTGGAGTACTTTACTTGTGCTAGTTTCACTAGTTCCAGTGATTAGCAATTCCTCAATCATAGGCTGCTTACCCTGGATCTTATTATTATAACCTAGCCCTTCATTTTGATTGGTGCTATATTTTTCTGTTGTCTCCTTAACTATTTTAGAGGAATTGGTCCATTCTTTTATAATGTCTTACTCTTTCTTAAGTTGTACTCTTAGCCATTCTTCTATTTGTTTAGCACAAGCAAGATCATCTAGTGCCTTTTTGCACTCTTTCCTGACTTGTTCAAGAACACCTAGCTTAGACTCTAAGAAAGAATTTCTATTCTTTAACAGTTCAATGGTTTCAATGAGTCTAACATTTTCTTTTACAGAGCATCTAAGTGTTCCTTTTAAATGGTACATTTCTTTACACATGGCAGTTAAGCTTTCTTGGCAATCAGATAATGACATAGTAGAAGAAATAGTCAAGACAGTTACCTGGGAGTTCTTGGAATTTGGACTTCCAAAAGTGTTACTACTATCAGAGGAGTTGGCCATCAGTGCCATATTGAGATATTCTTCATCCTCTGATTCTGAATCAGCCTAATCCTTGCCTTCTATGATCAGTGCCTTTCCCTTGCCCTTGTCCTCTAAGCTTCCACAGTGAGTTGCCTCCAAAAATATCTATGATATTCTTTGGTAATTGCAGCTCTGTCACATAACTTCTTTTTTTTTTTTTTTTGCATGACCTTCCTTGCACGCCAACCTTTTATACTATTTGTTACCAGCCCTCTTAAGGGGAAAGTGCCAAAGAAGTTGCTTTTTGTTCTCTGGTGTATCAGCACACCAGCTCCCTTATTTTCCTTTTGGAGTTCCCATGATAAATTATCTCTATAGTAAATAACTTATCTCTATGAGCTTCCTGGTTTTTGATTGGACTAGCTTCCAAATTTTCCTCCTTCAAGTTTCTATAAGTTATCTCTGTAGTTTTCACACCAGCAGTGTATAACTTATGTCCTTGAAGCTTCTTTGATAGCCAATCTCTCCTTATTGGACCACCATCTATATTTTAATTCCATCGCCTTTAATCTTGAGTTAGTGAATTTGTGAACTCTGTCATGTGCCATCCCATATGTCATTTTTAGTCTCTGATTATTTTATCCCCTGATGGACAGTCTTTGTTCATCAGTGGATATTTATCCCCTCACGAATTGGTCAGTGGATATTTATCCCCTGATGAGCTATTTTGTTCTTCGGTGGATATTTATCCCCTGATGAGCTATTTTATTCATTAGTGGATATTCATCCCCTGATGCTCGAGCACATGTCTTTAGTGATAGAAATTTTCTTGATGAGTTTGGTGATGTTGTTGATTTGCCCGACGACTTTGGCGATAGACTTTTTGAGTTTGGCGTTGTTGTTTGAGTTGCCCAACGACTTTGGCAATAGGTAAATAACTTTGGCGACAGTCAAAATGACTTTGGCGACGGTCAAAATGACTTTGGCGACAATCAAAATGACTTTGGCATTAAGTAATGTTGAGTTTGGCATTAGCCAAATAACTTTGGCGACGGTCAAATTTTCTCAAGGCTACTTTAATGCATTGAAGTATCTTTTCCTTAGTCTTTGGTAGCTTCAACATTAGTCTACGATGAACAAACACTTAGTCTCTGAAAGACTTAGTCTCTGACGAACAAAAACTTAGTCTCGTACGAACAAAAACATACAAAAACTTAGTCTCTGATGAACAAAAACTTAGTCTCTGATGAACAAATTTTGCTTGACCAATTTTGACTTTTGTTGAACTCTCCAAATATAGTCTTTGTAGTCTCTGATGCATGCCTGCAGACTCTGATGGTAATCTCTGATAGAACACTACTGCGAGTACTTGTACAATTACAAAATCTAACAATTCTAAGTGTTTATACATCATCATCAAATACTATAATTCCTAACAAGCAAGTATGAGCGATAAAAGCTCAACAAGTTTTATGTTATAGGATAGTTGAAACGAATGAAAATTCTGTAGCTGGTTCTGAAATACAATTTCCAAGGCAATGTTAATGTGCATGAACAACATTAAGAGTTCAAACTGTTGGATTCCAGTCGCAGATGGGGAGAATCCACATTCTCAAATAGGGGGAAAATGACAATTAGATGAAATATAAAATCCAATAAGCACTTGATGTCTTTCAATTCTTGACTTACTAGATCGCCTTAACTCTGTTCAGTACTAGGACTTATTGAGAATACTTCTTACCATTTGACAATAGCAAGTCAAGGCTATCTCAAAATGGTCTGCGATGTACATACGTATGACACTTAAGGTAGATATAATTACATCTACAGGGCTCGGCAGAATAGAATAACTCATTCTGTGATGACCCCAAAAATCCCACACGGGACCCGGTCACCATCAGGGGAAGGAAACAAACAACAACACATCCATGTAACACTAATATACTAAAGTGATTAATAGTACATCCTTACAAACATTCAAAGTACAAAACTACAGCGGAAACTAAGCTATTACAACAGCTTTAATCATCATCCTTACATGAAGTTGTGACCCGTAGGTCTAACAAACTTAACACTTCAATTTTGTCCTTACATCTTCAATCCTCTGCTTCTCCTAATCACTACCCACAGTTAACTCATTGAAACCTTAGGCCCGTATATCTTTCATTTACTTGATCACCTGTAAAACATTTAACAAAAGCAAGGATGGGCGATTTACGCTCAGCAAATATATAATCCTGTATAGTGGATTTGAAGCACAACAAGGGTTCAAACTGTTTGTGAGGTATGACGGATTCAATTGTCAAAACCTCTAGCACTTTAGAAATATCTTTGACTTTGAGGTTTCAAACTCTTCCTTCTTTCCGTCCTTAAACATCTTGCATGTCTTATTTAGCTTAAAGGAGGTTTTCGTAAACTACATACGACATCTCTCCTCTTAAGACTAACATAAGCACTTGCTCAATGCCCAAGTGGAATCATTCTCATACATTAGCATATATATAAGATTGAAAAATAACTGATAAAGCAAAGCTTAGTTATATCCATGCACTTTCATTCATAACATGCTAGCGGAAAATAAAGCATAGCATACTGATTCACAAAGAAATCAAGACATAAAAGTCATAACCTTGTACGCATGTCGAATCAATTGATCATGTGCATAATTGAAATAAGCATGAGAGTGAGAATATACTTGCCTTGGTCTTTAGCTGAGCTAAATCTAATTCACTTGCTTGATGAAAACCTCTGTAAAACATACATATGTTTACTTAGCACGAAAATCTAAACTTGAATATAAATGTGAGTATGTACGGATGTGATGTCTGTGATGTCCAAGCATTCTTATCTCTTGATGTCTTAATGAAATCATTTGAGACTTTTCATTTAAACAAGCCTGAGGGATTTTCAGACTCCTACACATCCATCAAGGGAATGAGTTCTGATCGTCAGGGAATAATCAATCATTAGTGGATAATTAATCATCAGGGGATGACTGATCATCAGAGACTAGTCCTCCCGTCAGGGGATGTCTCTCGACCATTAGGGTATCATTCACTCATCAGGGGATAAATTCCTCACCGCCAGACTCGTCGGGTGATAACTTTGACTATCGCCGAACTCCCTTGGCTGTCAGGGGATGATTTGCTCATCGCCAAACCTAGTAAGTCATCACTGAACTTCATGAGTGAATAAACTTTTCAGGGCCAAACTCCTCGGAGGAAAGTAGTTTAGCGCCAAACTCATTTGGCTATTGCCAAACTCCTCGGGGACTAATAACTTTAGCCATCAGAGACTAACATATTTTGCCCATCAAAGACTATGGATGACGTCATCAGGGACTAAACTTAGCCTGTCGGAGACTAAGGATGACATCATCAGAGACTAACTTAAAACTTCCTTCGCCAGAGACTAAAATTAACTCATCAGAGACTAGAATGAAGCTTGTCTCTGTTATGATGAAAGATCTTTTAAGAACAAGAATGATGCCCAGAATGAACAAACTCAAACCTAGGATACATAGTCATCCTTTCTGTGGTGCATAAGCTTATTTTCATAAAAACAACATATTCTTTAAGAGCTTTATTCTTTCCTGAACACTTAGCACACACAGCTAATACTCTTGAATGCTATGCAAGAAAGGAAAAAAACAGAAGAGAATATAAGATTCTTACCTCTTGACTTGACGAAAGGGATCAAATCTTGCCTGAAAGTAATCTTCCGAAAGAAAGAACTTGAAATTGTATGAAGATGGTAAGTTTAGAGAAGAACTTTAGAAGGGAAATTTTTAGAAAAGAGATTAAAATTTTACCTCCGAATGAGGTATTTATAGCAGACTTCGATTAAGCCTTAAGATAAGATGATTGGTGCTGTTGTTCTGCTGATGCTGCTTCTCTGCTGCTGCTGCTACTGTATGCAACTGCTGTTGTTCTGCTGCTGCTGTATGCCAGTCTTGGTCATTAGGGGATTCCGGTCTACATGCAACAGGGTTTTGCTGCTGATGCTTCAGGAGTTTTGCTGTTGTTGCTTTAGGGGTTCTACTGATATTGCTTCAGGGGCTCTGCTGTTGCTGCTATTTGCTACTAGTGTATGCTAGTTTTGGTCATCAGGGGATTCCGGTCTGCATGCATCAGGGGATCTGGTGCTGCTGTTTCAGGTGATTTCTTGCTGCATCCATCAGGGGCTTCTGCCCAGCAGAGATTATGCCATCAGCAGAGGTTATGCCAACAGAGGCTGTGGGTCAGTGGTCAGGTTAGTCTATCAGGGGATATCTGTTGTTGTCTGTCAGGGGATGTTGCATGCTGCTTGTATGCTGCTTGTCTGTCAGGAGTTGTTGTATGCTACTTAATTTGCTGCTACTGTTCCAGGAGCCTTTTATGGTTTCTGCTTTATACTCATAGTTTTAGCTTGTTTTCCCTAGCTAGTGAGATGTGCTAGTAGGTCGAGGGGGATGCCTCTCGTTACTTTTGTACTTTCTTTCTTGTTTTATATTATACCCAACTTATCAAAAAAAAAAGATGATTGGTTAGTCTGGACGGTAAAATGGCTACTCATCATAACTCTTAAACAGCTAACAACATAATAAGTAGTTGCTGTCATACATGTAGCTTGTCTTTAATCAGTTGCTGCCACACAACCTGCCTACTAATCAAGTAACTTCACACGTAACTCATGTACTCCTTTATGGGCAGTCTTCTTTCAATTCACATACTCCTTCCATCTCCGTACAAACTAAATTACTTAATCTCACACTCATATTCCATAACATCAATCTTTGTTCATGCTTGATTAAATTAATCTCATACAAGATTTTGAGATTAATGTACTTCATATCCCTTTGATGGTTTTTACAAAGGAACTGAAATCATTGAATTTTGGATATCACATGGACATAATACTCAAGCATTTAAAATTCATACCTCATACTTCATAGGAAAAGGAAAAAAAAATCTCATAAACATCTTATTTCTATTTATCTAAGAAAATAAAATTTTGGGTTGTCACACATTCTCAATTCTGGGGTGTTCCCTCATCAACTTATATAGTGGATTAATCTTGACACCTCAACAAGGGTCACTAGGTAGACACATAGATGATTTCGTAAAAAGCATTAGAAGAGTTAAGCCGAATTAAATAATTCATTATGTCATGTATTAACATGGAACATATAGGATGCTTGTAAACTAGATATAAGTAGTCAAGCATTTAATAATAAGGTCTTAGCTCAAGTTGAACAAGTAACTTTTATTATCTATCAGTACGTATACGAAACAAGTATGTATACGTAAGGAAAAGTTCAAGTATTTGCATATCATATCTTAATGCAGATCGAGTCAACTGATCAAGCATTTAATTGCAATAAGCATTATACTATATGTATGCCTACCTAAACTCATCCGTTGGAGTCATTGAGTGCTGAACAAACGGATGCAGCTTTGGGTGGGAGAATAAATCTTGCTTGGAAGGAAATATCCTTAGATTTATTTTCTATTAATGCATTTGCAGGATGTTGGTTAGGAAGTACTTGTCAACATGTTGTTACTTTGCTTGTAAATAAGAAGTTAAGTAACTTCGGGCCTTAGCCAAGAATGGGTCGAGTACTGGCGTCAGGGGTTGTCGAGAACTGGTGTCAAGGGTTGTTCCTACGTGTATCAGGGGATAAAGGGGTATCAGAGACTACACACGTCAGGGGATAAATGGCCATCGGGGACTAAGGAAATAGTCATTGGATACTAAGACTTCATCGGGGAAATTTATACTATCGGAGACTAAGACTCGTCAAGGAATAAATTATACTGTCGGAGACTAAACTCATCAGGGGATAATTTGTACGGTTAGGGACTAAGTTCAAATTAAGCCTGTCGGAGACTAATTCCACTTAACCCATCAGAAACTATTTTTCTCGGTTGAAGTATATGAAATTATTTTTGTTAGATTTCTAATTGTTATAGGTTTTTTTTTCTTTCTTGCCTTATTGAATTAGATTTCTTACCAATGTAATATTCCTTCTTCTGGTTGGATTCAGAATTGATTAATACGATTGTGTGAGTTTTTGCTTACAACTATCCTGAAAGTTGGTGGTTAATTCCTTTATACTTTCACAACTTATTTGTTTTAGCTTGCGGGTGATTAATTTCTTTAAGCAAACTAAACAGATTGATCCTTTAGTGTTGATTCTTGGTGATTAATTTCTTTACGTAATCTTCCTAAAGTTATTTTTTGCAACATGTGTTTGATCCTACCAGATCAGATACATCATCTTGGTATCAGAGCTTTGATGGACGAGTTGTTCTCACATTATTCTACAACCTGCAACATCAATGGCTGAAGAAGAAGAAGAACAAATTCCACGAGGACTTACCATGGAGCAAGCCCAGAACTTGCGACGTGATAGACATATCAACGATTTGACAAAAAGAATGAACGAGATCCTCACACGACTAGATCGAAGAAACCCTTCCACAAGTCCAAACTGAAGTACAAGATCTGCTCGCACTTATGATTCAAAAGGAGAAGAAGTGGCTAGAACAGTACCTAGGAAGCAGAGAGACAATGTTGATGACGACAAGGGTCTAAGGTTAGATATCCTAGAGTTTGATGGCAGCATGAAGCCTGAAAATGTCTTGGAATGGTTGCAACGAATTGAGAGAGTCTTTGAATACAAAGACTATGATGACCACAACAGATTCAAGGTGGCTGTGTTGAAATTCATAGGTTATGCTAACTTGTGGTATGAGAATTTGAAGAATAAGAGAAGAAGAGAAGGCAAGATACGAATTGGGTCTTGGGAAGCCTTAAAGAGTTGGATGAAAAAACGTTTCCTACCCACAAACTACGTATAAGACGTGTTCTTGAAATTAAAAGGTGTCAAACAAGGGGCACTATCAGTGGAAGAATACACGGTGGAGTTTGAGAAACTCACCCTGTTGTGTGATCTTGAAGAAAGGGCAGAACATAAGATTGCTCAATTCTTAACAGGACTGAACAATAATATTGCCGAAAGAGTGGAATTACAACCATATTGGTCCTTTGAGGAGGTGTGCAAGGTGGCCATGAGAGATGAGAAGCATTCCAAGGCCAAGGGCAATAGTTATTCCTAACCAGTGAATAAGATAATTGAAAGAGGCAAAAATGATAGGAGAAACGAGGCACCATTTGCGCCCAAGTTCATTCCTAATGTATTTGATCTGGTAGGATCAAACACAGGTTGCGGAAAATAACTTTAGGAAGACTCTGTAAAGAAATCAATCACCAGGAAATCAACACTAAAGGATCAATCTGTTTTAGTTGCTTAAAGAATTTAATCACCTGAAAGCTAAAACAAATCAGTTGTGAAAGTATAAAGGAATTAACCACCAACTTTCATGATAATCATAAGTAAAAACTCACACAATTTTATTAATCAAAGTCTCAATCTTCCATACATTATGAGCAACTAATCCTAATTGGAAAGAAAATTACAAAGGAAAGAAATCTATCCTAACAAGGAAAAATAACAAACTTATTTTAAGTAGGAAACAATTACTGAAATAAACACAAAAAATAATAAAGTATAAGAAATAAAACAACTGTACCCGTCAGTGGATAATTGAGTGTCGGAGACTAATTATCCCTGACAGATCAAATACACTATCGGAGACTAAATCATCCCCTGATGGATGAAATAGGTTGTCGGAGACTAATTATCCCCTGACGGGTTAAATTAGTCTCTGATGACTAAACTAGTCCCCGATGCATTAAACATCCCTTGACAAACTTAGTCTCTGACAGTACAATTTTATGCCCTGATGAAGTCTTAGTCCCCGATGCCCATTTTATCCCCTGACACCAATATTCGTCCTGTCCTCGGCTAAGGACCGAAGTTACTTAACTCGTGATTTATAAGCAAAGTAACAACAGGTTGACAAACACATCCTAACCAACATCCCGCAAAATGCATTAATAGAAAATAAATCTAAGGATATTTCCTTCCAAGCAAGATTTATTCTTCCATCCAAAGCTGCATCCGTTTGTTTGGCACCCAATGACTCCAACGGATCATCCTCCTCTTCTTTAGAAACAATTGTCCTCAATTGAGCCACATTGTCATCATGAATATAAGGAGCTAAATCACTGATGTTGAAGGTTGCACTCACACCATAATCCCTTGGCAACTCCAACTCGAAGACATTGTTGTTAACTTTTTTTTTTTTGTTAAGTTAGGGTATAATATAAATTTAGAAAATTAAAAAAGTAACGACAAACATGCCCCCCGACCTGCTAGAACAGATAGACTCTAGCTAGGTACGTCATCCCCTGACATGGCAGTTAACCCCTGACAACCTAGGAACTGTCTTTAGGCCAACCCCTGATGCAATCTGACATCTCTTAGAGCACTCCACAGCCTCTGACCAAGAGCATCCACGCTGAGCTTTGTTTACCATATTATAAATGAGCAGTTCCTTATAGTAACCAATTCCGATAACAAGGAAAAGTTTTGCTAAGCTTGTGGAATTTCCCAGAGCTATGCAATTTACTTTTAATTATATTAACACAATTAGAAGCTAAGCAACTTTCAGGAGTAGTGGTACCATTATGCATACTAAAATTCCTTTCACCCCAGATCTTGTAGACATAGACGGATAATACAAGATGTTTAATGTAGGACCAATACTTTTGATTTGCATCCAGAAGAAGGTCACCCAAAACATGATCCCAATTTGTCCATCAAAGGTTTCTGTCCAATATGTGTAATAGTTTGCCCAGGATCTTACAAGAATACCTGCAAGAAAAGAACAGGTGATCCATGGATTCATCAGCAGAATTGCATAGAGAGCATGGGAGAACATAACGGGGGAAGAAGCCTGTTGTGGAGACCCAGCCAAAGAATAAAAGAGAAGCGAGGGATATGCAAAGGGTGCCAGGCTATCTCCCAGATAGGATTTTGGGGGCTCCTAAGTCTAATGGATTCCCATATGTGGCTAACGCTGACTGTGTTGATAGCACGTCCATTCCATCAAATATTGTCTGAGTAGTTACTAGTAATAGGAATTGCAGAAATCTTATTTTTAAGATTGATAATAGACACATGGTAATTCATTGGAAAACACCTGATGCATTGGAAATCAGGTTGTGAAAGTCTAAAGGAATTAACCATTAACTTTCAAGATAAACGTAAGTAAAAACTCACCCAATTTTATTAATCAAAGTCTGCAATCTCCATACATTATGAACAACTATTTATAAGTTGAATAATAACCTAATCCTAATTGGAAAAGATATTACAAAGGAAAAAAAGCTAATCTAATAAGGAAAATAACAAACCTATTCCGAATAGGAAATAATTACCTAAACAAACACGGAAAATTATAGAATGCAAGAAATAAAATAACTGCACCTGTCAGTGCATAATTGAGTGTCGGAGACTAATTATCCCCTGGCGAGTCAATTACCTTATCGGAGACTAAATCATTCCTTGATAAATGAAATGGACTGTCAGAGACTAATTATCCCCTGACGGGTCAAATTAGGCCTTGACGACAAGACTAGTCTCCATACATCCCCTGATGATGACATCAGTTGTAGTCTCTGATGTAACAACAAGATCCACTGATGACATCATCTTTAGTCCCCGATGCATTAATTATCCCCTGACGCCAGACGCATCACCTGACGCCAGTTTCCGTCCATTCTTCGGCTAAGTCTCGAACCTATATATAAGCAAAGTAACTATAGGTTGACAAGTCCCTCCTAACCATCCTTCCGCAAATGTATTGATAGAAAATAAATCTAAGGATATTTCCTTCCAAGCAAGATTTATATTTGTATCCAATTGTTTGTCACCCAATGACTCCAACGGATCATCCTCTTCTTCTTCAGAAACAATTGTCCTCAATTGAGCCACATCGTCATCATGAATATAAGGAGCTAAATCACTGATATTGAATGTTGCACTTACCCCATAATTCCCTGGCAACTCCAACTTAAAGGCATTGTTGTTACCTTTTTCCACAATCTTGAAAGGACCCTCCGACCGAGGCATTAACTTTTGCTTATGCAAGTTAGGGAACCTTTCCTTCCTTAGATGCAACCAAACAAGATCACCCACCTGAAACGTAGGCTGTTTCCGATGTTTTTTGGTTAGAGCTTTGTACCTTGCATTAACCTTTTCAATCCTGGCTCGTACTTGTGCATGCAGCTTCACCATAGCCTGAGCCTTCGCTTTTGAATAAGCATGGACATACTCACCCTTTGGCAAAGGAATTAAATCCACTGGAATTCTAGGATTCTCACCGTATACCACTTCAAAGGGGGAATGTTTAGTGGCGTAGGTAGGAGATCTATTGTAGGCAAACTCGGCATGTGCATACTTGACATCCCAATCTTTTGTAGTCTTGCTCACCAACCCACGCAAAAAGACTCCTAAAGTTCTGTTGGTCACTTCTGTTTGTCCATCCATTTGAGGATGATGCGATGTGCTGAAACACAACTTAGTGCCCAACAACATCCATAGTGTCTTCCAAAAATAGCTCATGAACATGGTATCTCGGTCACTGACTATGGTTCATGGAATCCCATGTAGTCGAACTACTTCTTTCAGGAATATATCAGCCACTCGAGATGTATAATTAGTTTTATGATAGGCTAGGAAATGTGCCATCTTGGAAAACTGATCCACCACCACCATGATTGAATCATTACCCCGTTGTGTTCAAGGTAATCCCACGATAAAATCCATCGATATATCTTCCCACGGAGAATCTAATACCGGCAGTGGAGTATAAAGACCTTGATGAAACTTACTTTTTGTTTTCTGACAAGTAGCACACCTCGCGATTATACTTGTTACATCACCCTTCATCTTTGGCAAATAAAAATGCTCTTGTAATATTGCTAGAGTCTTGGTAATGCCAAAGTGTCCAGCCAATCCTCCTCCGTGAGCCTCCCTTACTAGCAACTCTCGAATTGAGCAAGATGGAATGCACAAACAATTTCCCTTGAATAGAAATCCATCTTGGAACAAGCAACTACCAACAGTTCCTCCTGAGCACAATTCAATAATTGGTTGGAAGTCCACGTCCAGTTTGTAATACTCATTGATCAATTCAAACACCAACAGTTTTGAACTCAATACAACCAACAATGTGTATCTTCTCGATAATGCATCTGCCACCACATTGTCTTTCCTCTGTTTATGCTTTGAAGAGAAATTAAAAGATTGCAAGAATTGATGTATTTGATCTGGTAGGATCAAACACAGGTTGCGGAAAATAACTTTAGGAAGATTTCGTAAAGAAATTAATCACCAGAAATCAACATTAAAGGATCAATTTGGTTAGTTTGCTTAAAGAAATTAATCACCCACAAAGCCAACACAAATCAGTTGAGAAAGTATAAAGGAATTAACCACCAACTTTTGGATATACGTAAGTAAAAACTCACACAAGTTTATTAATCAAAGTCTTCAATCTTTCATACATTGTGAACAGCTATTTATTAGCTGAGTAGTAACCTACTTCTAATTGGAAAAAGATATTATAAAGAAAGAAATCTAATCTGATAAGGAAACTAACAAACCTATCCCAAATAGGAATTAGTTACCTAAACAAACACGAAAAAATACAGAATACGAAAAATAACATAACTGTATCCGTCAGTGGATAATTGGCTTATCGGAGACTAATTATCCCCTGACGAGTCAAATACACTATCTGAGACTAAACAAACCCCTGACGGATGAAATAGACTGTCAGAGACTAATTATCCCCTGACGGGTTAAGTTAGTCCTTGATGACTAGACTAGTCTCCGATGCACAAAACTTCCCCTGACGATGATGTCAGCCATAGTCTCTGATGCAATGAAGAGATCCGCTGATGACATCATCTTTAGTCCCCGATGCGTTAAACATCCCCTGACGCCACATCCCCTGATGCCAGTTTTCGTCCACTCTTCGGCTTCGGCTACATCTCGAACCCATGTGTAAGCAAAGTAACTACAGGTTGACCAGCCCCTCCTAACCACTCTCTTGCAAATGCGTTGATAGAAAATAAATCTAAGGATATTTCCTTCCAAGCAAGATTTATGATGATTCTTCCCGAAATTACATCCGATTGTTTGGCAACCAATGACTCCAACAGATCAAGAACTCAACCCACTTAACATGTCGAGGGTTTAGTTTCTACTGACCATAAATGTATTTTAAGGCCTCATGGACCAAATGCAATATAAAATGGCTTGGCCGCAAATAGTGACTCCAATGGTCAAGAGCTCTCACTATTGCATAGAACTCTTTGTCATAAGTCGAGTAGTTCAGCCTTGCACCATTGAGCTTTTCACTAAAATAAGTAATGGGCCTTTTCTTCTGTACTAGGACAGCTCCTATGACAACTCCACTTGCATCACACTCTACTTCGAAAGGATTTAAAAAATCAGGTAGAGCTAACACTAGTGTGCCACATAACAGTGCTTTCACCTTTTCAAATGCCCTCTGAGCAGCTTCTGTCCACTCAAATTTCCCCTTCTTTATACATTCAGTAATGGGTGCAACCACACTACTGATGTTTCTAACAAATCTCTTGTAGAACGAAGAAAGTCCATGGAAAGATCTCACTTCTGTTACTGTCGTTGGTACTGGCCAAGATTTGATTGCCTCGACTTTCGACGGATCTACTAAAACTCCATCTCTTGACAATATATAGCCTAGGAAGGTTACGCTAAGAACTAAGAAGTAACACTTCTCTAATTTGGCGTATAGCTTTTGCTTCCTCAACATTTCAAACACCAATCTCAAGTGTCTAAGATGATCTTCAACATTTTTACTATAAATGAGTATATCATCTAAGTACACCACTACAAATTTACCCAAGAAAGGTTTTAGTACCTTATTCATCAACCTCATGAAGGTACTTGGTGCATTACTAAGGCCAAAAGGCATGACCAGCCATTTATACAAACCTACTTTTGTTTTGAAGGCTGTCTTCCACTCGTCGCCTTCTCTCATCCGGATCTAATGATAACCACTGTGAAGATCGATCTTGGAAAACACCGTTGAACTATGCAGTTCATCCAGTAGATCATCTAGTCTCGGGATCGAAAATCTATACTTGATAGTAATGTTATTTACTGCTTTACTATCAACGCATATTCTCCATGTTCCATCTTTTTTTGGTACCACTAAAGTTGGTATAGCACAAGGACTAATGCTCTCCCTCACATAACCTCGCTCCATCAGCTCCTCAATCTGCCTCTGTATCTCTTGAGCCTCCTGAGGGTTACATCTGTAAGCTGCCTTGTTCGGTAATGATGCTCCTGGGATTAAGTCAATCTGATGCTCAATTCCCCTGATAGGCGGCAAACCTGGTGGCAAGTCTTCAGGAAACACATCCTGAAATTCTACCAACAATTTCTCCACGTCTTTATTTGGCTCTTCTAGCTTTTGTTCGGATTGAAAACCGACAGCAATCAGCAAGTAGCCCTGACCTTTTTGCTCCAGTTCAGCCTGAAATTGTTTTTCAGTCACCATTAAACTCTCCTTGCGTGCACCAAGAGAGGATAAAGGTTTTAGGGTCGTCTTCTTATTGCCTACCTTGGCAATGAATACATTTCTTCTGCCATCATACTTAACAAATCTGTCATACTGCCATGGTCTTCCCAATAGTATGTGGCATGCATCCATGACACAAACGTCACATAGTACCTGATCTTTGAACTTGCCAATCCCAAACGAAATCAGTGCTTGCTTTGTAACTTTAACTTCTCCTCCATCACTCAGCCAATGTAATTTGTATGGTTTAGGATGGGGTGTTGTCGGCCAGTTCAATTTATCAATCAACGTAGTAGAAACCACGTTGGTGCAATTGCCCGTATCAATTATCAGGTTGTACAGTTTGTCCTTTACCAACACTCTGGTCATGAATATTTTATCCCGTTGATCAACTTCCAATGGGACTGGTTTGGCTTGCAATAGTCTTTGGACTATCAAATGTGAGCCATGTGTCTCAGGCTCTTCCTCAGGGTCAGCCTCAAAATCATCTTCGGCTTCCCGACAGCTATTCGACTCCTCTTCTTCAAGTGTTTCTCTTTCTCTTGAAGCATAAGATGCCTCAATTTCTTCTATGTCATGGAGATTCATCACCCTATTGCTAGGACAATCACGTTGCATGTGTCCGTAGCCCTTACACTTGAAGCATATCCATCTATCCTCCGTGGCCAGTGGCATAGAGGTCTTGCCCTTATCCTTCTTGAATTTGTCAAAGGTAGGAGTGAATTTCGGCACAGGTGCTGCCTCATTTCTCTTCTCTACTCTACCTCTTTCCACCGGTTTGTTTGCTAGATGCACATAATTAGTGACCTTGGCCTTCGCATGTTTTTCAGCTCTCATGGCCACTTTGCATACTTCTTCAAAAGACCAGTAGGGTTGTAATTCCACCCTTTCGGCAATATTATTGTTTAGTCCTGTTAGAAACCGAGCAATCTTATGTTCTCCCCTTTCTTCCAGATCACACAACATAGTGAGTTTTTCAAACTCTACCGTGTATTCTTCTACTGACAGTGTCCCTTGCCTGAAACTTTGTAGTTTCAAGAACACATCCTGTATGTAGTCTGTGGGTAGAAAACGTTTTTTCATCCTAATTTTCAAAGCTTCCCAAGACCCGATGCATACCTTGCCTTCTCATCTTTTCTTATTCTTTAAATTTTCATAGCACAGGTTGGCATAACCCGTGAACTTTAATACCACCACTTTAAATCTTTTGTGGTCGTCATAGTCTTTATAGTCAAAGACTCTCTCCACACGTTGCAACCATTCCAAGAATTTCTCAGGCTTTATACTGCCATCATAATCTGGAATATCAAGGCACAAACCCTTGTCATCATCCACGTTTTCTCTCTGCCTTCGCGGTGCTGGTCTAGCCACTTCTTCTCCCTTTGAGTCGAAAGTGCGAGCAGATCTCGTACTTCTGTTCGTACTCGTAGAAGGGTTCCTTCGATGCAATCTGGCTAGGATCCCATTCATCTTATCCGTTAAGTGGTTTATCTGCCTATCACGGCTTAAGTTCTGTGCTTGCTCCATGGTAAGTCCCCATGGAATAATTTGTTCTTCTTCTCCAGCCATTAGATTGTAGGTTGTAGATTAAATCAAGAACAATCCGTCCACCAAAGCTCTGATACCAAGATGATGTATTTGATCTTGTGCGATCAAACACAAGTTGCGGAAAAATAACTTTAGGAAGATTTCGTAAAGAAATTAGTCACCAGAAATCAACACTAAAGGATCAATCTGTTTAGTTTGCTTAAAAAAATTAATCACCCACAAGCTAAACAAATGAGGTTGTGAAAGTCTAAAGGAATTAAGCACTAACTTTCAAGATAAACGTAAGTAAAAACTCACACAATTTATTAATCAACGTCTGCAGTCTCCATACATTATGAACAACTATTTATAAGCTGAATAATAACCTAATCTGATTCGTTGGAGTCATTGGGTGTCAAGCAAACGGATACAATTTCAGGTGGAAACATAAATCTTGTTTGGAAGGAATTATCCTTAAATTTTTTTTTCTATCAATGCATTTGCAGAAGGGTGGTTAGGAGGGGCTGTTCAACCTATAGTTACTTTGCTTACACACGGAGATGCGAGATTTAGCTGAAGAGTGGAGGGAAACTGGCGTCAGGGGATGCGTCTGGCGTCAGGGGATGTTTAACGCATCGGGGACTAAAACTGGCGTCAGGGGATGCGTCTGGCGTCAGGGGATAACTATCGCATCGGAGACTAATGATGATGTCATCAACGGATGTTATTGTTCTATCAAACACTGCGATTGACGTCATCATCAGGGGATGTATTGCATCGAAGATTAGTCTAGTCATCAGAGACTAATTTAACCCATCAGGGGATAATTAGTCTCTGACAGTCTATTTCATCCGTCAGGGGTTTGTTTAGTCCTCGATAGTGTATTTGATTCGTCAGGGGATAATTAGTCTCTGATAGGCAATTATCCACTGACGGGTACAGTTATGTTATTTCTTATATTTTATAATTTATGTGTTTGTTTGGGAAATTTTTTCCAATTTGAATTAGAATATTTATTTTTCTTGTTAGATTAGAATTCTTTCCACTGTAAATTCTGTTAGTGCAATATAAGCACAAGTGTTTGTAGAAGGGGGGGGGGGGGATGAATACAAACACCTGAAACTTTTCGGTCTTTAAAACTTATAAGGCTTACTGGAAAACAGTTGTAACAAACAGAAAAACTATAAGAAATGAACACACAGATTCAAGTTAAAATAGTTATATTAAAACTTGAGGTTTTTCTGGAAATCTGTACAATCACAAATGTGATTTACAGCTACAAATTGTGTGAATAAAGTTCACAGCTTCTCACACTCACTAGCTTCTAATTTTCTTTGAAATATCTCTCTCAAGATCTATTACAAAGCTTTTCTCTAGTGTTTGTGTGCTTTAGTGCTTGTTTGATCTGTTGGATAGATTCAATCTCTGTTGTTTTTGTAATGAGAGCTCCGTTGCTTATATATAAATTAGTAAGATGAAATCACGTGCTTGAGATGTGCTGCTCTTCTCAACTTAGCTGCAAGTATGTCGCATCGAAACTTTATGTGTCAGACTGCTGCATGCTTTGTTGCTACTTTTCTTCCCCTGATCTGTGTGCATTTAATGCGTGAGAGTTCTCATTGGACCATAAACAAACTTCAAGAAATATCTTTCCAGTTGATATTTCTTGCTTCTGTAACACGTTACGTTGATTTCCGCGTAAGAACTGATGATGGGTGCATGCTATCACAACGATCCACTGATTGGCATCCCTGACAGACTTTGATCAGTGCTTCTGGATCCCCTGATGCTTATTGACTGGATCAGGGCTTCAACCTTCACTTGAGTTTCACTAAGTGCTTCTTGATCCTGATGGTTATGACTGACGACATTCACTGATGGCTTCCACTGATGTCATGTTGGTCATATCCCCTGACGGGTTACCCTGATTGGTTTGCCTGACAATGACACATCCTGAAGTGTTTCCCTGATGAGTTGGTGTGCCTTCATCATACCCTGATGGATTCCCCTGATGGGTTCCCCTGATGGGTTCCCCTGATGGGTTCCCCTGATGGGTTCCCCCTGATGGGTTCCCCTGATGGGTTCCCCCTGATGGGTTCCCCCTAATGGGTTCCCCTAATGGGTTCCCCCTGATGGAACTTAATCAACGTAACTTTGATTAAAATTTCTGATGTGCGGAATACTTTGACTGTTTACAAATAGCATCAGACATTCT
>CM025787.1:12825421-12840907 GCA_014636745.2 Centella asiatica | reverse complement strand
GGGCTTTGTTCCTTTTCATACTTTTCAGAGTGTTAAAAACCTCATCTGCAGAAATGGGGTTAATCAGCTGATGGGCCAGATCCTGAGGTAAAGATTTAGCAATGAACCTTTGAAGAGCCTCTTTCCCCGGGTAAGGGGCTGGGGAGGAACCAAGAAGTTCTTTATAGTAACCCACTTCTTCCCTCTTAATATCATCTTGGTTATGGAGAAAGTTGCGTAGAGCATCATTAAGCAAGAGAATTTTGTTATGGTTCCTCTGTTCTGCAGCTGAGAAAAGAAAAAATTTAAGTTCTTGTCCCCACAATCAAGCCACTGAACTCTAGATTTTTACCTTAAGATTTTTTCCTCATTAGCCATAGCGTCCTCAAGTGCAGCAAGAAGAGCCTTTTCAGTATTAATATTAGACTAATTAATATCAGCAGGGGATTGTTGTAATTGCAGCTGGAACGCAAAGAGGTCCATCCTTGCCCTTACTGAAGAAATCGAGTTCCTCCGATGGTCAGAGTTTAATTTAATTAATCCTTTCTTGGTGATCCTCAATTTTTCAGCAAGAACAAACATAGGGGACCCCTGGACTCGGGTATTCCAGGCCTCAGTCACCATAGTATTAAATCCATCTAGCTCCAGCAAATAATTCATGAATTGAAAAGGCTAATACCTGTGTCAAGGATAATAAGAGCATGATCAGACATGCCCCTAGCCCCAAAAGTGGCAGAGGAGTGTGGCAAGTTGGTAAGCCAACAATCATTCCCCAATATTTTGTCAATCTTCCTAGAAATCGTGAAATTTGCTTAACCATTCCTCCAGGTATGAAGAGGACCAACCACTCTAATATTTGTGAGCTTGCAGGTGAAAAGACAGTCTTTGAAATCATGCATCCTTGCATCATAGACCCCCCGACCTCCCTAGGCATCTTCCAAGTCGAGGATGACGTTGAAGTCTCCAAGCACAAGCCAACTGTCCTGTGTGTTAGCATTAATAGTACATAAATTTGCCCAAAGGGATTTCCTTTGCGAGGCCAGGTTGAAAGCATAAACAACAGTGACCAAAAACATAGCCTTAGTCTCAATATGATGGAGGAGACAGTGCATAAGTTAGCTAGACGTATGCAAAACTGAAACTTGAACAGTACGAGGATCCCAGCCCACCCATATTCTTCCATTCTGATGGTGGCTATAGTTATGAAGCCAGTGCCAATGTCTATTAATCTTGGAGGCAATAACATTTGCTTTGTGAGATTTAACTCTAGTCTCCAAAAGACCCACAAACGAGATGCCATTATTAGTAAGGAATACTCTAATATCTTATTGCCTAGGAGATTTATTAATGCCTTGAACATTGTATGTATTGATCTTCATCAAAAGATTGAGAGGGTAAATTATTTTCTTTTCCCTCTTCCTTTTTTCTTCTTAGAAGAAGAAGTTTGGGAGAGAAGGGGTAACGTTGGGCTATCCCCAAGACTAATGGAGTGGATTTCATGAATTTTGAGAGCTTTAAGTTCCATTTCATCAACCCCTTTAAGCTTGCCGAGGAGTTTGTTATCTAGAGGGAAAGTATTGTTCATCAACCCCTTTAAGCTTTAAGTTCCATTTCATCAACCCCAAAGACCTTGCACATAGGGCAAGAAGGAGGCCAGATCTAATACTCAACAGCTACATTAACATTATTTCCATCAATAGTAACAACTGAAATCTGTTTTGGACAAATGGATGAAGCATCCATTTCAACACAAACCCTAGCAAAGGGCATGGGATCCAAGTTCTGAGTGGTTTTGTCCAGGAAGAGAGGTTTGCCAATTCCACTTGCAACATAGCTTAAACCCTCCGTCGTCCAGTAGGAGAGTGGAACATTACGGAATTCTACCCAAATAGGCGCTTTTGTACAACATTCAATGTTGGTAGAGAACCCCTCCTTCCAAGGCCTGAGAATGAGCAGTTTGTTATGGATATAGTGTGGCCCCAAAGCTAAAACATTGTCCCTGTTAGCAACCGTATTGAAATGAAACATATAGAAATTTTGGTAAGTGAAAACTCGCTTTAGGCCTAGATTACCCCAAAGTTTCAGGGCAATAGGAGCAACAACATTATAAGGAATTCTAGATTGGAGGAAATAGCCCACCAAGCAGCTTTCAAACTATTTAACACCTTTGTTTAAAACATCTATAGGTGCCTTAACAAGGACTGTTCCGTTTTCCAGCTGAGGGGGGAAAAATGGAGGGTTACAAGTTTATTAAGCTCATTACCAACAATATTACTCCAGGATTTAGGTTTATCATGTTGCAGTAGATTTGGACCCAGAAGGGGACCAGAGCCAGCAGGTGAGGATTGGGGAGGGATGGGTTCAGAAGGACAAGAGGAAGCAACAAGAACTCCAATCCCAGAGCAAGGAGGTGGCCTAGGGCTCCCAAAGCAACTTGCCGAAGAGCTAGCTGAAGAGGGTTTAACAGAAGATGGCTTATCAAGAAAAATACCTGAAAGAGAGAACTGTTGAACATCAGCTAAAGACCAGCCAGCAGAGTTGAGAAATCTGGTTAAGGCTTCAATCTTTCTGTGCTCATAGACAGCAGAGTCTCTATCACTTTTGGAGAGTGAAGCAGCAGCAACAAAGATATCTATAGAATTATCAGGAAGTGAGTTAGGCACAAATTCACCATCTTCCGAGCTAGAGTCATCATCAGAGACCAAATTAATTGGGGTTTGAGAGGGGGTAGACTCTACCATCGGTAGGGTTTCAAGAGGGAAAGGGTCTAGAGTCACCCCCCTATTGTGTTTTGTAGGATAAAACGCATCGGAAAAATACGATTAAAAAAACAAAACGAAACTCAAACCCGAGGATCTATGCGAAACAATTTAATACAAATAGTTTAAGATTTTACCGATTAAAAGTGCGAATCTGAAGCTTTGGTGAAGGTGTTGATCGTCTCCAAATCTTTAATGCAATCCAACTGGACAGCGTCTCTACGGTATCCACACGAACACCCACGAACCCTCTTACGATCCGAACAAGGAAAGTTACAGTACTAGCTGTATGATCTGTATCTCTCTTTTTCCCTCTATCTCTCTTAACTCTAGTCTCTCTCTTATGAGCGTCTAGGGTTCTTAGAATACGTGAAGCGTTAGTTAGAGAGAATAGCTGATATATCATATATATATATAGCCTTTCATAGAGTAATTTCAAAACCAAATCTAATTAGGAGAATTAAAATTCGAATTTTAAATTTATTAGATATATATTTAATCAAGTCTTACTTAATTAATATATATATGTACAAATAAATATATATTCGTATTTCCTTCCAAAGAACTCTACTTCATACAGATTACATATATATATATATATATATATATATATATATATATATATATATAATTTAAAGCCATGATTTAATTAAATCAATCTTATTGATATATTAAAATCATTGACATTTAAATTATATCTCCTTGACGAATGTTCTTTGTGTGTGACCTTATAAGTTATTATTACGTTGGCAATAATTTTAAATCATATTATAAAATTATAAATAGTGAGTGGCATCTAGTAATACATCACTATTACCCAAGTAATAATAAAGTCATAGATTCGACGTTACCTTTCGTGACCAATGTTTCAATGTAACTTAATCCTTTTAACCATGATATCTAAGATTAAATTCAAGGTATGGATGTGTCATCCTCATTATAATTTAATCTCAGTTTTCTTGATCAATGAGTAAACTATATGAAACAAATCTCTATTTGAGCATGGCCATGCATTTCATAGTCTCACTCAATCAAGAGGCCTATAGATATCACCCCTAATTTATAGGAGGGTTAAATTCCATCTACATCATTCTCATTTCTCACATAACTCATTATGCATCCAACAATCACCTTTATCGTCCACTCGGTTAAAGGTGACTTTTGATAATGTCAAAACACATAACTCCTTATGTAGAAATGTCATGATTTCAGGTCTAAGGACCATTACATCATTGTCACTATGAGAATTACTTATGACACATAGCATAATGCTCCATGTAGAATTCTCATGGTAGGTCTGTCCAGTACAATGTTCTCTAACAAGTACCTATGTATCAACTTAATATATCTCGTATATATTTATGACCAATGAGATATGGTCATCAGTTAATCCACACACTAGTCTCAATGTATTATTGTTGTCCCACTGACAATGATACTCGACTAGGGACATTTAAGAATAATGATACATTACATACTTAAATGATCTCATATTCAAGTCACATACTTGAATCCATATAATTAGTATCATTCTTCTAATGACATTTATTATGTTAACATTTATATAACGTAGTAAATAAAACATAATAAAAGAAATTATCATTTAACCAAAACATAACATAAATATAGTGTCACAATCATTACATAATTGGCCACTAGGGCATACACTCTAAACCCCAACCCCCCCCCCCCCCCACATCCTGGATCCATGGGAAAAGAGGAAAAGAAGTGATGTATTTGATCTAGTGGGATCAAACACAGGTTGCGGAAAAATAACTTTAGGAAGATCTCGTAAAGAAATTAATCACCAGAAATCAACATTAAATGATCAATCTATTTAGTTTGCTTAACGAAATTAATCACCCGCAAGCTAAACAAATCAGGTTATGAAAGTCTAAAGGAGTTAACCACTGACTTTCAAGATAAATGTAAGTAAAAACTCACACAATTTTATTAATCAAAGTCTGAATTTTCCATACATTATGAACATCTATTTATAAGCTGAATAATAACGTACTCCTAATTGGAAAAGATATTACAAAGGAAAAAAATCTAATTTGTTAAGGAAACTAATAAGCCTATTCCAAATAGGAAATAATTACCTAAACAAACACGAAAAATAATAATAGAGTATAAGAAATAAAACAACTATACCCGTTAGTGGATAATTGAACGTCGGAGACTAATTATCCTCTGACGGATCAAATACACTATCGGAGACTAAATCATTCGCTGACGGCTGAAATAGACTGTCGGAGACTAATTATCCCCTGATGGGTGTAATTAGCCTCTACTGACTAGACTAGTCCCTGATGCCTAAACATCCCCTGACGCCAGTCTCTGATGATTATCTCTCGGCTAAGTCGCGAAGCTGCTTAACTCAACATTAACAAGTAAAGCACAAACAGGTTGACAAACACTTCCTAACCAACATATCGAAAATGCATCAACAGAAAATAAATCTAAGGATAATTCCTTCCAAGCAAGATTTATTCTTCCGTCCGAAACTGCACCTATTTGTTTGGCACCCAATGACTCCAACGGATCATCCTCCCCTTCTTCAGAAACAATTGTCATCAATTGAGCCACATCGTCATCATGAATATAAGGAGCTAAATCACAGATATTGAAGGTTGCACTTACACCATAATCACCTGGTAACTCCAACTTGAAGGCATTATTGTTAACCTTTTCTACGATTTTGAAAGAACCCTCCGACCAAGGCATTAACTTATGCTTACGCAAGTTAGGGAACCTTTCCTTCCTTAGATGCAACCAAACAAGATCACCCACCTGAAACATAGGCTGTTTCCTATGTTTGTTGGTTAGAGCTTTGTACCTTGCATTAACCTTTTCAATCCTGGCTCGTACTTGTGCGTGCAGCTTCATCATAGCCTGAGCCTTCGCTTTTGCATCAGTATGGAAATTGATGCATTTGATCTGGTAGGATCAAACACAGGTTGCGGAAAATAACTTTAGAAAGACTCCGTAAAGAAATTAATCACCAGGAAATCAACACTAAAGGATCAATCTGTTTTGTTTGCTTAAAGAATTTAATCACCCGCAAGCTAAAACAAATCAGTTGTGAAAGTATAAAGGAATTAACCATCAACTTTTAGGATAATCGTAAGTAAAAACTCACACAATTTTATTAATCAAAGTCTGAAGTCTAACACATTATGAACAACTATTTATAAGTGGAATAATATCCTACTCCTAATTGGAAAAGATATTACAAAGAAAGAAATCTAATCTGAAAAGGAAAATAACAAACCTATTCCAGATAGGAATTAGTTACCTAAACAAACACGGAAAAATACAGAATACGAAAAATAACATACCTGTACCCGTCAGTGGATAATTGGCTGGTCGGAAACTAATTATCCCCTGACGAGTCAAATACACTATCGGAGACTAAACAACCCTAACGGATAAAATAGACTATCGGAGACTAATTATCCTCAGACGATGACGTCAGCCGTAGTCTCTGATGCAAATGAAGAGATCCACTGATGACATCATCTTTAGTCCCAGATGCGTTAAACATCCCCTGACAACAGACATCCCATGACGCCACATCCCTTGACGCCAGACATCCCCTGACGCCATTTTCCGTTCACTCTTCGGCTACATCTCGAACCCGTGTGTAAGCAAAGTAACTATAGGTTGACTAGCCCCTCCTAAACACTCTCTTGCAAATGCATTGATAGAAAATAAATCTAAGGATATTTCCTTCCAAGCAAGATTTATGTTTCCTCCCAAAATTGCATCCAATTGTTTGGCAACCAATGACTCCAACGGATCAGACATACTCACCCTTTGGTAAAGGAATTAAATCCACTCGAATTCTAGGAATCTCGCCATATACCACTTCAAAGGGGGAATGTTTTGTGGCATAGGTAGGAGATCTATTGTAGGCAAACTCGGCATGTGCAAGCTTGACATCCCAGTCTTTTGTATTTTTGCTCATCAACCCATGCAACAAGACTCCTAGAGTTCTGTTGGTCACCTCCCTTTGTCCATCCGTTTGAGGATGATGTGAAGTACTGAAACACAGTTTAATGCCCAATAGCTTCCATAGAGTCTTCCAAAAATAGCTCATGAATTTGGTTTCTTGGTCACTGACTACGGTTTGTGGAATCCCATGTAATCGAACCACTTCTTTCAGATATATATCAGCCACTCGAGATGCATCATCAGTTTTATGACAAGCTAGGAAATGTGCCATCTTGGAAAACTGATCCACCACTACCATAATTGAATCATTACCCCGTTGTGTTTGAGGTAATCCCATGATAAAATCCATTGAGACATCTTCCCAAGGAGAATCTGGCACCGGTAGTGGAGTATAAAGACCCTGATGAAACATACTTTTTGTCTTCTGACAAGTAGCACACCTCACAATTATACCAGTTACATCACCCTGCATCTTTGGCCAATAAAAATGCTCTTGTAATATCGCCAAAGTCTTGGTAATGCCAAAATGCCCAGCCAATCCTCCTCCGTGAGCCTCCCTTTTTAACAGCTCCTGAATTAAGCAGGATGGAATGCACAAACAATTTCCCTTGAATAGAAAACCATCTTGGAATAAGTAACTACCAACGGTACCTCATGAGCACGATTCAATAATTGGTTGGAAGTCCACGTCTAGTTTGTAATACTCTTTGATCAATTCAAAACCAAACAATTTTGAACTCAGTACCCCCAACAAAGTATATCTTCTTGATAATGCATCAGCCACAACATTATCTTTGCCATGTTTATGCTTTGAAGATAAATTAAAGGATTGTAAGAACTCAACCCACTTAGCATGCTGAGGATTCAGTTTTTACTGACCGTGAATGTATTTTAAGGCCTCATGGTCTGAATGCAATATAAAGTGGCTCGGTCGCAAATAGTGACTCCAATGGTCAAGAGCTCTCACTATTGCGTAGAACTCTTTATCATAACTAGAGTAGTTCAGCCTTGCACCATTGAGCTTTTCGCTAAAATAAGTAATGGGCCTTTTCTTTTGTACTAGGACAACTCCTATGCCAACTCCACTTGCATCACACTCTACTTCAAAAGGACTTGAAAAATCAGTTAGAGCTAACACTGGTGTGTCACATAACAGCTCCTTCACCTTTTCAAATGCTCTTTGAGCAGCCTCCGTCCATTCGAACTTTCCCGTCTTTATGCATTCAGTAATAGGTGCAACCACACTACTGAAATTTCTAACAAATCTCCTATAGAATGAAGTAAGTCCATGGAAGGATCTCACTTCCGTTACCGTCATTGGTACCGGCCAAGACTTGATAGCCTCGACTTTTGATAGATCAACCGAAACTCCATCTTTTGACACTATATAGCCTAGGAAAGTTATGCTAGGAGCCAAGAAGTAACACTTCTCCAACTTGGCGTATAGCTTTTGCTTCCTCAACATTTCAAACACCAATCTCAAGTGTCTAATATGATCTTCAACTTTTTTACTATAAACGAGTATATCATCCAAGTACACCACTACAAATTTACCCAAGAAAGGTTTTAGTACCTCATTCATCAACCTCATGAAGGTACTTGGTGCATTACTGAGGCCAAAAGGCATGACCAGCCATTCATACAAACCCACTTTTGTCTTGAATGTTGTCTTCCACTCATCACCTTTCCTCATTCTGATTTGATGATAGCCACTCCGTAGATCAATCTTGGAAAATATCACTGAACCATGCAGCTCATCCAACAAATCATCCAATCTTGGAATTGGAAATCTGTACATGACAGTAATGTTGTTCACTACTCTACTATCAATGCACATTCTCCATGTTCCATCCTTCTTTGGTACCACCAAAGTTGGTACAGCACAAGGACTCATGCTCTCCCTCACATACCCTCGTTCCATCAGCTCCTCAATCTGCCTCTGTATCTCTTGAGCCTCCTGAGGGTTACATCTGTAAGCTACCTTGTTCGGTAATGATGCTCCTGAGATTAAGTCAATCTGATGCTCAATTCCCCTGATAGGCGGCAAACCTTGTGGCAAGTCTTCAGGAAACACATCCTAGAATTCTACCAACAATTTCTCCACATCTTTATTTGGTTCTTCTAGCTTCTGTTCGGATTGAAAACCGACAGCAATCAGCAAGTAGCCCTGACCCTCTTGCTCCAATTCAGCCTGGAATTGTTTTTCAGTCACCATTAAACTCTCCTTGCGTGCACCAAGAGAGGATAAAGGTTTTGATCGTCTTCTTATTGCATACCTTGGCAATGTATACATTTGTTCTGCCATCATACTTAACAAATCTGTCATACTGCCATGGTCTTCCCAATAGTATGTGGCATGCATCCATGACACAAACGTCACACAGTACTTGATCTTTGAACTTGCCAATCTCAAATGAAAACAGTGCTTGCTTTGTTACTTTAACTTCTTCTCCATCACTCAGCCAATGTAATTTGTATGGTTTAGGATGGGGTGTTGTCGGCCAGTTCAATTTATCAATCAACGTAGTAGAAACCACGTTGGTGCAACTGCCCTTATCAATTATCAGGTTGCACAGTTTGTCCTTTACCAACACTCTAGTCAGGAATATTTTATCCCGTTGATCAGCTTCGAATGGGACTGGTTCGGCTTGCAATAGTCTTCAGACTATCAACTATGAGCCATGCGTTTTAGGCTCTTCCTTAGAGTTAGCCTCATAATCATCTTCGGCTTCCCGACAGCTATTCGACTTCTTTTTTTCAAGTGTTTCTCTCTCTCTTGAAGCATAAGACGCCTCAATTTCTTCTATGTCATGGAGAGTTATCACCCTATTGCTAGGAAAATCACATTGCATGTGTCCGTAGCCCTTACACTTGAAGCATATTCGTCTATCCTCCGTGGCCAGTGGCGTAGAGGTCTTGCCCTTGTCCTTCTTGAATTTGTCAAAGGTAGGAGTGAATTTTGGCACAGGTGCTTCCTTGTTTCTGCTCTCTACTCTACCTCTTTCCACCGGTTTGTTTACTGGTTGCACATAATTAGTGACCTTGGCCTTCGCATGTTTTTCAGCTCTCATGGCCACTTTGCATACTTCTTCAAAAGACTAGTAGGGTTGTAATTCCACCCTTTCGGCAATATTATTGTTTAGTCCTGTTAGAAACTGAGCAATCTTATGTTCTCCCCTTTCTTCCAAATCACACAGCATAGTGAGTTTTTCAAACTCTACCGTGTATTCTTCTACTGACAGTGTCCCTTGCCTGAAACTTTGTAGTTTCAAGAACATATCCTGCATGTAGTCTGTGGGTAAAAAACATTTTTTCATCTTACTTTCAAAGCTTCCCAAGACCCGTGAACTTTAATACCGCCACTTTAAATCTTTTGTGGTCGTCATAGTCTTTATAGTCAAAGACTCTCTCCACACGTTGCAACCATTCCAAGAATTTCTCAGGCTTCATACTGCCATCAAAATCTGGAATATTAAGGCGCAAACCCTTGTCATCATCCACGTTTTCTCTCTGCCTCCGCGGTGCTAGTCTAGCCACTTCTTCTCCCTCTGAGTCGGAAGGGCAAGCAGATCTCGTACTTCTGTTCAGACTCGTAGAAGGGTTCCTTCGATCCAATCTGCTAAGATCTCATTCATCTTATCCGTTAAGTCGTTTATCTGCCTATCACAGCGTAAGTTCTGTGCTTGCTCTATGGTAAGTCCCAGTAGAATAATTTGTTCTTCTTCTCCAGGCATTAGATTGTAGGTTGTAGATTAAATCAAGAATAATCCGTCCACCAAAGCTCTGATACCAAGATGATGTATTTGATCTGTTTGGATCAAACGCAGGTTGCAGAAAAATAACTTTAGGAAGAACTCGTAAAGAAATTAATCACCAGAAATCAACACTAAAGGATCAATCTGTTTAGTTATCATAAAGAAATTAATCACTCGCAAGCTAAACAAATCAGGTTGTCAAAGTCTAAAGGAGTTAACCACCAATTGGAAAAGATATTATGAACAACTATTTATAAGGTGAATAATAACCTACTCCTAATTGGAAAAGATATTACAAAGGAAAGAAATCTAATTTGTTAAGGAAACTAACAAGCCTATTCCAAATAGGAAATAATTGCCTAAACAAACACGAAAAATAATAATAGAGTATAAGAAATAAATCAACTATACCCGTTAGTGGATAATTGAACGTCGGAGACTAATTATCCCCTAACGGATCAAATACACTATCGGAGACTAAATCATTCCCTGAAGGCTAAAATAGACTGTCGGAGACTAATTATCTCCTGACGGGTTTAATTAGTCTCTGCTGACTAGACTAGTCCCTGATGCCTAAACATCCCCTGACGCCAGTCTCTGATTATTATCTCTCGGCTAAGTCGCGAAGCTGCTTAACTCAACATTAACAAGTAAAGTAACAACAGGTTGACGAACACTTCCTAACCAACATCCCGAAAATGCATCAACAGAAAATAAATCTAAGGATAATTCCTTCCAAGAAAGATTTATTCTTTCGTCCGAAACTGCACCTATTTGTTTGGCACCCAATGACTCCAATGGATCAAGAAGAAAGGATCTACGAAATTCAGGTGAAGGAAGAAGATGAACAGTAGAAGGCGGGAAAGAAAAAGGAAGAAGGTGAATAGTAGAAAGCGGGAAGTTTAAGGGGGTTAGAGAGAAGGAGGAGCATCTTATGGTGATCTTCCAGTTTTGTTTACTGGTCGTATGCAATTATTGACCTTGGTGTTGGCATACTTCTCAGCTCTCATGGCCACCTTACATACCTCTTCAAAGGACCAGTAGGGTTGTAATTCCACCTTCTCGACAATATTATTGTTCAGTCCCGTTAAGAATCGAGCAATCTTATATTCTGCCCTTTCTTCAAGATCACATAACATGGTGAGTTTCTCAAACTCCACTGTGTATTCTTCCACGGACAGTGATCCCTATTTGAATCCTTGTAATTTCAAGAACATGTCCTGCATATAGTCTGTGGGTAGGAAACATTTCTTCATTCTGCTCTTCAAGGCTTCCCAAGACCCAATTCGTGCCTTGCCTTCTCTTCTTCTATTGTTCTTCAGGTTTTCATACCACAGATTAGCGTAACCTATGAATTTTAGTACTACCACCTTGAATCTCTTGTGGTCGTCAGAGTCTTTATATTCAAAAACTCTCTTGACGCGTTGCAGACATTCCAGGAATTTCTCATGCTTTATACTGCCATCAAATTCTGGTATATCAAGGCGCAAACCCTTGTCATCATCAGTGTTGTCTCTTTGTCTCTGGGGTACTTGATCCGTTGGAGTCTTCCTAAAGTTGTTTTCCGTAACCTGTGTTCGATCTTACCAAATCAAATACATCAGTACTGGTCCGGCTATTTCTTTTCCTTCTAAATCTGAAGTGCGAGTAGATCTAGTACTTCTGTGTGGACTCGTAGAAGGGTTTCTCCGATCCAATCTGGCTAAGATCTCATTCATTCTTTCTATCAGATCGTTGATCTGTCTATCACGTCACAAGTTCTGGGCTTTCTCCATAGTAAGTCCCCGTGGAATTTGTTCTTCTTCTCCAACCATTGATGTTGCAAGTTGTAGAATAATGCAAGAACAACTCGTCCACCAAAGCTCTGATACCAAGATGATGTATTTGATATGGTAGGATCAAACACAAGTTGCAGAAAATAACTTTAGGAAGACTCCGTAAAGAAATCAATCACCGGGAAATCAACACTAAAGGATCAATCAATTTTAGTTGTTTAAAGAATATTCTCCTCCCTCTCAGGTCTTCAAAGGAATGCAGCTAAGAGCCAATTATTCTGCTCTAATATAAAATCTGAACATGTGCAAGAGATCTTGGCTCTGTCCCAAATGCAAGTCACCAATGAGCCTGTCAAGTTTCTCGGAGTTCCGCTCATTACCAAAAAACTTTCAGCCTCTGATTGGGAGCCCCTTATCCAGCTAATTATCACGAAAATAATTTCCTGGACTAACAAGTTTCTATCCTTTGCAGGCAGAAGACAACTTATATCTTTGGTACTCTTTGTTATCCAATCCTACTGGAGCAGAATGTTCCTCTTTCCTAAGTATATTGCAAGGAAAATTGACAAAATTCTTATGTCTTTTGTTTGGAGAGGTTCATACTCTTCCCGCATAGCCTGGTCTACTGTTTCCCTCCCTTTTAAGGAAGGAGGGCTTGGTATTAAAAAGGTGGAGGAATGGAACAAAGCACAGCAGGTTCATCTCCTTCTTTCCCTAATTAATCCACACTCTATGAATCTCTGGGTAAAGTGGGCTCGAAGTACACTCCTGGGGAATTGCAAGTTCTGGACTGCAAAAATTCCTTCAAACTACTCTTGGAGTTGGCGGAAAATTCTAAGTCTTAGCCCTTTGGCCCTCAAATACATAAAATATGTCCTCAGAAATGGCAATACTTTCCTTTTATGGCAATACTGTCCTTTTATGGCAAGATCCTTGGTGTGATTTGGCCCCTTTATCTACAAGCCTACTGACCTTCTTGTCCAGGAGATACAACTTGATTCCAATTCCCATGTAAGCTCCATCATCTCTGGTGACCAATGGTGCTTTCCAATGAATTACCATGTGTCTATTATCAATCTTAAAAATAAGATTTCTACAATTCCTATTGTTGGTAACTGCTCAGACAATATTTTATGGAATGGACGTGCTGTCAACACAGTCAGCGTTAGCCACATATGGGAATCCATCAAACTTAGGAGCCCCCAAAATCCTATCTGGGAGATAGCTTGGCACCCTATGCATATCCCTCGCTTCTCTTTTATTCTTTGGCTGGGTCTCCACAACAGGCTTCTTCCCCATTATGTTCTCTCCCATGCTCTCTGTGCAATTCTGCTGATGAATCCATGGATCACCTGTTCTTTTCTTGCAGGTATTCTTGTAAGATCCTGGGCAAACTATTACACATATTGGACAGAAACCTTTCATGGACAAATTGGGATCATGTTTTGGGTGACCTTCTTCTGGATGCAAATCAAAAGTATTGGTCCTACATTAAACGTCTTGTATTATCTGTCTATGTCTACAAGATCTGAGGTGAAAGGAATTTTAGGATGCATAATGATACCACTACTCCTGAAAGTTGCTTAGCTTCTGATTGTGTTAATATAATTAAAAGTAAATTGCATAGCTCTGGGAAATTCCACAAGCTTAGCAAAACTTTTCCTTGTTATCGGAATTGGTTACTATAAGGAACTGCTCATTTATAATATGGTAAACAAAGCTCAGCATGGATGCTCTTGGTCAGAGGCTGTGGAGTGCTCTAAGAGATGTTAGATTGCATCAAGGGTTAGCCTAAAGACAGTTCCTGGGCTGTCAGGGGTTAAATGCCATGTCAGGGGATGCCGTACTTGCATCAGGGATTATCTAATGTCCATCAGGGGAAATCCTACTCATGGCAGGGTATACGTTAAATGCATCAGGGGGTATGCTACCAGGGGTCAGGGGATGAGTAACTTTGCCGAGAATAGGTTGAGTACTTGTGTCAAGGGATGTCGAGCCAAGATTCAGGGGAAGGTGATTTTGCATCAGGGGGCGACGTCTTCCGAAAGCTTAGTAACATCATCAAGGGTGCATATTAATCTTCAGAGGATAACTATCCACTGATGACTGCCTTTTGTCATCAGGGGATATTTATCCACTGATAGGCCTTTTGACCGGTAAGGGGATAGCTGCTTGCATCAGGGGATGTCACCTGCAATTTATTCTTGTCTATTGTTTGCTTGTACTTTATTTCTTGTTCTCCTAGCTAGATAGAGTCTATCTATTCTAGCAGGTCAAGGGGCATGCCTCTCGTTACTTTTGTAATTTTCTCAATTTATATTATACCCCAACTTAAAAAACAAAAGAAGATGATTTTGAGACTGACTCTGAGGAGGAACTTGATACACATGGTTCAAAGTTGATAGTCCCAAGATTGTTGCAAGCCAAGTCTGTTCCATTGGAAGCCGACCAAAGGGACAAGATATTCATGACCAGAGTACTGATAAAGGACAAACTATGCAATCTGATAATTGATACTGGCAGTTGCACGAATGTGGTCTCTACTATGTTAATAGATAAATCGAATTAGCCTACAACACCCTATCCTAAACCATACAAGTTACATTGGCTTAGTGATGGAGGAGAAGTTATGGTAACAAAGCAGGCACTGATTTCTTTTGAAATAGGCAAATTAAAGGCTTAAGTGTTGTGTGACGTGTGTGTCATGGACGCATTCCACATACTGTTGGGAAGGCCGTGGCAGTATGATAGGTTTGTCAAATACGATGGTAGGACAAACTGATTTGATAGGATAATCAGCTTATAGTTAGTCTTAGTTGATTTATAGCTTTATAGCTTATTAGGTAAGATTGGTTTGATAAAGTGTGCATCAGGGACTAGCCTAGCCGAGACTTGGTCGAGAACGAGCATCAGGGGATGCCGAGGCAAGCATCAGAGACTAATTTCTGCATCGGAGACTATGGATGACGTCACATCAGAGACTAATTTCTGCATCGGACACTACGGATGACGTCACATCAGAGACTACTTAGTCTCCGACAGTTGAAATCATCAGAGACTACTTAGTCCCCGACAATTCAAGTCTTCAGAGACTACTTAGTCCCCGAAAGTTCAAATCATTAGAGACTACTTAGTCCCCGACAGTTCAAGTCTACGTCGTCAGAGACTAATTAGTCTCCTATAGCCAAATATGCTTGTCAGAAGATAATTAGTTTCCGACAGCTTAATTATCCACTGATAGTTTCGGTTATTAATTTTCTT
>CM025787.1:12809955-12825411 GCA_014636745.2 Centella asiatica | reverse complement strand
TCTGCAATTCCTTCTTGTTTGTGAGATATAAACAAAACCCTATTCGTGTGATTTGAATAGCCTTGAACGTGTGATTCATTCAAGAACTCTAAATTGACTTCTTGTGCATACATCAAGAAGTTGATTTAGTCTATCTGAGGCTGTAGGCTTAAACACCCTACATCAATTGTGGACAATGAACCTGCTCAAGTAACACAAGGACTTCGTAGATATAGTAGAACACGCCAAGAGCCTAAAAGATATTATGGATATCTTGTGGCTACGACTGGCGATGTGATGCTCATGGGCCAAGATGAGCCTACTTCCTACCAAGAAGATATGAATGGACCAAAATCTGCGAGATAGCTGGAAGCTATGAAATCTGAGATGGACTACATGTACACCAACCAGGTATAAATGATGTATTTGATTTGGTAAGATCAAACACAGGTTCCAAAAAATAACTTTAGGAAGACTCCGTAAAGAAATTAATCACCAGAAAATCAACACTAAAGGATCAATCTGTTTAGTTTGCTTAAAGAATTTAATCACCCGCAAACTAAAACAAATCAACTGTGAAAGTATAAAGGAATTAACCACCAACTTTCGGATAATCGTAATTAAAAACTCACACAATTTTATTGATCAAAGTCTGGATCTCAACAAACATTATGAACAGCTATTTATAAGTTGAATAAAAGTCCTAATCCTAATTGGGAAGAATTTACAATGAAAAGGATTCCATTATGGAAATATATCTAATCTAATAAGGAAAGATAACAAACCTATTTTAAATAGGAAACAAATACAAAATAATCACGAAATAAAATAAAATACAAAAGAATAAACTTCTTGTAGCCGTCAGTGGATAATTATCCCTTGACGGGTCGAACGGCTGTTAGAGGATAATTAGTCTCTAATGTGTCAAATGAAATTAGTCTCCGACGGGTTAAGTTAGTCTCTGATGATGTTAGCCTTAGTCTCCGATGCATTAGTTATCCGCTTGATGACGTCATGTCATACCAACCCCTGACACGCACAAAGACATTCCCTGATGCGAGGCTCAGCATCCCTTGACGTCCGTTTCTCAGCCACGATAGCTTGATTTCCACAAACTTATTTTTGCTAAAAATACAAAACTAGAACCTAACTAAAACCTAAGTACAAGTTAATTAACCCCAATTAATCCAATGGATCATACTCCCTTTCTTCGAAAACAATTGTCCTCAATTGTTGAACACCCCCACGTCAAACACAATAAGCAAAAATCCCCCCAATCTAACCATTAAGCTAACTGCTACTAAGTACAACAAAAATTAACATAGTGAAAAAAATTCCACCAATTCATTGCCCTTATCAAATGGAATATGTATCGCATATTGAATTAGATACCAACTAACCATGAAGATATGGTGGCCACGGTCAATATGGAATCTTACCTAATGCAATCTCCAAGCAACGTAAGGCTCCGTAATTGGCTCCCATATTTGACATGGTTGAAAAACAACATATTTCTTGCAAATTGGTGGACTTAATGCAGCCCCAATCAACGTATAGTCCCGAAACATTGCAACAATAACCACAACGTTCTTCACAGACGAGTTTTTCAAAGGAACTACCCAAAGCATCATTGAATTCATTAAAACCATGTTCCAAGTTTCCAAAAGGTTCACCATGAGTTTGGTCAGCTTCTGAAATATCCGAATTGACGTGCAAAACTCTCCTAATCATCAATTGTGTCACATGTTGTGGCGCCTCCGAAAATCCCCCGACCTGGGCCCCAGACACTGTCAGCGATTTGGGTGACAGTCCCCGAGATCCCCAGGCTAGAACCCCAGGCTGCACCAGAAAACTACCACACAAAATTACAACAACAACACAACCAAGCATTAACAACATTCTTGTGAGAAACACATTCTCAAAACATCATTACAAAATCTTAAGGTCCATATCATCTTACAAAACCTCAAAGCTTGAAAATAAACAAGCTGCAGCGGAAACAAAACTTTAGATGGCTCATAAGGCCTTACAACTTAAACATTCTTATGTCATTCTCTCCTTTCCTCTCTTAGACGACTCAGCCTTCACAACATAACCTGAAAAACATTCATAGCATTCCACATGAGCATTTATGCTCAGCAAGTATATAATCATAAGCAAGAAGAACAGATAATTCAAAAGCTTTAATATTCTTTGAGGTTGGGCGAAGCAATGCCAACACCTCATGATAACCAATAAACATACATCATCTAGGGTGCCCAAGTGATATCAAGGGCTAACCCTCTTTCAATAAATCATGATTCGCCCTTTACTCATCAGATAATGCATCACCTGACCAGACTGATCATTATCTGACTTCCTTAAACAATCAAATTTCATCCCAGCTGGTCAGCCTGGTCATTTGATTCATCATTTGACATACGTAGTCACTTGCAGAAAGCATATGGTCTGCGAAAAGTCTCATTACCGAAGCCTTGCCTCGGTCTATCATTCTTTATCATCATTGGCCAGAATACCAGGCGAAAGTATTCAACAGCCCCTTAACTTTCACTATGGATATATCTTCTTGTAAACATTTTCTCAATTTTGAATAGCCTTGACATGCTGAACAATTAAAAGCATCGACTGCCAACAACACATATTGGCGTGCTCAACAATTAAAAGACAGTGACCATCACAAGCGGAACTATATATCCATACAGAAGTTACTTGGGTGTGCATACAAGTTCATGACTTGCAACACCCAAACATCATCATTTGGTGTGCTAGGAAATTTAAACAGCTAGCAACCACCCAATAACACATAGTTTAATTATCAACATCTTTTCACGTACATCAGATTCAATGATCGTATGTTACTTAATCATAAAAAAATTCATCATCATGCATAGGCATTAACATCATTCATTTACGTAAATCGAATTAATGATTTTACGTAATCAGTAAGAAAGAAAGTGGAATGAAGATATACTTGCCTTGGTCCTTAGCTAAAATGCACTATATCGGTTGCAAAAGATTTCTGCATAACATCATTGTGGGTATATCATGAGAAATCCATACTTAAAAGATGGCTATTCATATTAGAAAATGGTTATCAGGGCATGAGGTTGCCCGTCAGGGAAAATTTCACTCGTCAGAGACTATTTAACTCATCAGAGACTGCTGACGTCATCTTTACTCATCGGAGACTAAGGCTGACGTCATCGAAGACTATTAAACCCATAAGAGACTGATGACATCATCTTAACTCATCGGAGACTAAGGGTGACGTCATCATCAAAGACTAATTATTCCTTCATCAGAGACTATGGATGACGTCATCGGGGACTACACTTAGCCTATCGGAGACTAAGGATGACATCATCAGAGACTAATATTTATTCATCAGAGACTGATGACGTCATCTTAACCCATCGAGGACTAAGGGTGACGTCATCAGACACTAACATCAACACAGTCGGAGACTAACTTTAGAAGCTGTCTCAGATACAGGGTCGTCTTCCTCACTTCTCCAAGGGTGGTGATCTCAACTACAACTCCATAAATCAACTCTCAACATGCTTTAAGCTATGAGCAACACTTCTAGACACAAAAGAATATAATCCTTTCTTTTTCTTTCTTAAAGACTTGCTCCTACAGCTAAACTTCTCGGATACCAAGCAAAAAGAAAGGCAAAAGAGAACTTAAGATTCTTACCTCCTGGGTTGACGAAAGAGATCAAAGCTTGATTGACAATAATCGTCCAGAAAAGAGAACCTTGAAATTATATGGAGGTGATAGGTTTAAGGAAGAACTTTGGAAGAGAAACTTTTAGAAAAAAGATTGAGATGTTCCTCTGAATAAGGTATTTATAGGAGGCTGAGATTAAGCTTTGAAATAAGATGATTGGTTAAACTGGACGGTAAATATGGCTGCTCATCATGATTCTTAGCAGCTAAGCATATGTAATAAGCTTGTTGTCCTTCATGCACATAAGCCAGCTACTAAAGCAGCTTACTAATCAAATTTTCATACGTACACATGATGTCATTCCCTTACGTAAATTATTACATCCCTCAGGGAACTTACTAAACCAGAAAAGTGAGCTCCTTCAAGCAATATCAACATAAATTGCTTGATCTTATAATCAAATATCCAACAAACATAATCCTTTAATGGATCCAAAAATAATTAGACATTCAAAAACATCATATATTAACTATACACGTTAATATATATAAAGAGAAAAAAAAATGAATAAATAAATTATTTATAGATAAACAAATTTTTCGAGTCGTTACACATGTGTTTCAGGTCCTTCCTCAAAGTCAACCTCAAACTCATCAATAACCTCTTTACACATCCCTTGCTCCCCTTCTTCATCTGGTTCTATCTCTTTGGAAGCATAGGTTGCTTCAATTTCCTCAATGTCACACAAGGTAATGACTTGATTGCTAGGACATTCACGTTGCACGTGTCCATAGCCCTTGCACTTGAAGCAAATTTTCCTATCTCCTGAAGTTAAGGGTGCAAAGCAAGTGGAAGATTGGAATAAAGCTCAAATCCTTCACAGGTTGCTGCAGATTATTGACTGGAACTGCAATTCCCCTTGGGTCACCTGGATCCGAAACTATAAACTTTCTCGTTATGGTTTCTGGACAGTTCCTGCTTCTCAAGACTCCTCAAGGATTTGGAGGAAAATTCTCAAACTTCGAGACCTAGCCCGGGGGTTTATCTCTTATAAAGTCGGAAATGAATGTAATATTCTCACTTGGCAAGACCCTTGGATCTCCTCACAGCCCCTAGCCAACAGGCCAGATATGTCCATTATCTCTAATGCAAACAGCAGCTTTTGCTCGAAACTAAACTCTTTTATATTAGGTAACTCTTGGTGCTTGCCTACATCAAATTACACACTGCTGATTGATCTGAGAACATCTATTGCTCAGCTTCCTAAGCCAAGCAAGGACCATGACATGATTCTTTGGCAAGGAGAAAACATTTCCAAGATCTCTTTAAGTAAAATATGGAACTCAATCCGAAGGAAGCTTCCTCTTTCTCCCTGGTGCAACCTGTTATGGAATTCACTTTCTATCCCTCGAATGTCTTTTTTCGGTTGGCTAGCAGTCCAAGACAAAATCCTTCCAAAAATAGTCACACCTTGCCAATTTTGTGATGAACCAGAAGAATCTTCAGCTCACCTTTTCTTTAACTGCAGGTTCAGTTCCTCTATCCTTGGTCGAGTAATGGGCATGGTGGGTTGGATTGGCCCTTGGATCTCTTTCATTCATTATCTTGCTCATTTGATGTCCATCAAGCAAATTGCAGGGGCAAAGCTCATTAGTCATTTATGTATAATCACAGTGATATACAAAATCTGGCTCGAAAGAAACTTTAGGAGACATGGAGGTCAAGGTCATAATGACTTTCAGGTGGCTCAGGATTGTATTTATACAGTGAAGTCGCGGCTTCACAGTTGGAAAGGTTTTCCCAAAGCGCTGCGTTTACAACCCAGTTTAGCTCACTAGAAATTGCCTTAATTCTCAAATTAAATGCAAAAATTTTATATTGTGAATTTAAGCTAGCTGCCAAATAGTATCTTCTCTGCTGCACTGCTGAAATGTCTATGTGCAGAAACTTTATGTGTTTTTTGTTGCTGATTCGTAGTGTGTTATGCTGCTAATTTGATGTGTTTTTGCTGCTGCTGCTCCTGCAGAAACTGCTTCTGCTGTTGGCAACAGTTTAAATGCTGTAATGTTAGTTTTTGCTGCTGCTGAAGTGGTTTTTGCTTATTCTGCTGATTTTGGTGTTTGCTGGAGCTTGCTGTTTCTGCTGGTGTATGCAGTGATGTTTGCTGCTGGTGTCTGCTGCTGTAATGTCTACAGTGTTATTTGTTACAGCTGTTGCTGTTGGTGTTTTCTGCTGCTGCTGTTGGGTTTCCTACTGCTGTTTTCTGCTTCTGGTATTTTCTGCAGCAGAACTGGTTGCATCTCAGCTCATCTGCAGTGCTGCCTGCAGTGCAGTGCTGCAATGCTGGTTGCATCACAGCAGGTGATGGCTGCTGATGCAGTTGTTTTTGCTGGAGCAGTAGTGTTTCGGCTGCAGTGTTAGTTGACTAATTTGCTGCATTTCAAGTTCAGTTTTAGTTGCCTGTTCTTCGCAGTTTCCTGCACAATTTTGGTTACTGCAATGGCTGCTTCGGTGTTCTTCTCCTGCTGCAATGATTTTGTTTATGCTGTTGTTGCTTTGGTGATGTTTCTTTATTCCTTTGCTGCTGAGAAGGTGATTCCTCTGAGTTTTCGGAGGATTTCTTGATAGTGGTGTTGCTGTCCGATCTGCGCAGTTTCCTGCTCTATTTTGGTTGCTGCAGTAGTGTTGCATCTGTCTCTTCTGCTACTGCAATGGTGTTGTTGATTGCTGCTTCTGTTTTCTGCTGCAATTTACCTCTGCGCAGTTTTTGCTGCTTGCTGCAGTGATGTCTGCTGTTGCTGACCTCCAAATTTAGTGTATTCTATACTGAGTTTAGTGTCTTCTAAGCTGCTACAATGCTGCATGACTGCTTCTATTGCTACAATGATGAAATTTTTGTTCTACTAATGCTTCCTTGTTGCTTTGGTGTTCGATTCTCTATCTTTCCTGTAGCAGTGGTGTCCTTCTGGTTATAGTGTCGTAATCTTGTTGGATGTTTTTTCTTGCTTAGTTTGGTTCTCCCTAGCTAGCGTCCTGTGCTAGTAGGTCGGGGGGTATGCCTCTCGTTATTTCTATATCTTTATTTTCTTTCTATTTCATTCCCAATTTAACAAAAAAAAAATTTCTTCTCTTTATCCTCCCTGAACTTGTTGAGGTTTGGAGTAAACTGAGCAACAGGTTATGCTTCTTTTTGCTCCTCTGGCCTCTCCCATTCAAAACTCCAGTGGTTGGGCTTGTTATGTCTGATTCCTTGAGCTTTAACATGTTTCTCCGCTCGCATAACCACTTTACAAATTTCTTCAAAGGACCAGTAGGGTTGGAGTTCAACCTTTTCAGCAATATTGGAATTTAGTCCAGTTAAGAAACGTGCAATCTTGTGTTCCACTCTTTCTTCTAGATCATAGAGCATCGTTCACTTTTCGAACTCTACTGTGTAATCTTCCACCGAGAGTGATCCTTGTTTAAATCCTTGCAATTTCAAGAAAACATCTTGTACATAATCTATAGAAAGGAATCACTTCTTCGTTCTAGTTCTTAGTGACTCCCAAGACTCCAAGCGTGCCTTGCCTTCTTTTCTTCTTTTGCCCTCTAGGATGATGTGGGCATGAACAGGAAGGAAACAGATGGTGACAGTGAGCTCAGACTTAGGGATCCAATTACTAGATCCAAGTCTAAGAGGTTTGAAGCAAACTTGTCAATGGCAACAAGTTTGACACTTGAAGAGTTTCAGACTTTGGGTCTATGTTTGGAGAACTATGGAGAAGGTAAAAAAACCAAGACTTGGCCAAATCTGCATTATGATCCTTTACAAGGTGCTTATAATTCTGTTATTATTTCGTTTTCAAAAATGGAGTCAAGCACATTCGAGACTTAGTCAAGACTTGGCCGAGAATAGGCATCAGGGGATGCCGAGGGAAGTATCAGGGGATACTTTATACCATCGAAGACTACGGCATCAGGGAATAAATTACAACATCAGAGACTACGGGTGACAGTGGATCTTTAATCTCCAAGAATGTAAATTTACCTGTCAGGGGATGTTAGTCTCCGACAGTTAACTTTAGCCATCAGGGGATATCTAGTCTCCGACAGTATAATTTTCTTGTCAGGGGATAGCTAGTCTCCGAGAGTGTAATTTGCTCGTCAGAGGATAATTAGTCTCTGATAACTTAATTATCCACTGAAGGATTTGGTTAATAATTTTCATGTATTTTATTTATTTTCGCATTTGTTTTGTATTTGTTTCCTAGTTTCAATAGGTTTGTTATCTTTCCTTATTAGATTAGATTTATTTCCAATATATTATTCTTTCCAATTAGGATTAGGGATCTTAACAGCTTATAAATAGCTGCTCATATTGTACAATGAAGTTAGTTGATTGATTAATAAAAATTCAGAGTTATTCTGCAATTTCTTCTTATTTGTGTGATATAAACAAAACCCTATTCGTGTGATTCGAGTAGTATTGAACGTGTGATTCGTTCAAGAACCTTAAGTCGACTTCTTGTGCGAACATCAACAAGTTGACTTAAGCTATTCAAGGATGTAGGCTTAAACACCCTACATCATATTGGTATCAGAGCAAGGCTTGGTGTTGGGAGTGGGAAAATCAAGAACGTGTGACTCTTTCTTGTTTTTTAGTTCTTACGTGGAGTATTTTTTGGTATATTTTGTTCGAACTGTAATCAAGAATTTCTTATCAGAAACCTGTTTGATTATTTCCATTAAATTGAATATGTCTGATTCAAGTTGATACGATAACATAGGAGACATGGGTTTACCTCGTGGAGCAACCTTGCAAGATGCAAAGATCCAGTGTTTACAAAATCAATATGCAACAATGACTACTCAATTGGATCGTTTGGAAGAGATGATGACCAGATTGTTGGTACATGTCGACAATCATGCCCAAGGAGCTGATGGTCCAGAATATGAGCAGGAAACTGATGCTCATAATGATCAACCTAATTTTCGTGAAGGGCACTCAAACATAAAGCTGAAAGTTCCTTCTTTCACTGGGAGCAGCGATCCTGAAGAATTCTTAGGATGGGTTCAAAAGGTTGAAAAGATCTTTGAATTTCAAAACCATACCGAATAAATAAAGTGTAAATTGGCGGCTTTAGAGTTCTCAAAGTATACTAGTCTTTGGTGGGATAACTTAGTTGCACAAAGAAGGCGAGATAGGGAAGGACCCATTGTTAATTGGCGTGTTATGAAGAACCTAATGAGGAAGAGGTTTGTTCCTGATTATTACAAGTAGGAGCTATACTTGCATCTGCAAACACTTAGACAAGGAGGCATGAGTGTTGCGAATTACGTAAAAGAATTCGAATCCTTAAAGTTGCGATGTGAACTGATTGAGCCAAAAGGAGCAAACTATTGCTTGTTTCTTAAGAGGATTGCGTCAAGAGATAGCAGACACGGTTGAACTTAGTTCGTATGTGTTTTTCAAAGATGTTGTAAAGCTTGCTGTGAAAGTGGAGAGACAACTCAAAGCCAACACAAACATAACATACTCAAAGCCTAGTACCAACACTAATTCTTGGAGATCGTAGGACAGGAAGACTAACTCAAGTGGTTCCAAGAGTAAGGGCAAAGAGAAAGTGGCATATAGTATGGGCAAGAAGGATAAACCGAAAAAGGACTTGAGTAACATTACTTGTTACAAGTGTAAGGGGCTAGGCCACTACACCATGCTTTGTCCTAACAAAAAAACTTTCACTATACAAGAAGTGAGGGAGGCGTTTGCCATGGAGAATGCTTATGTTAATGACTCTGAACATGAAGAAGAGTATGACAATGATTGCAAGGATCATAAAATGGAGTATGATGATGGTGAACTGCTAGTATTGAGGCATCTACTTAATACCCAGGTAAGAGACGAGGCTGATCAACATGAGAATCTTCCAAACACGGTGCACGGTGATGAAAAAAGTATGCAACTTACTCATTGATGGAGGGAGTAGCACAAATGTAGTGTCAAGTGAGGTTGTCAAAAAATTGCAATTCAAGATAATGAAACACCCAAATCCATACAAGCTTCAATGGATTAATCAAGACAATATGTTGAATGTTGACAAGCAAGTCATGACTCCGTTTTCAGTTGGAAACATGTATAAGGACGAAGTATTGTTTGATGTTGTACCATAGATGGACGCATGTCATATACTGTTTGGTAGGCCTTGGCAGTTTGAACGCCATGTTATTCATAATGGAAAGCATAACACCTATGCTTTTCACAAGGAGAGCCAAAAGATCATGTTAAAGTCGATGAAACCCAAACAGATTTTGGATGATCGGAAAGCCAAAGCTAAGGCAAAGCAAGTATCTAGAGTGAGAGGAACAAAAGAATCACTACTGGTAAGTAGACATGAAGTGGAAGAGATTCTACGAACTGGTCGGGCTATCTTACTATTATTAGCACGTGAAGTGATGAATTTGAGTTCGATGGTTGTTAATCCACGAATTCAAGAGCTACTTGATGAGTTTAAAGCATTGTTTCCTGACGAAGTGCCTAAAGGATTACCACCAATCCGAGGCATAGAGCATCAGATCGACTTGATACCGGGAGCATCCTTACCAAATAGAGCAACATATAGATGCAATCCAGAGGAGGCAAAGGAATTGAAGAGGCAAGTTGACGAATTGATTGAGAGAGGTTATGTTCGCGAATCAATGAATCCTTCTTCAGTTCCAGCATTGATGGTACCAAAGAAAGATGGATCAATGAAGATGTGTGTGGATAGTTGTGCAATCAATAAGATAACGATTAAATATCGTTATCCAACTCCTAGACTCGACGATATGCTTGATGAACTGCATGGTGCTATAGTGTTCTCAAAAGTTGACTTGAAGAGCGGCTACCATCAAATTCGAATGCGAGAAGGTGATGAATGGAAAACTGCATTCAAGATCAAGCACGGGCTATATGAGTGGATGGTTATGCCATTCGGGTTGTCAAATGCACCAAGCACTTTTATGAGACTCATGAACCATGTTCTGCGCATGTTCATTGGTAAATTTATGGTGGTATACTTTGATGACATCCTGGTTTACAGTAGCAAAATAAATGATCACTTATTACATCTACGTGAGGTGTTTGTTGTCCTAAGTGAAAATCAGTTGTATGCTAATTTAAAGAAAAGTGTATTTGCTCAAGACAAATTGATATTCCTAGGATACATCATGTCTAAGAACGGAATAGAGGTGGACATAGAGAAGGTAAGAGCAATACAAGAATGGCCTGAACCAAAATCAGTAGATGATATAAGGAGTTTTCATGGGTTCGCTTCATTCTATCGAAGATTTGTGAAGAACTTTAGCATGATTGCATCACCTATGCTTGAATGTCTAAAAAAAGGGGGTGAGTTTAGGTGGACAAAAGCTACTCAGGAAAGTTTTGATTTGCTGAAGGAGAAGCTGTGTGAAACACCTGTGTTAGCATTGTCAAACTTCAACAGCACCTTTGAGGTGGACTGCAATGCGAGTGGCGTCGACATAGGGGCTGTCTTAATACAAGAAGGCAGACCAGTGGCTTATTTTAATGAAAAACTGAGTGAGGCGAGTCTAAACTATTCCACGTATGAGAAGGAATTTTACTCACCGATCCGAGCTTTAGAGACCTGGAAACATTACCTATTGCCCAAGGAATTCGTAATACATACTGATCACAAATCCCTGAAGTACATTAGAGGGTAGGGCAAGCTGAATCGCAGGCAAGCCAAGTGGGTTGAATTTCTGGAAACTTTCCTATATGTGATCAAGTACAAGCAAGGTAAAGGAAAAGTTGTGGCGGATGCACTGTCCAGAAGGTATACCCTCCTATCATTGCTCAATTCTCGTTTATTGGGATTTGATCTGATTAAGGAGCAATATGCACATGACCCTTTCCTCGCTAAAGTCTTGGAAGATTATGGAAAGGGCGCAGATGGACAATATTTTGTGCATGATGGGTTCCTTTTAAAAGGGAAACGAGTTTGTATACCAAGCTCGTCTTTACATGAACTGTTAATTAGAGAAGCACACAGAGGAGGTCTTGTTGGTCACTTTGGTGAAGAAAAAACATTGGAAGCTTTAAAAGAACACTTTTATTGGTCGAGCATGGATCGAGATGTGCACCGGATTATTGAGCGATACGATACATGCATAAAAGCAAAATCACATCAACAACCACATGGACTATATATGCCATTACCGGTTCCAAATCACCCTTGGGTTGATTTAAGTATGGATTTTGTGTTCAGATTGCCGCGAACAGCAAAGGTGATGTATTTGATCTGGTAGGATCAAACACAAGTTGCGGAAAATAACTTTAGGAAGATTTCGTAAAGAAATTAATCACCAGAAATCAACACTAAAGGATCAATCTGTTTAATTTGCTTAAAGAAATTAATCACCCGCATGCTAAAACAAATCAGGTTGTGAAAGTCTAAAGGAATTAACCATCAACCTTCAAGATAAACGTAAGTAAAAACTCACACACAATTTTATTAATCAAAGTCTGACCCTTCCATACATTATGAACAACTATTTATAAGCTAAATAATCAAGAAAATATAATCACAATTGGAAAGAATATTACAAAGGAAATAAATCTAATTCAATAAGGAAAAATAGCAAACCTATTTTAAATAGGAAACAGTTACTGAAATAAACACAAAAAATAACAAAGTATAAGAAATAAAACAACTATACCCGTCAGTGGATAATTGAGTGTCGGAGACTAATTATCCCCTGACGGATCAAATACACTATCGTAGACTAAATCATTCCCTGACGGATGAAATAAATTGTTGGAGACTAATTATCCCCTGACGACTAAATTAGTCTCTGATGACTAGACTAGTCTCCGATGTACAACTTATCCGTTGATGATGACATCATCCGTAATCTCTGATGGGATAAAAGATCCACTAATGACATCATCTTTAGTCCCTGATGCCTAAACATCCCCTGAAGCCAAAAGCATCCCCTGACGCCAATCTCTGATGACTAACTCTCGGCTAAATTCCGAAGTTGCTTAACTCAACATTAACAGGTAAAGTAACAGCAGGTTGTCAAGCACTTCCTAACCAACATCCCGCAAATGCATTAGTAGAGAATAAATCTAAGGATATTTCCTTCTAAGCAAGATTGCATACATTTGTTTGGCAGCCAATGACTCCAACGGATCATCCTCCTCTTCTTCAGAAACAATTGTCCTCAATTGAACCACATCGTCGTCATGAATATAAGGAGCCAAATCACCGATGTTGAATGTTGCGCTTACCCCATAATTCCCTGGCAACTCCAACTTGAAGGCATTGTTGTTAACTTTTTCAACTATCTTGAAAGGACCCTCGGATCGAGGCATTAACTTATGCTTACGCAAGTTAGGGAACCTTTCCTTCCTCAGATGCAACCAAACAAGATCACCCACCTGAAGTTCAGGTTGTTTTCGATGCTTATTGGTTAGAACCTTGTACCTTGCATTTATTTTCTCAATTTTGGCTCGTACTTGTGCATGCAACTTCATCATAGCTTAAGCATTCGCTTTCGCATCAGAATGGACATACTCACCTTTTGGCAAAGGAATTAAATCCACTAGAATTCTTGGATTCTCACCGTATACCACTTCAAAAGGTGAATGTTTTGTGGCATATGTAGGAGATCTATTGTATGCAAACTCGGCATGTGCAAGCTTGACATCCCAATCTTTTGTAGTTTTACTCACCAACCCACACAACAAGACTCCTAAAGTTCTGTTGGTCAATTCAGTTTGCCCATCCATTTGAGGATGATGTGAAGTACTGAAACATAATTTAGTGCCTAACAGTTTCCATAGTGTCTTCCAGAAGTAACTCATGAACTTTATATCTCGATCACTGACTATGGTCCTTGGAATCCCATGCAATCGAACCACTTCTTTCAGATATAAGTCAGCCACTCGAGATGCATCATCAGTTTTATAACAAGCTAGAAAATGTGTCATCTTTGAAAAGAGATCCACCACAACCAAAATTGAATCATTACCTTTTTGGGTGCGTGGAAATCCAACAATTAAATCCATTGACACATCTTTCCAAGGAGAATCTGGTACTGACAATGGAGTATAAAGACCCTGATGGAATGTACTTTTGGTTTTTTGACATGTAGCACATCTCGCAATAATACCGATTACATCACCCTGCATCTTTGGCCAATAAAAATGCTCTTGTAAAATTGCCAAAGTCTTGGTAATACCAAAGTGCCCGACTAATCCTCCCCCGTGAGCTTCCCTTACCAACAACTCTCAAATCGAGCAAGATGGAATGCACAAACAGTTTCCTTTAAACAAAAATCCATCTTGAAACACATAACTACCAGTAGTACCTTGTGAACACGATTCAATAATTGGTTGGAAGTCAACGTCCATCTTGTAGTATACTTTAATCAATTCAAACCCAAGCAATTTTGAACTTAGGACGCCCATCAAGGTGTAGCTCCATGACAATGCATCAGCCACCACATTGTCCTTTCCCTACTTATGCTTGGAAGAGAAATTAAAAGATTGTAAGAACTCAACCCACTTGGCGTGACGAGGATTAAGTTTTTGTTGTCCGTAAATGTACTTCAAAGCCTTATGGTCTGAATACAATATGAAATGATTCGGACGCAAATAGTGACTCCAATGGTCAAGTGCTCTCACTATTACGTAAAACTCTTTGTCATAGGTCAAATAGTTAAGCCTTGCTCCATTCAACTTTTCACTGAAGTAAGCAATAGGCCTCTTCTTCTGCACTAGGACAGCCCCTATACCCACTCCATTTGCATCACACTATACTTTGAAAGGACTTGCAAAATCTAGTAGAGCTAAGACCAGCGTGTTGCACAGCAGTTCCTTCACCTTTTCAAACGCCTTTTGAGCAGCTTCCGTCCACTCAAATTTCCCTTTCTTTATGCATTCAGCAATGGATGCAACCACACTACTGAAATTTTTAACAAATCTTCTGTAAAACGAAGCAAGACCATGGATCAAACATAGGTTGCAGAAAATAACTTTAGGAAGATTTCGTAAAGAAATTAATCACCAGAAATCAACACTAAAGGATCAATCTGTTTAGTTTGCTTAAAGAAATTAATCACCCGCATGCTAAAACAAATCATGTTGTGAAAGTCTAAAGGAATTAACCACCAACTTTCAAGATAAATGTAAGTAAAAACTCACACAATTTTATTAATCAAAGTCTGACCCTTCCATACATTATGAACAACTATTTATAAACTGAATAATCAAGAAAACCTAATCCTAATTGGAAAGATACAAAGGAAAGAAATCTAATTCAATAAGGAAAAATAGCAAACCTATAAATAGGAAACAGTTACTGAAATAAACACAAAAAATAACAAAGTATAAGAAATAAAGCAACTATACCCGTTAGTGGATATGACGTGGGCATAAAATGCAACGAAACAGATTTATCTTCAGAGACGGTGCATGGATCAAATGGTAATGGTGAGTTAAGGCTTAGGGGTCCTATTACTAGGTCCAAGACTACGAAGTTTGTAGCAAGATTGTCTAATGCAGCAGGTTTGGGAATTGAAGAGTTTAAAGCCTTGGGTTTGTGTTTGGAGCATTATAAAGAGGGAATAGAAACTTGGACTTGGCCTAATATACATTGTGCTCAATTGGGTGATAATTTTGATGCAGTTGTGAATTTGATTAGCCTAGCAACTAATTTGCCCATCGGGGATTAATTTAACCCATCGGAGATTAATCGCGTTTTGCCTGCAAGAGACTAATTTTCGGATTTGGACTGCAGCATATTAACTTAGTTTATTTATTTTAGT
>CM025787.1:12787639-12809945 GCA_014636745.2 Centella asiatica | reverse complement strand
GCCTTGAACGTGTGATTCGTTCAGGAACCCTAAATTAGCTTATTGTGCGTATATCAATAGGTTGATTTAGTTATCCAAGGCTGTAGGCTTAAACTCCCTACATCAAGATAATTGAGTGTCGAAGACTAATTATCCCCTGACGGATCAAATACACTATTGGAGACTAAATCATTCCCTGACGGATGAAATAGACTCTCGGAGACTAATTATCCCCTAATGGCTAAATTAGTCTCCGATGACTAGACTAGTCTTCGATGTACAACTTATTTGTTGATGATGACGTCATCCGTAATCTATGATGGGATAAAAGATCCGCTGATGACATCATCCTTAGTCCCTGATGCCTAAACATCCCCTGATGCCAGTCTCTGATGACTAACTCTCGACTAAATTCTAAAGTTGATTAACTCAACATTAACAGGTAAAGTAACAACAGGTTGACAAGCACTTCCTAACCAACATCCCGCAAATGCATTAATAGAGAATAAATCTAAGGATATTTCCTTCCAAGCAAGATTTATTCTTCCTCTGTCTGAAATTGCATCCGTTTGTTTGGCACCCAATGACTCCAACGGATCAAAAGGCCAAAGATTCTATCTATGTTGTTATTGATAGATTTTCAAAGATGGCACATTTTATACCTTGCCATAAAACGGATGATGCTTCACATGTGGCTGACCTGTTCTTCCGAGAAGTAGTGCGTTTACATGGTATGCCAAAAACCATTGTAATTGACAGAGATGTGAAGTTCCTTAGTTATTTCTGGAAAACTTTGTGCCATAAACTGGGAACAAAGTTGTTGTTTAGCACAACTAGTCATCCGCAAACAGATGGGCAGACTAAAGTGGTAAACAGAACCTTAGGAGCTCCGTTGTATGCTTTTGTGGGAAAATCCTTGAAAGATTGTGATGAGAAGCTCGCATATGTTGAATTTTCTTATAACCGCAATGTGCATTCTGGATCTCGGTTGTGTCCATTTAAAGTCGTCTATGGCTTTGCGCCATTGACTCCATTGGACTTATTACCAATTCCAATTAAATATGCAGTTAATTTAAAAGGCCAAGCTAAGGCAGATTATGTCAAAAAGCTACACCAAGAGGTCTAGGAACGGTTGCAACGAGCTAGTGAGGCTTACATTCGACGTACAAAGAAAGGAAATAAGAGCCATATTTTTTAGGTAGGTGACTTGGTTTGGATTTACCTTCGTAAAGAACGTTTTCCCTTGAAACGTAGGTCTAAATTGCAAAAGAAAGTTGAAGGGTCATTTCGAGTACTTGAGAAGATCAGTGATAATGCATACAAAATTGATCTTCCGGGCGACATTAGGGTTTCGCCTACCTTTAATGTTTCAGACTTGATTCCTTATGTTTGCGATGACTATGAAGAAGATTTGAGGGAAAATCTTTTCCCACAAGGAGGGGATGATGTGGGCATGAACAGGAAGGAAACAGATGGTGACGGTGAGCTCAGACTTAGGGGTCCAATTACTAGATCCAAGTCTAAGAGATTTGAAGCAAACTTGTCAATGGCAGTAGGTTTGACACTTGAAGAGTTTTGGACTTTGGGGCTATGTTTGGAGAACTATGGAGAAGGAAAAGAAACCTGGTGATGTGGGCATGAATACTAGTGGGTCACATGATGATGGTGAGTTAAGGCTTGGAGGTCCAGTTACCCGATCTAAAGCTAAGAAGTGTGACATTAGTTTGTCAAAGGCAGCGGGTTTGTCACTTGAAGAGTGTAAAGCCTTGGGATTATGTTTGGAGAATTATGGAGAAGGGATAGAAACTTGGACTTGGCTTAATATGCATTATGATCCATTGAAAGGTACTTGTAATTTTGTCCTTACTTTGCTTTCAAAACAAGATTCTGATGCGTTTGAAGCTTAGTCGAGACTTGGCCAAGATATTATTTGGAAATAGCACATTAGAGACTAATTTCTGCATTGGAGACTACGGATGACGTCACATCAGAGAATAATTTCTGCATCGGAGACTACAGATGATGTCATCAGAGACTACTTGGTCTCTGACAGTTCAAGTCATTAGAGACTACTTAGTCTCCAACAGTTCAAGTCATCAGAGACTAATTAGTCTCCGATAGCCAAATTTGCTCGTCATAGACTAATTAGTCTCCGATAGCCAAATTATCCACTGATAGTTTCGGTTATTAATTTTCTTGTATTTTATTTATTTCCGTATTTGTTTCATATATGTTTCCTAGTTTGATAGGTTTGTTTTCTTTCCATATTCAATTAGATTTCTTTCCAATGTAATATTCTTTCCAATTAGGAATAGGGATCTTAACAGCTTATAAATAGCTGCTCATGTTGTACAATAAGGATATAGTTGATTGATTAATAAAATTCAGAGTTATTCTGCAATTCCTTCTTGTTTGTGAGATATAAACAAAACCCTATTCGTGTGATTCGAATAGTCTTGAATGTGTGATTCGTTCAAGAACCCTAAATCGACTTCTTGTGCGTACATCAACCAGTTGATTTAGTTTATTCGAGGCTGTAGGCTTAAACACCCTACATCACCTGGACTTGGCCAAATCTGCATTATTATCCTTTACAAGGTGCTTATAATTATGTTATTATTTCTTTTTCAAAAATGGAGTCAAGCACGTTCGAGACTTAGTCAAGACTTGGCCGAGAATAGGCATCACGGGATGTCGAGGGAAGTATCAGGGGATACTTTATACCATCGGAGACTACGGCGTCAGGGAATAAATTACAACATCAGAGACTACAGGCGACAGGGGATCTTTAGTCTCCGACAATGTAAATTTACCCATCAAGGGATGTTAGTCTCCGACAGCTAACTTTACCCGTTAGGGGATATCTAGTCTCCGACAGTATAATTTGCTTGTCAGGGGATAGCTAGTCTCCGATAGTGTAATTTGCTCGTCAGAGGATAATTAGTCTACGATAGCTTAATTATCCACTGAAGGATTCAGTTAATAATTTTCATGTATTTTATTTATTTTCGCATTTGTTTTGAATTTGTTTCCTAGTTTTAATAGGTTTGTTATCTTTCCTTATTGGATTGGATTTCTTTCCAATATATTATTCTTTCCAATTAGGATTAGGGATCTTAACAGCTTATAAATAGCTGCTCATATTGTACAATGAAGTTAGTTGATTGATTAATAAAAATTCAGAGTTATTCTGCAATTTTTTCTTGTTTGTGTGATATAAACAAAACCCTATTCATGTGATTCAAATAGTATTGAACGTGTGATTCGTTCAAAAACCTTAAGTCGACTTCTTGTGCGTACATCAACAAGTTGATTTAAGCTATCAGAGGCTGTAGGCTTAAACACCCTACATCATAGGAGCTGGAGTCTTCGTTTTAATGACGCAGTCAAGGAATTTGGCTTTGTCAAAAATAAAGATAAACCTTGTGTATACAAAAGGGTTAGTGGTAATCATATTGTATTCCTTGTATTATATGTCGATGACATATTGCTTATTGGGAATGACATTTCTTCCTTGCAAGACATGATGAAATGGTTGGGAAAATGTTTCTCTATGAAGAACATGGGCAAGGCTGCCTATATATATATATATTTTTTTTTGTTAAATTGGGAATGAAATATAAGGAAAAGGAAGAAATAGAAAAAATGAGGGGCATACCCCCCGGCCTACTAGCACAGGTTGCTAGCTAGGGAGACAAACCAACACTGGGAAAACGAAAGCTAAACAGAGCAAACACACAAGGAAAGGCATCAGCCAAAACCTCACTACAGGAAACCAACATTAAGCAAGAAAACATCACATATCAAGATTACAATACTATAACCAGGGGGACACCACTCATTACAGCAGCAGAAGCAGCTTCAGCAGCAAACAAAGAGATGCAGGAAACTGCGCATATATACTGCAGCTTTGCAGCAGCAGAGAAGACACTGCATTGCAGCAGCAGGAGACTAAGAAAGCAGGATCATCAGCAACACAAAGATATTGCTTGGATTAACTCAAAGAATATACATTGAAAAGGTGTTGCAACGATTCAACATGCAAGAGGCTAAAAATGGATATATACCAATGTCTCATGGTATATCTCTCTTTAAAGCTCAAAGTTCTACATCACAAGATGATAGGAATTATATGAATAAGATTCCATATGCATCAACAATTGGATCTACTATGTAGGCAATGATATGTACTTTGCTTGATGTATTGTATGCCTTGAGCATGACGAGAAGATACCAGTCAAATCTAGGTGAATGTCATTGGACAACTGTCAAGATCAACCTAAAGTACCTAAAAAGGACTAAGGATGCTCTAAATCCGATGCTCTAGTTATGCAATTTGGTTTTCCTCCAACTGCCACTGTCAATCAGATTATTCGGAATCATCTCTGGGCTATGCCACTTTCAAACCACCACACTATGATTTGCCTCAGGCAAAACTTAGACTTTTCTAAAAGGTTTGACTTCTTGAAGAAGGATGTTGTGCTGCGGAACCTCAGAAGTCCTTCTGTTCTCAAAGTTAGGCACATTTGGGAGGACATTCGTGTTCCTGCTCCAAAGGTCTCCTGGTACGGGCTCATTTGGCACAAGCTGTACGTGCCAAGGTTTTCTTTTATTTCCTGGCTCTGCTGTCTCAATCGTCTCTCAACAAAGGACCTTCTACTTGATCATGGTTTATCTCTGGATCCACTGTGTGCTCTGTGCAAATCTGCTAGTGAATCCCGGGATCATCTATTTTTTGATTGTAGTTATAACAAGCAGGTTGCAACGCCTTTATTTACTCTTGTTGATTGGCAAGATTCCTTATCCGGATGGTCCTCCCTCCTTCCAGACCTTCTCTCTTCCAGGATTAGCTCCACTAGCATGCTCATTATAAAACTCCTGCTCAATGCTTTAATTTACTACATTTGGAAAGAGCGCAATGATAGAATTTTCTCGTGCAAGGGAAAGCCTCCTGTTGTTCTCTTGGTGGAGGTAATGAACTGTATCAAACTCAGGCTTCTCTCCGTTGCAAATCTTCAGCAGTTGCAGCACATCCTTTCTCGTTGGGAAACCCCCCCCCCTGAAAGGGTTGTTATGCTCTTGGGGTTGTCTTGGTTGATTGTTTTTGGATTTAAGACCTTTTGGTTGTGTGTTTTGATGCTGCTGTGGGTTTTTCATTTTAAATGTTGATGTATGTTGCTGCTCTGGGTTGTGTGTTTTGGTTATGTATGCTGGATGTTGCTATATACTGCTGCTGGTTTTAGGCCTTTTCGTTTCTTTATGCTGCTGTATACTGCTGGTTTTTCTTTTTTATGCTGCTGTATGCTGTCAGGGGTTGTATGCTGCTGTCTTTTAGGGGATGTTTTGCTGCTGTCATGCTGCTTGTCCTGCTTTTGATGCTGCTGTTTTTATTTGCTGCTGTCTGCTGCTGTTTGCTGTTGCTAGCTGCTGTTTGCTGCTATTTGTTGCTGCTGCTGCTGTTTTCTGCAGCTTTTGCTGCTGCTGCTGTCTCTTAGGAGCTATTGTTTTGCTGCTTTTCAGGTGCTGGTTGTGCGCTGGCAGTCTGCTGTTGCCGGTTGCTGCTGCTGTTGTCTGCTGCTTTTGCTGCTGCTGCTGTTGTTAGGTTTTAGAACATTTAATGATTATTGTCTTTAGATTACTTAGAGTACAAATGGATAGAAAGTGTTAAATAGTAACACTGAAGTTTTGTAGCCAGTAGTTATCTCTTTGTTTGTAATTCATTTATTCTTTGTAAAGAGATACGATTTTTTTTTTTATTTGTAATTAACTGCTGGAATGGAGTATCGAAGGTTCAAGAAGTCAAGTTGTGTATTTGATCTGTTAGAGTTTGCAAAAAGGCTTATCGGAGACTAGAAGAACTGGTCAGAGACTAAAATGTTTTAACTGTCAAAGACTAATTTTTCTATCGGAGACTAAAAGCTTACGTCATCAGAGATTTAAGAAAAAGGAATCAGAGACTAAGCTAACGTCATCGGAGACTAAGCCTTAACGTGTCAGAGACTAAATAACACTATCAGAGACTACACAAGCTGACGTCATCAGGGACTAAGAGTCATCAGGGACTAAATGTACCAAAAGACTAAAAGATACGTCAGGGACTAGAGCCGTCGGAGACTAAAAGAAGCATCAGAGACTAATTGTGAATTAATCTCTGAAAGATACAGAGTTCGAATTGAAAAAGGAATGTCTTCCACGTAAAGTAAAATATTATTGAAGACGTAGCTGGTAAGGAAACTCACCAGATATCTTTACCTAATTAAAAAGGAAAGATTGTATTTGATTCGAATAAGGAAGCTGAATTTTATTCAAAATAGGAACTGAGTTAAGTGTAATTCAGTTGTCATAGTAGCTGTAATTAGTTACAGAAAGTAATTCAGAAGCTGTATAGGTTTTTCATAGTTTTGTATCTTTTCCTATACAGAATAGAAAACAAGCTGACGATTACATTATTGTGATTGTTAGGATTTGTATTCAATTGTAAATCAATAAAGCAATTGTTTATAAATAGATTTGTGTTCTTGTTCTTTTTATTCCGCAAGAAAAATTTAGTTTCTTAAAGAACAAGCAATCGAAGAATTTTCAAAGAACTTGTATTCAACCCCCCTTCTACAAGTTCTTGTCATCTCACTGGGAAAACAATTGGTATCAGAGCCTGTAATTGAACTTATTCAATTAAAACGTTCCAAGAGATGGCCAACGACGAAGCAAGCAGCTCTAACATCATGGCGTATGCGGGAAGTAGAGATGGTGGTACCAGAATCCCTATTCTTAAAAGAGAAGAATATCCAATGTGGAAACAAAAGATGTATATGCACTTAAGAGCGACAGATCCAGATTACATAGATAGGATTGAGAAGGGTCCTTATCTACCCAGGAAATTCATTCCTGCAAAAACTGTCGAAGGATCTGTTGTTGCAGAACACTTTGAACTTGCTCCAGAAAGTGATTACACAAATGAAGACAAGTTACAAGTGTTAAAGGATGCTAAAGTGATGAACATACTTTATAATGGAATTGATAAAAATATGTTCACAAGCATCATAAATTGCACAACATCTAAACAAATCTGGGACACTATCAAAGTTCTGTGTGAAGGGACTGACCAAGTCCGAAAGAACAAGAGATCATTGTTGACACAACAATATGAATTCTTTCAAGCAAAGCCTGGTGAACCTATAACATCAGTATATGACAGGTTCAACACTTTGCTCAACGACTTGAAAATACTTGGGAAGTCTTATGATAATGAGATCTCTCCCACCAAGTTGGGATCCAAAGACAACAGCAATAAGAGAGGCTCATGACTTGGATCTTCTCACACTGGACAGGCTCTACGGAAATTTAAAGACCTACGAACTTGAAGTAGAGCAACGACAACGCATGCATGGAAATGATAGAGGAGCTGCGTTGATGGTTGAGACAAGCAAGTCTCAAGAGAAGCTTGATGAGGAATTTTCTGACGCTAGTTCGACTGATAATGAAGATGAACTGGATACTGATGATGACATGGAGGAATTCATGGCATTCATGGTCAAACAGTTTAAGAAATTTAGGGCTAGCAGAAAAGGAAGAAAATCATCGAGAAAACCTAACCCTAAACGAGAAGGTCAAAAAGTCACCTTCGACTTAAAGAAAATAAGATGCTATAATTGTGATGGGTTAGGGCACTTTGCCAATGAGTGCAAGAAGCCTAGATCTAATGATAGATCTAAGGATGAAAATCAAGGAAGGACTTTGCTGACAAGAAAGCCAAATCCAAGAGCAAAGCCTTGATTACTGAGGGAAAAGATTGGATTGACAGCGATTCTGATGAAGAAGTTGTCAACTTTGCCCTAATGGCTCGTAGTGACGAGTCAAGTGATTCTACAAAGGTATGTGATGCAAATCAGAATTTTAACGTGCTTAATTTACTTGATACATCTAGCATTGAAACCATGCAAAAAGATATGTCTGATTTACATGTCAGTTTTAGGTCTTTGACTATAGAGCATACCAATGTAAAAGAATCACGTGACATTCTCTTAAAAAGAAACAAGTTTCTTAAAGAGAGATTATCACAGTTTGATACCATCAAGTCTGACTTAAACAAAGCACATCATATGATTGATGCTTTGAAAAAGAGGGAATATTACTTAGTAGAGAAACTTGAAATTGCTCAAGCTAAGATTAAACAATGGAATATTTCCTCTAAAAAGTTATCTGACTTGGTAGGGTATCAAACAATAGGTCAAAAATCTGGACTAGGTTATGATGAAAATCTAGATAAAAGTTTAGATTTAAATGATCAATTTGTAGCTGCAAACTCCTCAACTAGTAAGCCAAGTTTTAAAAGAATTAATTTTGTATCTCCTGTTATTGAACCTAAATTTATAAACACTCAAGATCAACATATTACTGCAAAAACAAAAATTGATCAAAAGATAGTTAATGTTGTTGATAAGAGTGAATCAAAAAGATTAAACATTGGGTTCATGACAAAGACACAATTGAATAAAAAACTAGAAGCTCTTCCAGACAAAAAGGCTGAAAAATTGGTGGAGTTAAGCAGAAAGAAGAAAAATAGGAATGGAAAGATAGGCATTAATAAACATACAAACTATGCTAGAATGCCTGATGCTCTTAGAAAGACGTGTCATGTATGTGGTAACCCCAACCACATAGCTATAAACTGTAGGAGCAAAAATAAAATTCCTATGCTTGAGACTGCACCTTCAAAGAGAATAAAAGATAAATCACCAATAAAAAGGTTAGATAATCTTTGCATTAAAACTGAAAATTCTAAACTTGGCAGTCTCTCACAAACAAGTAGCAAGACTATTGATTGTCCTATTCTAGTTAAAACTGTTAAAAGACAATCAACTCAATCTGAATCAAGTCTTGAGTCTACAACTAGTGAGAAAGGATCCAAGAAAATTTGGGTCCCAAAAATTTCAAACTAGTTATTCTCTACTGTGCAGGGCAAAAGGAAGAAATCATGGTACTTGGACAGTGGATGTTCAAGGCACATGACCAGAGATAAGACCCTGCTAAAACAGTATGAAGAGAAAAGTGGCCCAAAAGTCACTTTTGGAGATGACAGCAAAGGCCATACAAGGGGATATGGCAATGTTGAACATGGAGATGTCATCTTCACAGAAGTAGCACTGGTTGACGGCTTAAAGCACAATTTGTTAAGTGTAAGTCAACTATGTGATAAAGGATTCCATGTCACCTTTAAAGAAGACCTATGCCAGGTGTGTGACAAGGAATCTGGGAATGTGATATTGACTGGAAAAAGAAAAGGAAATTTGTATATTGCAAATCTTATTTCTTTTACTGATCAAATCACATGTCTGTATAGCAAAGCTTCAACTGATGAAAGTTGGCTTTGGCATAAGAAGCTTTCCCACTTGAATTTCAAGAACATCAACAAGCTTGTGAGGAAAGGACTAGCAGCTGGCATTCCACAATTGGAATTTATACAAGATGGATTATGTGATGCATGCCAGAAAGGGAAACAAAAAAGTGTATCATTCAAGAGCAAACCAGCAACATCAATCACTGACCCACTACAATTGTTACACATGGACTTGTTTGGTCAAGTGAATGTGATGTCTATTTTAAGAAATAGATATGTCTTGGTTATTGTGGATGATCACACGAGGTATACTTGGGTAAAATACCTCTTTACAAAAGATGAAGCTGCTCAGTTGATAATTGATCATATCAAGAAGATAGAAACTGAGTCAGGAAAAACAGTAAGGGTTATAAGGAGCGATAGAGGAACAGAATTCAAGAATTCCCAAGTACTTGAATTCTGCACTGAAAAAGGAATAACTCATCAATTCTCAGCTCCAAGAACACCTCAACAAAATGGAGTTGTTGAGAGGAAAAATAGAACCCTTATTGAAGCAGCAAGGACTATGTTACAAGAGGCTAAGCTTCCCACATATTTTTGGGAGGAAGCTATAAGCACTGCTTGCTTTACACAGAATAGATCCTTGATTAACAAAGCATACAACAAAACACCTTACGAGTTAATGACTGGGAGAAAACCTTCTCTCAAGTTCTTACATATGTTTGGTTGTAAATGCTTTGTACTGAGAGATTCATCAGAGTCAAGAGGAAAGTTTGACAACAAATCTGATGAAGCAATCTTCTTAGGTTATTCTCTGTTAAGCAAAGCATACAGAGTATATAATCTAAGAACAAAGGTCATTGTGGAATCAATTCAAGTCATGTTTGATGATAAAAAGATTCTAGGAATGATTGGACAAGGATTGCATGAACCTCTCAATTTTGAGAATGAATTGGATGCATGGGAATATCCATCAGAGACTACTGAACAACCCCAAGATAGCAATGATCCCTACATAATTGAGGGGGAGCTAACAGTTGTGAATGAAGTGCCTAGAACTAATACTCTATCAGAAAATAGAATGTTAGATGGAACTCAAGAGACTGGTAACATTAGTATCCCATCGGAGACTAATGGTCTACCAGAGACTAGAGTCACTGATGCACAATCAAAAACTATATTGACACCGGAATCAGTAGAAATAAATAGCTCAGGGGGAACTAATAATGAAGGAGTCAATGGTTTAGGGGGAGCAGTCTCTGATCATGAAGCTAGAATGGATGACACCAATCTAGAAAATGTAGCCTCAACTTCAAGATCAAATCTGCCACGTGCAATTCCATGGTTGAGAGACCACACGCCATATTTGATAATTGGTAGTTTAGAGGATGGAGTCAAGACTAGAAGTGCAACTCAAAATGAATGTTTATATCTCAGTTTTCTCTCAAATATTGAGCCAAAGAAAATTGAGGAAGCACTTCAAGATCTTGACTGGATAATTGCCATGCAAGAAGAATTGAACCAATTCGCTCGAAACAAAGTCTGGAGACTGGTACCTAAACCAAAGAATAGATCAATTATTGGTGTCAAATGGGTCTTCAGAAACAAAATGGATGAAGCTGGTACAATTACAAGGAACAAAGCAAGATTGGTTGCAAAAGGATATTCTCAAGAAGAAGGAATAGACTATGATGAAACTTTTGCACCAGTAGCAAGACTTGAAGCAATACGAATCTTTTTGGCATATGCAGCCTACAAGGACTTCAAGGTGTACCAGATGGATGTCAAAAGTGCTTTCTTAAATGGAAAATTGGAAGAGGAAGTCTATGTTTGCCAACCCCCAGGTTTTGTAGACTCCAAATTTCCTAATCATGTCTATAGGTTAGACAAAGCACTTTATGGCTTAAAACAAGCACCAAGAGCCTGGTATGATACTCTATCTCAATTTTTAATTGAAAACAAATTTGTTAGAGGTATCATAGATAAAACATTATTTTATAGAAAACAAGGCTCTGATATTATATTGGTGCAGATATATGTAGATGATATTATATTTGGGTCTACAAATGAAAATCTTTGTAAAAAATTCTCAAAACTTATGCAGTCTAGATATGAAATGAGTATGATGGGAGAATTAACATTCTTCTTAGGATTGCAGATTAAATAATCACCTGATGGAATATTTATCAGTTAGTCAAAATACATCAAAGACTTACTGAGAAAATATGATTTGATTGATTGTGCACCTACAAAAACACCCATGCCTACTTCCACTAAACTAGATAAAGATTTAAAAGGAAAGAAAGTTGATATCACTAGTTATAGAGGAATGATAGGCTCTCTTTTATATCTAACTGTAAGTAGACCTGATATAATGTTTCCTACATGCCTGTGTGCTAGATTTCAAGCTGATCCTAGAGAGTCACATTTGATTGCTGTAAAAAGAATACTCAGATATCTAAAGGGTACCCTAAACCTTGGATTATGGTATCCCAAAGAATCTGATTTTAAACTAATTGGTTATTCAGATGCTGATTATGCAGGGTGTAAGCTTGACAGGAAAAGCACAAGTGGAAGCTGCCAACTTCTTGGAGCCAGACTTGTTTCTTGGTTCAGCAAGAAACAAAATTCAGTTTCTACTTCAACAGCAGAAGCTGAATACATCGCAGCTGGGAGTTGTTGTGCTCAAATCCTATGGATCAAGAATCAACTCCTAGACTATGGTATGTCATTATCCAAGATTCCTATTTATTGTGATAATACTAGTGACATAGCAATAATAGAAAATTCGATCAGAGATTAGAACAATCTCCGATCGAGGGTAAACTGGTAGTTACCCATCCGTAGGAATTGCAAATGTTTCTAACAAATTGATAAAACAAATTTCAAACATCTTTGCAATCACAATCACTCAAAGCTCTGAAATTATTTTCTCTCTGATAATACTCTGCAATTTAACCCTCTTTTAAGTTTCTTCCAAAGTTCACAGATCTCTTGCAATGGCCGCTAAAACAGTTGCTTTCAAGTTTGGAGAATTTGATTTCATTAAGACCAACCATGCAGGGGTGGCTGATAAAAATGTCTTTGAAGCCCAGTACCACCCCTTCGTGGATTTTCTTCAAAACTCCACACTAACTTACACCATTTATGAAGCTTCCGTCCAAGCCGCTGAGGTCATCATGGCTATTTGGTCCACTGCTACCATACAAGGTGCAAAAACTGACTCACCTATGGTAAGTTTCAGGTATGCAAACACTACTTATACTATAGATCATACCGTTGTAAATAATGCTTTACATTTACCAATTTATGAAAACTTTGACTCCCCTGCCTCTGATGAAGAAATAATTTCTATGTTGAAAAACTTAAATTATTCTGCTGAAATTGGGTCTGTTGGGTCTATTACACAACCCCATCTAAGGCAAGAGTGGTCACTGTTCTTTGACATAATTACTAAAGCTTTTACAACAAAATGCAGTGGATATGATGCTATCACTACACACACAAAACAAATTGCTTTTAGTGTGTTGTATGGTAGACATCTAAACATTGGGCTTTTAATTCTGCAAAACTTGTTGCCAAAACTTAAAACCAGTAAAACTAAAATTTATTATGCTAGGTTTTTGATGATGATTGCTTATTATCTAATCCCTAACCTAAATATTACTGGAATGCAAGTTGTACCAACTGTTTTGCAGAGTAAAAGAATAGTCAAAGATGTGAAAAACTCTGCAAAGGTAACTGTTCCTTTATTTTTCCCTCCTATCATGAGATCTACTCTGATTGATAGGCTTCCCAATCTTTACTCTTTGCAATTTTTTGAGGATAATAAAAGCCAAAACCCTGTGAATCCTCCAACAACTTCACCACAACAATCTATAGCCCCCTCCACAGTCTCTCAAAAGATTGTGGTTGTAAAAACCAAGACAATCACGAAACTCTCAATTAAGAGAAAAATAATTGAGGGAGCAAGTGAGGAAGAGGGAGAACCAGAAGCTGAAGTTCCACTTCAGAGGAAAAAGAGAATTATAACCCTTAGCCAAGCCCAATCCAGTGCTTCTCAAAAAGCATTGGAGGCTATAAGGACAAACAGTGAACTGTCACCATCCTCCCAAAAGGATGTTCACATTGAAGAAAGTTCTCAACCAGGAACATACTGTACAGAATCAGCACAAACTCTTGGTCACAACCAAGAGGAACCCATAAGAGAGTTAATAAAACAAAAGAGTGACACAAGGAGTGCACACACAGAGTCATCTATTGATGTTCCTCAATTTTTAATCACTGAGGAACAGCCAACACTCCCCACTGTACATTCTTCTCCTTTTTCTCCCATTCTTGATTCTTTTGATGTAAATATAAATGATTCTCTTGATTTTTCCCAAGAGGAGCCAATACTCGAGACAAGTTCTCATACAATTTCCATGGATAGCTCCCTAGCCCCAAATACACAAAGGGAACCCCCTATCCATGCTGTCACAAGCACTTCTCAAGCCCCCACTTCTGTAGGAAAGAGTGACACCATCAAAATGAGTGAGGCTGGGAGAATAAATAGTGAGAGTCAGGCTCCTGACCTGGAAAAAGGAGAGCACATACACATAAAAGAGAGTCAAGCTTTAGAAAGCTTGGAAAAAGGAGAGCATGAGAAGCTGGGTGCCCAACCCCAGGCAAAAGGAGAGGGTGTGAGCAAGGATGAGATCCTTGAAGAAAATAAAAGAGAGAAATTCTCAACAGGTAATTTTTTAAAACCTGTTGAGACATCCACCACACAAGCAGCCCAAACTTCCTCTGCTCAACAATCAACTCCAACAGAGGAAATTAGGGGAAGCTCCAGGACAGGGGATGCCACATTACAAGTTCTTTCTGACACGTCAAATGCAGATTTTGAGATCCTTTATGGCCTTCAACAATCTCAAGATCACATATCTGCATTAAAGACATCCATGGTAAATGAACTTGTTCCTGAAGAAACTGAAGCTGAGAATGTGGACGAGTGGCTTGATGCACAGTTCATAAATTCTCTGGAGGATGCAGCTGCTCAACTAAGGCAGGATTATGTGACCAACATTGGGTCAACAGCAGCTGCACCTTCTTCCAAAGACATATTAGAAGAGATAACCAAAGTGGACAAGAAACATACCAAGTTTCACCACTTTTTGGTTATTGGAATTAATGCAGCAGTCAAGGAAATCAAGCAGCAGATGGAGATTGAGACAGATAAGATTCGACGGAGTTATGAAGGACACTTGCCAAGGAGGACAATCACTGCCATTGATACTCTTATCAACGACAAGTCCAAGACTGACAGTAGACTTCAAGCCCTAGAATCCAATGTCAGTCTCCTTCTCCAAAAGCAAGATCGAATGGAACAACTTTTGCTGCAGGCACTACCACACTTGGCTACCTCCTCCAAACCCCAAGATGCTGATGTTAAAAAGGGGGAGAGTAGTCATTTCAAACAACCTCCTGTACAATCCAAATCTACTGTTCCAGATTCAAATGCTTCCTTGCAGATGCAGATGGAGTTGCAAGCATTAAAAGAGAAAACATTGAAAGAAAATGCTGCACTGCAAGCCTATAAAGAACAAATTTTGAAGAAGCATGCTGATCTTGCACAAACAGCAACAACAACATCAACAACAACAACACCACCAGCAGCAACAATTCTCCTTTCTTCCAAATCACTGCAGAAGCCCCAAGCTCATCAAAAGATAAAGGCAAAGGTGTCATGGTTGAAGAAACAAAGAAAAATTCCCTTACTCAACCAGGACAGCCTAAGCTAATAGGGGATGCTATGAAGACTGCTCACTTTCCTACTCCTATTGAACTTGAGCTGGGAGGGAGAGTTGAGTTAGTTAATCCTCGAGATCCAAGATTAATAGATGCTGATGCAATGCTTGCTCAAAAACTTCAGCAAGAGGAAGATATGACTGCAGAACAAGAGAGGAAGGAGGAGGAGTCTAAGAAGAAAAAACACTCAACAAGGAAAACTAGTACAAAAAAGGTAGCTATGACCAGGAAAAGGACTTCAAAATCTACAAAGCAAGAATCTCCAAGGTCAACTGAGACTGCCTTGGTGGCTATAAGTGGAATAACAAAACCACAAACAGTTCCATCAAGGAAGCCTTATAAAGTTGATATGGCTAGTACAAGTGAAGTGATCAAATCCCTGAAGAAGAATACAAGAAATATAAATTTGATCAAGGATGAAAATGGCAAGGATTTACTGCATATCTTTTTCAGAGATGGAGACTCTGTGAAGTATGCTAAGCCAGACTTGGAGAGGCAATCAAAAGAAGACTTGGAATGGTTATTGTCTACTGTACTTTTTACTACAAAGCTCAACATGGAATTTCGAAGTCAGATCAAGAAGGCTATAAAGGAGATAAAGAGTGTGGACAAAGAGTCAATCGATCTTCCTGAATCAGTACCTCTTGGATTGTGGTATGAGACTTTCCATGGTGAGAAAGTTTTCTTTAATTATAACAAAGATATCAACCGAGTGAGTGAAAATCATATAGAAGGATTTATCAAACTTCTTAGAGATGTAGAAGAAACAACAGAAGTTGTTCTCAAAAAGTTGCTGATGGAAAGGTTAGAACAACTCAGGGAGAATAGAAGGAAAAGAAGAGAGTTGTTGAACTAAAGGTATGTTGTTTGCTGTGGAAGTTGTAATTTTTTTTTAAGCCAGACTTATAGGATTTAAACCTGAGTCTTGGTGGAAGCTGAACAAAAGATCTTAGTTCAGAATACATTTGTAGTTAGTAATTCTTTATTCTTTTTCTAAGTAATTGTAATATTGAGTTTTGACATCATCATCAACCTTGAAATTATGCTTATCATTCTGATATTCATAATTAGGGGGAGATTGTTACGTTTTAGAATATTTGATGATGATTATCTTTAGATTACTTAGAGTACAAATGTATAGAAAGTGTTAATTAGTAACACTGAAGTTTTGTAGCCAGTAGTTATCTCTTTGTTTGTAATTCATTTATTCTTTGTAAAGAGATACGATTTTTTTTTATTTGTAATTAACTGCTGGAATGGAGTATCGAAGGTTCAAGAAGTCAAGTTGTGTATTTGATCTGTTAGAGTTTGCAAAAAGACTTATCGGAGACTAGAAGAACTGGTCAGAGACTAAAATGTTTTAACTGTCAGAGACTAGTTTTTCTATCGGAGACTAAAAACTTACGTCATTAGAGATTAAAGAAAAAGGAATCAGAGACTAAGCTGACGTCATCGGAGACTAAGCCTTTACGTGTCAGAGACTAAATAACACTATCGGAGACTACACAAGCTGACGTCATCAGGGACTAAATGTACCAAAAGACTAAAAGATACGTCAGGGACTAGAGCCGTCGGAGACTAAAAGAAGCATCAGAGACTAATTGTGAATTAATCTCTGAAAGATACAGAGTTCGAATTGAAAAAGGAATGTCTTCCACGTAAAGTAAAATATTATTGAAGACGTAGCTGGTAAGGAAACTCACCATATATCTTTACCTAATCAAAAAGGAAAGATTGTATTTGATTCGAATAAGGAAGCTGAATTTTATTCAGAACAGGAACTGAGTTAAGTGTAATTCAGTTGTCATAGTAGCTGTAATTAGTTACAGAAAGTAATTCAGAAGCTGTATAGGTTTTTCATAGTTTTGTATCTTTTCCTATACAGAATAGAAAACAAGCTGACGACTACATTATTGTGATTGTTAGGATTTGTATTCAATTGTAAATCAATAAAGCAATTGTTTATAAATAGATTTGTGTTCTTGTTCTTTTTATTCCGCAAGAAAAATTTAGTTTCTTAAAGAACAAGTAATCGAAGAATTTTCAAAGAACTTGTATTCAACCCCCCTTCTACAAGTTCTTATCATCTCACTGGGAAAACAGCTGTCTTTTAGGAGCTGTTGTTTTTGCTGCTTGTCAGGTGTTTTCCCAGTGAGATGGCCTAGAACTTGTAGAAGGGGGGTTGAATACAAGTTCTTACAACTTTTTCCGAATTCCTGTTCTTTAAGAAATTAACTTTCTGCGGAATATAAAGAACAAGATCAAAACTTTATAAACAATTGTTTTTATTGATTTAACAATTGATTACAAGTTTTCTAACAATCAAAAACAAGCTTTGATCGTCAGCTTCTATTCTGTGTATATAGAAAAAAAAATAACACTTTCAATTCTCTCTATCTATATAGACATACACAGCTTCGAATTACAATTCTGTAATTTATAATTACAGCTTCTAAAACTAAGTTTACAAAAACCTAGCTTCCTAATTCAAATCAAATACAATCTTTCCAATTGAAAGATTTCTAATAAGTTTCCTTGTCAGCTACGTCTTCAATAAAGTCTACGTGTTCATGGAAGACTTTCCTTCTTTGATTTGAACTCTAACTCCATCAGCGATTAAGTCCTCGACTAATCTCCGATAGCTTCTTTAATTAGTCCCTGATCACTTCGAGTAATCTCCGATGCTTTACAACGTGTAATCTCTGATGCTTTACTTCGTGTAATATCCGATGCTTTACTTCGAGTAATCTCCGATGCTTTGGCTTTAGTCTCTGGTGATGTCAGCATTTAATCTCCGAGGTATTGTTTTAATCTCTGATGACGTCAGCATTAATCTCTGACTCTTTATTACAATCCCCGATGACGTAAGCTTTAATCTCCGATGACCAATCCTTCAATCTCCGATGAACAAAACATTTTAATCTCCGATGAAGGATTCTTCAATCTCCGATGGGCAAAGTCCAATCTCTGATGAACAAAATTTTAATCTCTGATGGACTTTTCCCTTAATCTCCGACAAGCCAAAATCAATCTCTGAAGGACTAATTAACTTAAACAACTTGTTGAACAAACTCAACGAGTATTCCAGCAGTACATACAAAAGTAATGAACCTATCTCTTTATTATAATGACTAAATTACAAACAAGAGATACTACTGCTAGCTACAAAACTAAAGTGTTACAAACCAACACTTTTCTGTACATTTGTATTTCTAAGTATTCTAAAGACAATCATCATCAAATGTTAATAAAACCTAACAATCTCCCCCTAATTATGAATATCAGAATGATAAGCATAATTTCAAGGTTGATGATGATGTCAAAACTAATCTATTACAAATACTTAGAAAAAGAATAAAGAATAATAAATGATACAAATGTACCTGAATTTTAGATCTTCGATCTATCATTCAGCTTCCTTTGAACAATTTATCCAGCTTAAAAAAAACTGGCTTCTCTGAGTATTACACTCAGCTACTCCAAGAATAAATCCTGGCTACCTGAATATTTTATTCAGCTTCTCCAAGTCTATGACTGGCTTCAAATTCAACACACAACTCCAACACAACATTTTTATCTTATCTTTTCTTCAACTGTTCCATTCTTTCCTTTCTATTCCTTCTCAGAAACTCCAGCCTATTTTTCAACAGGTTCTTCAATACAAGCTCAGTTTCTTCAACAGCATCTTTGAGTAATGCAAGAAATCCTTCAATATGCCTCTCGCTGACACTATTGATGTCCCTGTTGTAGTTGAAGAAAATTCTCTCCCCATGAAAAGTTTCATACCATAATCCCAAAGGTTTAGATTTAGCTTCTGGTTCTGAATTCACCTTATGCTCCATCTTCATCACCTTCTGAATCTGGCTTCGAAATTTTATGTTTAAATCAAAAGTCTCAAGCACTACAGTCAGCAACCACTCCAAATCTTCTTTTGTTTGTCCCTCCAAGGCTGGCTTCTCAAACTTCAAAGACTCTCCATCTGTCAAAAAGACATGAAGTAGCTCTTTGTTGTTCTTACCCTTTATCAGTTCAATTCTTCTTGTACTTTTCTTCAGGGCCGTTATTATTTCTTCAGTGCTAGCCATTTCAACCTTGTAAGACTTCTTTGATGAAACTGTTTGTGGCTTTGTTGGTCCACTCACAGCCACCACGGCAGTCTCGGTTGACCTTGGAGGGTCTTGAGAAATAGGCTTCTTGGTTGGTACTGCTTTCTGTGCACTTGATCTTCTTGTAGAGATCTTCTTCTTCTTTGCCTTCTCCTCCTCCCTTGTTGCTACCATGTCCTCCTCCTCTTGTAGTTTTTGAGCTAATAAGGCATCAGCATCTATTAATCTTTGATCACGAGGGTTGACTAACTCAACTTTCCCTTCCACTTCAATTTCAATAGGAGTAGGAAAGTGAGCAGTCTTCATGGCATCCCTCAGTAGCTTAGGTTGTCCTGGTTGAGTGAAGATTTGCTTCTTTGGTTGCTCAACCATGACTCCCTTGCCTTTGTCTTTTGGTTTGGGGGCTTGTGCAGAGGAAGAAGGAGAAGCCGCTGTTGTTGCTGTTGTTGCTGGAAGTGTTGTTGTTGCTGGAACAGTTGATGTTGTTGTTGCTGTTGTTGTTGTTGTTGTTGCTGCTTCTAGATCCGAATGTTTCTTTAGGATCCTGTCCAACATAGCTTGCAATTCTGCATCAAGGACAGGACCTGACTTTTGTTTTTGTACAGGAACAGGAACATTAGTTGGACCACTCTCCCCCTTTTTGACATCAGCATCTTTGGGTTGAGAAGAGGTGGCCAAATTTGGAATTGCCTGCATTAATAGCTGTTCCATTCGGTCTTGTTTTTGGATCAGGAGTTGGATGTTGTCTTCGAGGGCTTGAAGGCGACTGGCAGTTTTGGACTTATCTTTGATAAGGGTATCAATGGCAGTGACAGTCCTCCGTGGCAAGTGACCTTCATAGCATCTTCTAATCTTGTCTGTCTCCAACTCCATCCTTTCCTTTAGTTGCTGCACTGCACCATTTATTCCAGTAACCAGGAAGTGGTGAAACTTTGTATGTTTCTTGTCCACCCTGGTTACCTCTTCAAGAACATCGATAAGTGTAGGTGCAGTTGCAGTGGACCCAATATTGGTCACATAATCCTGCCTCAACTGGGCGGCTGCTTCCTCCAGAGTGTTGGCATAAGAGGCATCAAGCCATTCATCAACATTATTATCTGGAGTTTCTTCAGGCACAGGTTCATCTGCTAGGCTTGTCTTCAATGCAGAAATATGATCTTGTCTCTGTTGTAGACCATATAACTCTTCAAAATCAGCATTAGACATCTCAGATATGACTTGTAAAGCTGCATCCCCTGTGCTTGATCTAATCTCTGGTTCTTCTGTTTGGATATTGATGGAGGGAGCAGAAGAAACCTGAGCTTCTTGTGAGCTGGTTTCAACAGGTTGTAAAAATATACCTGCTGAAAATTTCTCTCGTTTATTTTGTTCAAGGATCTCATCCTTGCTCACACCCTCTCCTTTTGCCTGGGGTTGGGCACCCAGCTTCTCATGCTCTCCTTTTTCCAAGCTTTCTAAAGCTTGACTCTCTTTTATGTGTATGTGCTCTCCTTTTTCCAGGTCAGGAGCCTGACTCTCACTATGTATTCTCACAACCTCACTCATTTTGATGGTGTCACTCTTTCCTACAGAAGTGGGAGTTTGAGAAGTGCTTGTGACAGCATGGACAGGGGGTTCCCTTTGTGTATCTTGGGCTAGGGATCTATCCATGGAAAATGTGTGAGAGCTTGTCTCGAGTATTGGCTCCTCTTTGGAAAAATCAAGAGAATCAATTATATTTACATTAAAAGAATCAAGAATGGGAGAAAAAGGAGAAGAATGTACAGTGTGGAGTGTTGGCTGTTCCTCAAGGGCAAAAATTTGAGGAACATCAATAGATGACTCTGTGGGTGCACTCCTTGTGTCACTCGTTTGTTTTGTATTCTCTCTATTTGGTTCCTCTTGGCTGTGACCAAGAGTTTGTGCAGACTCTGTTACAGGTGTCCTTGGTTGAGGACTTTCTTCAATGTCAATGTCCTGTTGGGAGGACAATGGCAGATTACTGTTTTTCCTTATAACCTCCATTGCCTTTTGGGAAGCAATGGATTGCTTTTGGCTTTGGGTTATAACTCTCTTCTTTCTCTGAAGTGGAACTTCAGCTTCTGGTTCTCCCTCATCCTCACTTACTCCCTCAATTATTTTTCTTTTTATTGGGAGCTTTGTGACTTTTCTGGTTTTTACAACCACAGTCTTTTGGGAGACTGTGGAGGGGGCTTTAGATTGTGATTGTGAAGTTGTTGGGGGATTAGATGGTGTTTGTGTGGTATCCCCAAAGAATTGTAAAGAATATGTGGTTGGAAGAGTGTCAATGAGAGTGTTTCTCATGACAGTAGGATAGAATAAAGGTACATTTACCTTTGCCGCATATTTCTTTAAATCACTTACTACTCGTTTTGTCTGCAAAACAGGAGGCACAACTTGCATACCAGTGATATTAAGGTTAGGAATTAAATGATATGCAATCATCATCAAAAACCTAGCATAATAAATTTTATTTTTATCACCAGTTTTAAGTTTGTCCATCAAGTTTTGCAAAATCAAAAGCCCTACGTTTATATGCCTATCATACAATACACTATATGCAATTTGTTGTGAAATAGTGGTGATGGCATCATATCCACTGCATTTAGAAGTAAAAGCTTTAGTTATAATGTCAAAGAACAATGACCACTCTGGCCTAAGATGGGGACGTGTGATGGTCCCAACAGAACTTATTTCAGTATTATAGTTTAATTCCTTAAACATACCTATAAGTTCTTCATCAGAGGCAAGAGGATCATAGTTTTCCCTTACGGGTAAATGAAGTGCATTATTAACTGTGGCATGAGTAATAGTATAGTCAGTGTTTTCATACCTGAAACTTACCTGTGGAGAGTCATCACTTTCATCAGTGATTGATGCAGTGCTCCACATGGTTGTGATTACTTCTGCAGCTTGGATGGGAGTGTCATAGATGGCGTGTTGTAATGGAGAGTTCTTTAGGAAATCCACAACAGGGTAGTACTTTGCTTCAAATTCATACTTGTTAGCCACCCCTGCATGGTTAGTCTTTATGAAAACGAACTCACCAACTGTGAAGCACACTGTTTTGGCCGCCATTGAAGAGATCTGTAAA
>CM025787.1:12769315-12780252 GCA_014636745.2 Centella asiatica | reverse complement strand
TGAACGTGTGATTCGTTCAAGAACCCTAAATCGACTTCTTGTGATGTGTTTCATCTGGTAGGATCAAACACATGTTGCAGAAAATAATTTTAGGAAGACTCCGTAAAGAAATTAATCACCAGGAAATCAATACTAAAGGATCAATCTATTTAGTTTGCTTAAAGAATTTAATCACCCGCAAGCTAAAACAAATCAGTTGTGAAAGTATAAAGGAATTAACCACCAACTTTCAGGATAATCGTAAGTAAAAACTTACACAATTTTATTAATCAAAGTTTGAAGTCTCATACATTATGAACAGCTATTTATAAGCGGAATAATTACCTACTCCTAATTGGAAAAGATATTACAAAGAAAGAAATCAAATCTGAAAAAGAAAATAACAAACCTAATCCAAATAGGAATTAGTTACCTAAACAAACACGAAAAAAATACATAATACGAAAAATAACATAATTGTACCCATCAGTGGATAATTGGCTTGTCGGAGACTAATTATCTCGTGACGAGTCAAATACACTATCAAAGACTAAACAACCCCTGATGGATGAAATAGACTGTCGGAGACTAATTATCCCCTGACGATGACGTCAGCCGTAGTCTCTGATGCAAATGAAGAGATCCGCTGATGACATTATCTTTAGTCCCCGATGCGTTAAACATCCCCTGACACCAGACATACCCTGACGCCAGTTTCCGTTCACTCTTCGGCTACATCTCGAACCCGTGTGTAAACAAAGTAACTATAGGTTGACCAGCCCCTCCTAACCACTATCTTGCAAATGCATTGATAGAAAATAAATCTAAGGATATTTCCTTCCAAGCAAGATTTATGTTTCCTCCCGAAATTGCATCCGATTGTTTGGCAATGAATGACTCCAACGGATCATCCTCCTCTTCTTCAGAAACAATTGTCCTCAATTGAGCTACATCGTCATCATGAATATAAGGAGCTCAATCACCGATATTGAAAGTTGCACTTACACCATAATCACCTGGCAACTCCAACTTGAAGGCATTATTGTTAACCTTTTCTACGATCTTGAAAGGACCCTCCGACCGAGGCATTAACTTATGCCTGCGTAAGTTAGGGAACCTTTCTTTCCGCAGATGCAACCAAACAAGATCACCCACCTGAAATGCAGGTTGTTTTCGATGTTTCTTGGTTAGAGCTTGGTACCTTGCATTCACTTTTTCAATCTTGGCTCTTACTTGTGCATGCAACTTCATCATAGCTTGAGCCTTTGCTTTAGCATCAGTATGGACATACTCACCCTTTGGCAAAGGAATTAAATCCATTGGAATTTGGGGATTCACACCGTATACCACTTCAAAAGGTGAATGTTTTGTGGTGTAGGTAGGGGATCTGTTGTAAGCAAACTCGGCATGCGCGAGCTTGACATCCCAATCCTTTGTAGTTTTGATCACCAACCCACGCAACAACACTCCCAAAGTTCTGTTGGTCACTTCAGTTTGTCCATCTGTTTGTGGATGATGGGAAGTACTGAAACACAATTTAGTGCCCAACAATTTTCATAGCGTTTTCCAAAAATAACTTATAAATTTAGTGTCTCGGTCACTGACTATGGTTCATGGTATGCCATGCAATTGAACTACATCTTTTAGGTACAAATCAGCCACTCGAGACGCATCATCAATTTTATGACAAGCTAGGAAATGTGCCATTTTGAAAACCGATCCACCACTACCATAATTGAATCATTACCCCGTTGTGTTCGAGGTAATCCTACGATAAAATCCATTGAGACATCTTCCCAAGGAGAATCTGGCACCGGTAGTGGAGTATAAAGACCCTGATGAAACGTACTCTTCGTCTTCTGACAAGTAGCACACCTCGCAATTATACTAGTTACATCACCCTGCATCTTCGGCCAATAAAAATGCTCTTGTAATATCGCCAAAGTCTTGGTAATGTCAAAATGCCAAGCCAATCCTCCTCCGTGAGCCTCCTTTATTAACAACTCCCGAATTGAGCAGGATGGAATGCACAAGCAATTTCCCATGAATAGAAAACCATCTTGGAACAAATAACTCCCAACGGTACCTCGTGAGCACGATTCAATAATTGGTTGGAAGTCCACGTCTAGTTTGTAGTACTCTTTGATTAATTCAAAACCAAGCAATTTTGAACTCAGTACTCCCAGGAAAGTATATCTTCTTGATAATGCATCAGCCACAACATTATCTTTGCCCTGTTTATGCTTTGAAGAGAAATTAAAAGATTGCAAGAACTCAACCCACTTAGCATGACGAGGATTCAGTTTCTGCTGCCCGTGAATGTATTTTAAAGCCTCATGATCCGAATGCAATATGAAGTGACTCGGTCGCAAATAGTGACTCCAATGGTCAAGAGCTCTCACTATTGCATAAAACTCTTTATCATAAGTCGAGTAGTTCAGTCTTGCACCATTGAGCTTTTCACTAAAATAAGCAATGGGCCTTTTCCTCTGCACTAGGACAGCTCCTATGCCAACTCCACTTGCATCACACTCTACTTCAAAAGGACTTGAAAAATCTTGTAGCGCCAAGACCGGCGTATCGCACAACAGCTCTTTCACCCTTTCAAATGCCTTTTGAGCAGCCTCTGTCCTCTCGAATTTTCCCTTCTTAATGCATTCAGTAATAGGTGCAACCACACTACTGAAATTTTTAACAAATCTTCTATAAAACGATGCAAGACCATGGAAAGATCTTACCTCTGTTACTGTAGTTGGTACTGGCCAAGATTTTATAGCTTCCACTTTTGATGGGTCAACTGACACTCCATCTCCCGAAACTATGTAACCTAAGAAGGTTACACTCTGCACCAAGAAGTAACATTTCTCCAACTTGACGTAAAGATTTTGCTTTATCAACATTTCAAATACTGATTTTAAATGCATCAAGTGTTCTCCCTTGCTCTTGCTGTAGATCAGTATGTCATCTAAGTACACCACAACGAACTTTCCCAAGAAAGGCTTGAGTACTTCATTCATCAGCCTCATGAAGGTACTTGGTGCGTTGCTTAGACCGAAAGGCATGACCAGCCATTCATACAAACCTATTTTTGTCTTGAATGCTGTCTTCCATTCATTGACTTCCCGCATCCTTATTTGGTGATATCTGCTGCGAAGATCTATTTTGGAAAATACCACTGAACCATGAAAGTCATCCAGCAAGTCATCCAGTCTTGGAATTGGAAATCTGTACTTGATAGTAATGTTGTTAACTGCCCTACTATCAATGCACATTCTCCATGTCCCATCCTTCTTTGGTACCACCAAATTTGGAACAACACAAGGACTCATGCTTTCTCTTACGTAACCTCGCTCCATTAGTTCCTCAATCTGCCTTTGTATTTCCTGTGCCTCTTGAGGGTTACATCGGTAAGCCGCTTTGTTAGGTAAGGATGCCTCAGAAATTAAATCAATTTGATGTTCAATTCCTCTAACAGGTAGCAAACCTAGTGGTAAGTCTTCAGGAAACACATCCTGAAATTCTTCCAACAATTTCTTCACGTCCTTGTTTAGTCCTTCGGGCTTCGGCTCTGATTGAAAATCGACAGCAATCAGCAAGTAGTCCTAACCTTCCTATTCCAGTTCAGACTGGAATTGTTTCTCACTCACCATTAAACTCTCCTTGCGTGCACCAAGAGAGGATAAAGGTTTTAGAGCAGTCTTCTTGTTGCCTACCTTGGCAATGTATACATTTGTTCTGCCGTCATACGTAACAAACCTGTCATACTGCCATGGTCTTCCCAACAGTATGTGGCAGGCATCCATGACACAAACATCACATAGCACCTGATCCTTGAATTTACCAATCTCGAAGGAAATCAGTGCTTGCTTTGTCACCTTAACTTCTCCTCCATCACTCAACCAATGTAACTTGTGTAGTTTGGGATGGGGTGACGTTGGCTAATTTAATTTATCAATCAATGTAGTAGAGACCACATTGGTGCAGCTACCTGTATCAATTATCAGATTGCACAGTTTGTCTTTTACCAACACTCTAGTCATGAAAATCTTGTCCCTTTGGTCAGCTTCCAAGGGGACTGGTTTAGCTTTTAATAATCTCCGGACTATCAACTGTGAAGCATGAATTTCAGGCTCCTCTTCAAAATCAACCTCAAAATCATCTTCAGTTTTTCTACAACTAGTTGACTCCTCTTCTTCAAGTGTTTCTCTCTCCCTTGAAGCATAGGATGCCTCAATCTCTTCAACATCATGGAGAGTCATTACTCTGTTGCTAGGACAATCACGCTGCATGTGTCCGTAGCCTTTACACTTGAAGCAAATTCGTCTATCTTTTGTCGCCAAGGGCGTAGAAGCCTTACCTTTGTCCTTTTTGAACTTGTCAAAGGTAGGAGTGAATTTCAGCGTAGGTGGTGCCTCATTCCTCCTTTCGCTTTTCCCTCTTTCCACCGTTTTGTTTACTGGTCATATATAATTATTGATATTGGCCTTGGCATGTTTTTCAGCTCTCATGGCCACCTTGCATACCTCTTCAAAGGACCAGTAGGGTTGTAATTCCACCCCTTCAGCGATATTGTTATTTAGTCCAGTTAACAATTGATATCACACAACATGGTGAGTTTCTCAAACTCCACTGTGTATTCTTCCACCGACAGTGGCCCTTGTTTGAAACTTTGTAGTTTCAAGAACACATCTTGTACATAATCTGTAGGTAGGAACCGTTTCTTCATCCTACCCTTCAAAGCTTCCCAAGATCCTATGCATGCCTTGCCTTCTCTTCTTCTCTTATTCTTCAAATTTTCATACCACAGATTAGCGTAACCTGTGAATTTTAAAACTGCCACCTTGAACTTCTTCTGGTCATCATAGTCCTTGTATTCAAAGACTCTCAATTCTTTGTAACCATTCCAAGAACTTTTCAGGCTTCATGCTGCCATCGAAGTCTAGGATATCTAACCTCAGACCCTTATTGTCGTCAGTATTGTCTCTCTGCCTCCTTGGTACTGGTCTGGCCACTTCTTCTCCTTCTGAATCTGAAGTGTGAGCAGACCTTGTACTTCGGTTTGGACTCGTAGAAGGGTTCCTTCGATCCAACCTGGCTAGTAACTCGTTCATCTTTTCTGTCAAGTCATTGATCTGTCTATCGCGGCGTAAGTTTTGTGCTTGCTCTATGGTAAGTCCCCATGGAATAATTTGTTCTTCTTCTCCAGCCATTGGATTGTAAGTTGTAGAATAAATCAAGACAATCCGTCCACCAAAGCTCTGATACCAAGATGATGTATTTGATCTGGTAGGATCAAACACAAGTTGCGGAAAATAACTTTAGGAAGACTCCGTAAAGAAATTAATCACCAGGAAATCAACACTAAAGTATCAATCTGTTTAGTTTGCTTAAAGAATTTAATCACCCGCAAGCTAAAACAAATCAGTTGTGAAAGTATAAAGGAATTAACCACCAACTTTCAGGATAATCATAAGTAAAAACTCACACAATTTTATTAATCAAAGTCTGAAGTCTCATACATTATGAACAGCTATTTATAAGTGGAATAATAACCTACTCCTAATTGGAAAAGATATTACAAAGAAAGAAATCTAATCTGAAAAGGAAAATAACAAACCTATTCCAAATAGGAATTAATTACCTAAACAAACACGAAAAAAATACATAATACGAAAAATAACATAATTGTACCCATCAGTGGATAATTGGCTTGTCGGAGACTAATTATCTCGTGACGAGTCAAATACACTATCAAAGACTAAACAACCCCTGATGGATGAAATAGACTGTCGGAGACTAATTATCCCCTGACGATGACGTCAGCCGTAGTCTCTGATGCAAATAAAGAGATCCGCTGATGACATCATCTTTAGTCCCCGATGCGTTAAATATCCCCTGACGCCTGGTTCCGTTCACTCTTCGGCTTCATCTCGAACCCATGTGTAAGCAAAGTAACTATAGGTTGACTAGCCCCTCCTAACCACTCTCTTGCAAATGCATTGATAGAAAATAAATCTAAGGATATTTCCTTTCAAGCAAGATTTATGTTTCCTCCCGAAATTGCATCCAATTGTTTGGCAACCAATGACTCCAACGGATCATCTTGTGCGTACATCAACAAGTTGATTTAGTCTATCCGAGGCTGTAGGCTTAATCACCCTAATTCTAATTAGAAATAATTTACAATGGAAAGAATTTTGTTACTGAAAGATATCTAATCTAACAAGGAAAATAATCAATTCGATTTAATCTAGGAAACAAATAAAATATATGAAATTAATAACCGAAACTAGAAAACCGAGAAAACATGCGAAGGCCAAGATCACTAGTTATGTCCGACCTGTAAACAAAATGGTGGAAAACGGTAGAATAGAAAGGAGGAACGAGGCACCACCTGTGCGGAAATTCACTCCTACCAGGACAAAGGTAAGGCTTCTACACCATTGGCAACAAAAGATAGATGAATTTGCTTCAAGTGTAAAGGCTACGGACACATGCAACGTTATTTTCCTAGCAACAGGATGATGGCTCTCCATGATGTTGAAGAGACATCATATGCTTCTAGACAGAGAGAAACTGATGTGATAGGATAATCAGCTTATAGTTAGTCTTAGTTGATTTATAGCTTTATAGCTTATTAGGTAAGATTGGTGTGATAAAGTGTGCATCAGGGACTAGCCTAGCCGAGACTTGGTTGAGAACGGGCATCAGGGGATGCCGAGGCAAGCATCAGAGACTAATTTCTGCATCGGAGACTATGGATGACGTCACATCAGAGACTACTTAGTCTCCGACAGTTCAAATCAGCAAAGACTACTTAGTCCCCGACAGTTCAAGTCATCAGAGACTACTTAGTCTCCGACAATTCAAATCATGAGAGACTACTTAGTCCTCGACAGTTCAAGTCTACGTCGTCAGAGACTAATTAGTCTCCGATAGCCAAATTTGCTCCTCAAAGGATAATTAGTCTCCGACAGCTTAATTATCCACTGATAGTTTCAGTTATTAATTTTCTTGTATTTTATTTATTTCCGTATTTTTTTCGTATATGTTCTTAGTTTGATAGGTTTGTTTTCTTTCCGTATTGGATTAGATTTCTTTCCAATGTAATGTTCTTTCCAATTAGGAATAGGGATCTTAACTGCTTGTAAATAGCTGCTCATGTTGTACAATAAATATATAGTTGATTGATTAATAAAATTCAGAGTTATTGTGCAATTCCTTCTTGTTTGTGAGATATAAACAAAACCCTATTCGTGTGATTCGAATAGCCTTGAACATGTGACTCGTTCATGAACCCTAAATCGACTTCTTGTGTGTACATCAACAAGTTGATTTAGTCTATCCGAGGCTGCAGGCTTAAACACCCTATATCATATTGGTATCAGAGCAAGGCTTGGCATTGGGAGTAGAGAAACAAGGACGTGTGACTCTTTCTTGTTTTCTAGATTTCTATGTGGAGTGTAATCTGGTAGTTTGTGCTCAAACTGCAATCTAGGAATTCTATTGGAGGTTTGTTTGAATATTCAGTCAAATCAAGCATGTCTGATTCAAGTGGGCACGATAATATTGGAGAAACGGGTTTACCTCGTGGAGCAACTTTACAAGACGCAAAGATCCATCGAATGCAAAATCAATTGGAAGAGATAATGACTAGATTGTTGGGACATAACAACGGTCATGCTCGAGAAACTGAAGGTCAAGAACAAGAGCTGGAAAATAATGTTCGTAACGACCTACCTAATGTTCGTGAAGAACATTCCAATATAAAACTAAAAGTTCTTTCTTTCACTGGAAGCAATGACCCTGAAGAGTTCTTCGAATGGGTTCAAAAGGCCGAAAAGATCTTTAAATTCCAGAACCACACAAAAGAAAGAAAGAATAAACTGGCAGCTTTGGAGTTCTCAAAGTATGCTAGCCTATGGTGGAATAACCTAGTGGCTCAAAGAAGACGAGATGGTGACGAACCCATTACTAGTTGGCGCATGATGAAGAATCTAATGAGAAAAAGGTTCGTTCCTGATTACTATAAACAGGGGTTATATTTGCATCTGTAAACACTTAGGTAAGGTGGCATGAGCATTGAAGATTACGTAAAGGAGTTTGACTCCTTAAAAGTACGTTGTGAACTGGTGGAGCCGAAAGAGCAAACTATTGCTCGATTCTTAAGAGGATTGCATCGAGAAATAGCAGACACGGTTGAACTAAGGTCGTATGTATTCTTTGAAGATGTTGTTAAACTTGCTGTGAAGGTGGAAAGACAACACAAGATTCAAAGAAGCAGACACGAAAGGCCCAACAACTGGACTGTTGAATGGTAGAGGCCTGAGGAGAGAGAAGAGTCACAACCTGTTGCTAGTTTCACTCCAAGCTTTGTTTTCCCAGTAAGATGGCCTAGAACTTGTAGAAGGGGGGTTGAATACAAGTTCTTACAACTTTTTCGAATTCCTGTTCTTTAAGAAATTGACTTTCTGCGGAATATAAAGAACAAGATCAAAACTTTATAAACAATTGCTTTTATTGATTTAACAATTGATTACAAGTTTTCTAACAATCAAAACAAGCTTTGATCGTCAGCTTCTATTCTGTGTATATAGAGATAATACAACCCTTTCAATTCTCTATGCTATACAGACATACACAGCTTCGAATTACAATTCTGTAATTTATAATTACAGCTTCTAAAACTAAGTTTACAAAAACCTAGCTTCCTAATTCAAATCAAATACAATCTTTCCAATTGAAAGATTTCTAACAAGTTTCCTTGTCAGCTACGTCTTCAATAAAATCTACGTGTTCATGGAAGACTTTCCTTCTTTGATTTGAACTCTAACTCCATCAGCGATTAAGTCCTCGACTAATCTCCGATAGCTTCTTTAATTAGCCCCTGATCACTTCGAGTAATCTCCGATGCTTTAATAAATTAATCTCTGATCACCTCGAGTAATCTCCGATGCTTTGGCTTTAGTCTCTGGTGACGTCAGCTTTTAATCTCCGAAGTATTGTGTTATTCTCTGATGACGTCAGCTTTAATCTCTGACTCTTTAATTACAATCTCCGATGACGTAAGCTTTAATCTCCGATGACCAATCCTTCAATCTCCGATGAACAAATCTTTAATCTCCGATGAAGGATTTCTTCAATCTCCGATGGGCAAAGTCCAATCTCTGATGAACAAAACTTTAATCTCTGATGGACTTTTTCCCTTAATCTCCGACAAGCCAAATTTAATCTCCGAAAGACTAATTAACTTAAAACAACTTGTTGAACAGACTCAACAAGTATTCCAGCAGTACATACAAGTAAAATGAATCTATCTCTTTATTAAAATGACTAAATTACAACCAAGAGATACTACTGCTAGCTACAAAACTAAAGTGTTACAAACCAACACTTTTCTATACATTTGTATTCCTAAGTATTCTAAAGACAATCATCATCAAATGTTAATAAAACCTAACAAGCTTCCACAAGTTCATTGAGAATAAAAAGGAGAAATCTACAACCTTAACTTCCGGAGATAGGAAGATTTGCTTCAAGTGCAAGGGCTATGGGAACATGCAAAGGGAATGTCCTAGGAATAGAGTTATGACCTTGCATGACATTAAAAAAATTGAAGCATCCTATGTTTCCAAAGGGATAGAAACAGTTAAAGAAGGGGAGCAAAAGGTCTACAAGGAAAAGAGTGAAGAGTTTGAGATTGACTCAGAGGAAGAACCTAAAACACGTGGTTCACAACTACTTACTAGAAGAATTTTGCATCTAAATTCAGTTCCTTTAGAAGCGGAATTAAGTGATGGTGAACCTACTGAGATCTTAAATCAGGTGTGTACTAAATTCAGGAATGTTCAATCTGAGGAGTTTCCACTTAATGTACCAGTTTCTTCATTGAACTCTTTGAGCAAATCTTTTGAAAGTTCTAAGTCAGATGAAACAAAGAAGATTATGGTGGTTACTGTTGCAATATTTTGGAAATATACTTTGTATGGATCTGATTTAAATCAGGAAAATTACAAGGGAAAAGTTGTTTTGCCACCGTGTCGAGTTTGGAAAACAACTACAAAGTCTTATGTTGGCCGGAGATTACGGCAGGTAAGGTTTTACATTAACCATTATAGAGATATCTTCATGGTTGGTTGGTATCCAATTCAATCTGCGATACATATTCCATTTGATCGGGGCAAGGGATTTGTGGAGTTTCTCTTGTTTTTCAATATACTTAGTTTTGTTGTAGAAGTTAGGTAATGGCTAGAGTTGAGATTTTTACTCCTTGTGTTTTTCGTGAAGATGCTACACAATTTTATTTTTTTTGGTAAATTGCGAAAATATATAAAAGGAAAAAAAAGATACAAAATTAACGAAAGGCATGCCCCTCGACCTACTAGCACATCTCACTAACTAGGGAAAACAAGCCAAAACTATGAGCATAAAGCAAAAACCATAAACACAAAGCAATCAAGGCAGCTAAAGCCCGAATGAGCAAGAAATCTCCTAAAACAACAGTAGATCCCCTGATGCAAGCAAACTAAACCGCTAGCTAGATGTTGTATAATTGGGCTAGACAAATCGAATTACACAAAGGAATGAAATTGGATTTTGTAATGGACTGGAAACTGCTGTGCATCAAGGGAATCTGATACACGGCAAGGCTGGGTTCCAAACTCAATTTAGATATAGACACACCACTAAATTGAAGTTGGATATCCTAAGATCACCTTTCAATCAGCCAAATTGAAATAACAAAGGAAGAGTTATATTTCAAAAAAGAATACTTTTATTTCGAAACCAATAGAAAAAGATATATTTGATATAAACTTGTTTGTCCTTTTAATTCCATGTTTTTTTCCTATTTATACAAGCCAAGTAGAATTGATTTTCTAATGAAATAACAGCAGTTAACTAACTCCCATTATGCCCAGCCACCACCCACGATTTTAGGGGAAATGGAGAGATTCTAG
>CM025787.1:12668416-12757369 GCA_014636745.2 Centella asiatica | reverse complement strand
ATCCAATCAGGATCTTGAAGTGCTTCCTCAATTTTCTTTGGTTCAATCTTTGATAGAAAACTGAGGTACAAACATTCATTTTGTGTTGCACTTCTAGTCCTAACTCCATCCTCAATATTTCCAATGATCAAATCTGTTGTGTGATCTTTCAACCATGGTCTAGGTTTTGGTAGATTTGATCTTGAACTAGAGGCTTCATTTTCTAGATTGATAAGATTCAATCCAGCTTCATGAGCAGAGTTTGCTCCCCCTAAACTATTGATCTCTTCTTCATTAACTCCCCCTGAGTTAGATATCTCAATAGTCTTTGTGTGTGCATCAGGGATACTAGTCTCTGATGTATCATTAGTCTCCAATGGAGAATTAATGTCATCAGTGACTTGTGTTTCATTTTGTTTCAGTACTCTAGTCTCTGATAATACATCAGTCCTTGGTACTTCATGCACAACAGTCAACTCCCCCTCAATTAAAGAGGAATCATTGTTGTTTTGGGGATTTTCAGCATTCTCTGTTGGATATTCCCATGCATCCAATTCATTCTCAAAATTGAGAGGTTCATGCAATCCTTGACCAAGCATTCCTAGAATCTTTCCATCATCAAATGCAACTTGAATGGATTCCACAATGACCTTGGTTCTTAAGTTATAAACTCTGTATGCTTTGCTTGACAGAGAATAACCTAAGAAGATTGCTTCATCAGATTTATTTTCAAATTTTCCTCTTGTCTCTGATGAATCTCTCAGTACAAAGCACTTACAACCAAACACATGTAAAAACTTGAGAGTTGGTTTTCTCCCAGTCATTAACTCATATGGTGTTTTGTTGTAGGCTTTGTTTATCAAGGACCTGTTTTGTGTAAAACATGCAGTGCTTATAGCTTCCTCCCAAAAATAGGTAGGAAGCTTAGCCTCTTGCAACATGGTCCTTGCTGCTCCAATGAGGGTTCTATTTTTCCTCTCAACAACTCCATTTTGTTGAGGAGTTCTAGGTGCAGAGAATTGATGAGTAATTCCTTTCTCAGTGCAGAATTCAATTACTTGGGTATTTTTGAATTCTGTTCCTCTGTCACTTCTTATTACCCTCACTATTTTTCCTGACTCAGTTTCTAGTTTCTTGACATGATCAATAATTAACTGAGCAGCTTCATTCTTTGCAAAGAGGTATTTTACCCAAGTATACCTTGTGTAATCATCAACAATTACCAGTGTATATCTATTCCTTAATATAGACATCACATTCACTTGACCAAATAAATCCATATGGAGAAGTTGTAAAGGATCAGTGATTGATGTTGCTGGTTTGTTTTTGAATGATACACTTCTTTGCTTTCCTTTCTGGCATGCATCACACAATCCATCCTGTGTAAATTCCAATTGTGGAATGCCAGCTACCAATCCTTTCCTCACAAGACTATTGATATTCTTGAAATTCAAGTGGGAAAGCTTCTTATGCCAAAGCCAACTCTCATCAGTTGAAGCTTTGCTATATAGACATGTGATTTAATCAGTTGAAGAAATGAGATTTGCAATGTACAAATTCCCTTTTCTTTTTCCTGTCAAAATCACAGTCCCTGATTCTTTGTCACTCACTAAGCATTGATCTTCTTTAAAAGTGACATTGAATCCTTTATCACATAGTTGACTCACACTTAGTAGATTGTGCTTTAAGCCGTCAACCAGTGCTACTTCTGTGAAGATGACATCTCCATGTTCAACAGATCCATATCCTCTTGTATGGCCTTTGCTGTCATCTCCAAAAGTGACTCTTGGGCCACTTCTCTCTTCATACTGTTTTAGCAGGGACTTATCTCCAGTCATGTGCCTTGAACAACCACTGTCCAAGTACCATGATTTCTTCTTTTTGCCCTGCACAGTAGAGAGAACTAGTTTGAGATTTTTGGGACCCAAATCTTCTTGAGTCCTTTCTCACTAGCTGCAGTTTCAAGACTTGACTCAGAATAAGTCGATTGCCTCTTTTCATGTTTGATTTTAATTGGGCAATTTACAGTCTTGCTTCCACTGTTTGTGAGACTACTTGACTTTGATTTATTATTTTCTATGCAAAGATTACTTGACCTTTTTACAGGTGATTTATCTTTTATTGTCTTTGAGTTAGCAGTCTCAATCATAGGAATTTTATTTCTGCTCCTACAATGCATAGCTATGTGGTTTGGATTACCACATACATGACATGTTTTTCTAGGAGCATCAGGCATTGAAACATAGTTTGTGTATTTGTTAATGCCTAACTTGCCATTCCTATTTTTCTTTCTTCTGTTTGATTCCACAACTTTTTCAACCTTTTGTATTGTAACAGTTTCCAATTTCTTTATTAACTGTTTCTTTGTCATAAACCCAATGTTTAAATTTTTGTTTTGAATTTTCTCAACAATATTCACTGTCTTTTGATTGAAACTTGTTTTTTCAGTGTTTTGTTGATCTTGAATGTTTATAAATTTGGGTTCATGGACAGGAGATACAAAGTTAATTTTTCTAGCAACTTTAGGCTTTTCAGTTGTGGACTCAACAGCTTCATCATGATCAATTAAATCTGAACTACTATCAAGATTTTCATCATAACCTAGTCCAGATTTTTGACCTATTGTTTGATACCCAACCAAGTCAAATAACTTTTTAGAGGAAGTATTCCACTGTTTAATCTTAGCTTGAGCGATTTCAAGTTGCTCTACTAAGTAGTATTCCCTCTTTTTCAAAGCATCAATCATGTGATGTGCTTTGTTTAGATCAGACTTGATTATATCAAACTGTGCCAATCTCTCTTCAAGAAACTTATTTCTTTTTAAGAGATTGTCACGTGATTCTTTTACATTGGTATGCTCTAGAGTTAATGATCTAAAACTGATATGCAAATCAGACATATCTTTTTGCATGCTTTCAATGCTAGATGTATCAAGTAAATTAAGCACGTTAAAATTCTGATTTGCATTACATACCTTTGAAGAAACACTTGACTCGTCACTACGAGCCATTAGGGCAAAGTTGACAACTTCTTCATCAGAATCGCTGTCAATCCAATCCTTTCCCTCAGTAATCAAGGCTTTGCTTTTGGATTTAGCTTTCTTGTCAGCAAAGTCCTTCCTTGATTTTTCATCCTTAGATCTATCATTAGATCTAGGCTTCTTGCACTCATTGGCAAAGTGCCCTAACCCATCACAATTGTAGCATCTTATTTTCTTTAAGTCGAAGGTGACTTTTTGACCTTCTCGTTTAGGGTTAGGTTTTCTCGATGACTTCCTTCCTTTTCTGCTAGCCCTAAATTTCTTAAACTGTTTAACCATGAATGCCATGAATTCCTCCATGTCATCATCGGTATCCAGTTCATCTTCAATATCAGTCGAGCTAGCATCAGAGGATTCACCATCAAGCTTCTCTTGAGACTTGTTTGTCTCAACCATCAACGCAGCTCCTTTGTCCCTGCCATGCATGCGCTGTCTTTGCTCTACTTCAAGTTCATATGTCTTTAAGTTTCCGTAGAGCCTATCCAATGTGAGGGTTTCCATATCATGAGCCTCCCTAACTGCAGTAGTCTTTGGATCCCAGCTTGGAGGGAGGGCTCTCATGAACTTGGTATTGATATCTTCATTATCATATGTCTTACCAAGTATGGTCAAGTCATTAAGCAAAGAATTGAACCTGTCATAGATTGACGTGATTGGTTCATTAGGCTTTGCCTGAAAGAACTCATACTGTTGAGTCAACAGTGAACGTCTGTTCTTTCTAACTTGATCAGTCCCCTCACATAGGACCTTGATAGTGTCCCAGACTTGTTTAGATGTCGTGCAATTGATGATGCTATTGAACATATGTTTGTCTATTCCATTATAGAGTATGTTCATAACTTTAGCATCTTTCAACACTTGTAACTTGTCCTCGTTGGTATAATCACTTTCTGGTGCAAGTACAAAGTGTTCTGCGACAATAGATCCTTCGACAGTTTTTGCAGGAATAAACTTCCTGGGTAGATAAGGACCCTTCTCAATCCTATCTATGTAATCTGGATCTGTTGCTCTCAAGTGCATATACATCTTTTGTTTCCACATTGGATATTCATCCCTTTTTAGAATAGGGATCCTGGTTCCACCATCACGTCCTCCATTATACGCAATCATGTTAGAGCTGCTTGCTTCTTCGTTGTTGGCCATCTCAGAATCTTGTTAATTGAGTATTTTCAATTAGTGGCTCTGATACCAATTGTTTTCCCAGTGAGATGGCCTAGAACTTGTAGAAGGGGGGTTGAATACAAGTTCTTACAACTTTTTCCGAATTCCTGTTCTTTAAGAAATTAACTTTCTGTGGAATATAAAGAACAAGATCAAAACTTTATAAACAATTGTTTTTATTGATTTAACAATTGATTACAAGTTTTCTAACAATCAAAAACAAGCTTTGATCGTCAGCTTCTATTCTGTGTATATAGAAAAAAAAATAACACTTTCAATTCTCTCTATCTATATAGACATACACAGCTTCGAATTACAATTCTGTAATTTATAATTACAGCTTCTAAAACTAAGTTTACAAAAACCTAGCTTCCTAATTCAAATCAAATACAATCTTGCCAATTGAAAGATTTCTAATAAGTTTCCTTGTCAGCTACGTCTTCAATAAAGTCTACGTGTTCATGGAAGACTTTCCTTCTTTGATTTGAACTCTAACTCCATCAGCGATTAAGTCCTCGACTAATCTCCGATAGCTTCTTTAATTAGTCCCTGATCACTTCGAGTAATCTCCGATGCTTTACAACGTGTAATCTCTGATGCTTTACTTCGTGTAATATCCGATGCTTTACTTCGAGTAATCTCCGATGCTTTGGCTTTAGTCTCTGGTGATATCAGCATTTAATCTCCGAGGTATTGTTTTAATCTCTGATGACGTCAGCATTAATCTCTGACTCTTTATTACAATCCCCGATGACGTAAGCTTTAATCTCCGATGACCAATCCTTCAATCTCCGATGAACAAAACATTTTAATCTCCGATGAAGGATTCTTCAATCTCCGATGGGCAAAGTCCAATCTCTGATGAACAAAATTTTAATCTCTGATGGACTTTTCCCTTAATCTCCGACAAGCCAAAATCAATCTCTGAAGGACTAATTAACTTAAACAACTTGTTGAACAAACTCAACGAGTATTCCAGCAGTACATACAAAAGTAATGAACCTATCTCTTTATTATAATGACTAAATTACAAACAAGAGATACTACTGCTAGCTACAAAACTAAAGTGTTACAAACCAACACTTTTCTGTACATTTGTATTTCTAAGTATTCTAAAGACAATCATCATCAAATGTTAATAAAACCTAACATCAGGTGCTAGTTTTGCTACTAGTTGTCTGCTAGTTGTTGTCGTTTTGCTGCGGGCTGTCTGCTTGTTTTTCTAGCTTGTTTTTCCTAGCTAACGAGATGTGCTAGTAGGTCGAGGGGGATGCCTCTCGTTATTTTTGTATCTGTTTCGTTTCTTTTTATATATTTTCACAATTTACAAAAAAAAAAGAACTAAGGATTTGTTCTTAATATATTGAGGTCAAAAGGAATTGGTAGTAAGGGGTTACACATATGCCAATTTCCAGACTGATAAAGATGACTACTGATAGCAATCGGGTTATCTGTTTTGCCTAAATGGTGGAGATGTGAGCTGGAAAAGTTCAAAGCAATATACAATTGTCAATTCTACAACAGAGTTTGAGTAAATAGCTGCTTCAAAAGCAGCTAAAGAGACTGTTTGGATTAAGAAGTTCATCACTGAACTTAATGTTGTTCCAACCATTGTTGACCCAGTTAATCTCTACTGTGACAACAATGGAGCCATCACACTTGACAAGTAACCAAGATCTCACCAGCGATCCAAGCATATACTTAGACAATATCATCTCATCCTTGAAATTATTGACAGAGGATATGTATATATATGCAGAATATCGACATATGAAAATGTTGCAGATCCACTGACTAAAGCTCTGTCACAACAGAAGTATGATGGTCACAATAGATCCATTGGTATTATATACATGAATGATTGACTCTAGTGCAAGTGGGAGATTGTTGGAATGTATGCCCTAAGAGACAATTATTCGATAATTGTCATGACGCACTTGTAATTATGTTTTGATTTAATAAATAATGTTTAGTTTATTATGCTTCAATTTACTGTGATATAATTGTTAAGATAATAAACATCCCTAGAATAATGAATACAGTCTATATTGGTTCAAATATGTGACTTGGAACATGAGATCATATAGTTGCAACATGTATCAATATTCTTAAACATCCCTAGTCAAGTATTATTGTTAATGGGACAGCAATGATATATTGAGACTAGTATGTTGTGAGAACCCAAAATTTAAATGAGTTTTGTTATATGATAAATTCATTATGTATTATTTATTTATGCATGGAGGTGTAATTTATTTTAAGTTGGGTATAATATAAAATGAGAAAAAAAAATTACAAAAGTAACAAGAGGCATGCCCCCCGACCTGCTAGAATAGATAGACTCTAGTTAGGAGAACAAGAAATAAAGAACAAGCAAATAGCAGACAGCAGTAAACAACAGCAGCAAAATAGCAGCAGCAGCATACAACAGCAGGAAACAGCAGCAACAGTGTAACGACCCGAAAAATTTGTTTATCTATTAATAATTTATTTATTCATATTTTATTTTTTTTTCTCCTCTATATATATTAACGTGTATAGTTAATATATGATGTTTTTGAATGTCTAAATATTTTTGAACCCATTAAAGGTTATTGTTGTTTGATTGTTGGTTGCAAGGATAAGCAATGATGTTTATGTTTGGTGACATCCGTAATTGTTTGAAGAAGCTTTGCGTCTAGACTGGTTAAATCTCATGAAGGACTTAAGAGCCTAAGTACGATGACATCATTGTGTACGTATGTTATTTGATTAATAAGCTGCTTGTGTGTCATCAAGTGGATTAAACGTCTGTGCATGTAGGACAGCAGGCTTATTACGATGCTTAGCTGCTAAGAATCATGATGAGCAGCCGTTTTTACCGTCCAGTTTAACCAATCATTTTATTTCAAAGCTTAATCTCAGCCTACTATAAATACCTCATTCGGAGGAACATTTCAGTCTCTTTTCTAAAGATTTCCTTTTTCCAAAGTTTTTCTTTAAACCTACCATCTCCGTTTAATTTCAAGTTCTTTCTTTTGGACTATCACTTTCAAATAAGCTTTGATCTCTTTCGTCAACCCAGGAGGTAAGAATCTTAAGTTCTCTTTTGCCTTTCTTTTTGCTTGGTATCCGAGAAGTTTAGCTGTAGGAACAAGTCTTTAAGAAAGAAAAAGAAAGGATTATAATCTTTTGTGTCTAGATGTGTTGCTCATAGCTTAAAGCATGTTGAGAGTTGATTTATGGAGTTGTAATTGAGATCACCACTCTTGGAGAAGTGAGGAAGACGACCCTATATCTGAGACAGCTTCTAAAGTTAGTCTCCGACTGTGTTGATGTTAGCCTCTGATGACGTCAGCATCAGTCTCCGACTGTGTTGATGTTAGTCTCTGATGATGTCAGCATCAGTCTCTGAAATGTTAGTCTCCGATGACGTCACCCTTAGTCCCCGATGGGTTAAGATGACGTCATTAGTCCCTGATGAGATAATTAGTCTCTGATGATGTCATCCTTAGTCTCCGATAGGCTAAGCTTAGTCCCTAATGACGTCATCCATAGTCTTTGATGAGATATACGTTAGTCTCTGATGATGACGTCACCCTTAGTCTCCGATGAGTTAAGATGACGTCATCAGTCTCTTATGGGTTTAATAGTCTCCGATGACGTCATCCTTAGTCTCCGATGAGTAAAGATGATGTCAGCAGTCTCTGATGAGTTAAATAGTCTCTGACGAGTGAAATTTTTCCCCGATGGGCAACCTCATGCCTTGATAACCATTTTCTATATGAATAGCCATCTTTAAAGTATGGATTTCTAATGTTGTACCAACAATGATATTTTACAGAACCCCTTCTTTTTCAACCGGTATAGTGAATCTAGCTAAGGACCAAGGCAAGTATATATTCACTCCACTATCTTTCTTACTGATTACGTCGAATCATTGATTCGATTTACGTAAATGAATGATGTTAATGCCTATGCATGATGATGAATTCTTTTATGATTAAGTAACGTACGATCATTGAATCCGATGTGCGTGAAAAAATGTTGATGTTTGAACTATGTGTTATTGGGTGTTTGCTAGTTGTTTAAAGTTCCTAGCACACCAAATGATGATAAAGATGATATTTGGGTGTTGCAAGTCATGGACTTGTATGCACACCCAAGTAACTTCTGTATGGATATATAGTTCCGCTTGTGATGATCACTGTCTTTTAATTGTTAAGCACGCCAATATGTGTTGTTGGCAGTCACTGCTTTTAATTATTCAGCACATCAAGGCTACTCAAAATTGAGAAAATGTTTACAAGAAGATATATCCATATGGAAAGTTAAGGGTTGTTGAATACTTTCGCCTGGTATTCTGGCCAGTGATGATAAAGAATGATAGACCGAGGCAAGGCATTGGTAATGAGACTTTCCACAGACCATATGCTTTCTGCGAAGGACTACGTATGTCAAATGATGAATCAAACGACCAGGCTGACCAGCTGGGATGAAATTTGATTATGTAAGGTAGTCAGATAATGATCAATCTGGTCAGGTGATACATTATCTGATGAGTAAAGGGCGAATCTTGATTTATTGAGAGAGGGTCAACCCCTTGATATCACTCGGGAACCCTAAATGATACATGTTGATTGATTTTTCAGGAGGTGTTGGCATTGCTTCGCCCAACCTCAATGAATACTAAAGCTTTTGAATTATCTTTTCTTCTAGCTTATGAATATATATTTGCTGAGCATAAACGCTAATGTGGAATGCTATGAATGTTTTTCAGGTTATGTCGTGAAGGTTGAGTCCCCTAAGAGAGGGAAGGAGAGAATTGCTTAAGTATGTTTAAGTTGTAAGGCCATATTAGCCATCTAAAGTTTTGTTTCCGCTGCAGCTTGTTTATTTTCAAACTTTGAGGTTTTGTAAGATGATGTGGACCTTAAGATTTTTAATGATGTATTTGGGAATATATTTCCCACAGGTATGTTGTTAATGCTTGGCTGTGTTATTTGTTTTGTTGTTGTGATGTTGTGTTGTAGTTTTCTGGTGCAGCCCGGGGTTCCAGCCTGGGGATCACGGGGACTGTCACCCAAATCACTGACAGTGTCCGGGGCCCGACTTGGGGGATTTTCGGGGGCGCCACAAACAGCATACAGCAGCAGCAAAACAGCAGCAGCAACATATAGCAGCAACAAGACAGTAGCAACAGCATACAATAGCAGGAAACAGCAGCAGTAGCAGCATACAGCAGCAGCACCAACATATAGCATACAGCAGCTCCACTGGCCAGAAGCGTCTGATGAATGCAGCAAGAATTCTCCTGAAATAGCAGCAGATCCCCTGATGCCTACAAACCGAACCGCTGGCCAGCAGCCCCTAATGGAATTTGCACTTGCCAGTAGACCCTGATGGAACTGCACTAGCAACAGCCCCTGATGTAATTTATTTTTATTTGGTTTGAATAATGAAAGTTCATGGTAGTGTGATGTCCAAAAGTTTTAAATATATTTTGAACTCAAATCTTTATATTATTATTTTATCCAAGTTTTATCAAAGGAAGTGTAATGTTTTCACGTGGAAAGGAAGTGCACGAATGTGAGATACAACTCCCTTGTCCAACCAAGGACTGTTGTGTGAAAATTGCTATCTTAGGAAAACTTGTTACATAAGGCACCAATGGGAGGAGAAATCTTGGCCAATGGATTGTCGGCTATCCTAGGTTATTAGTTGATACTTTGGCAGCCGCAACACCGGTTCCTCCAGCCAATGGTTATGTTTCAAAGCTTATTATTTCTTTTCCAGCCAACGGTTGAAATCAAATCTCAAACAATCCAACAACTCTTATTGATTTGGCCAGCGATATAAATATATCATCTGAATACAACCCTAGCCCCACTTTCATAAATTTCTTTATAGTATACCACCAACTTCTGGTTCGCTTTCAAAAGCAACTGTCCTTTTCTGGAAGAACAACTCAAGCTTTTAACTTCTTCTTTACAGCCAAGGAGGTAAGAGCATTACATTAAAGTCCTGCTCTATTTCTTACACTTTTTTTTTGTTATGCATGTCACGTTTAACATCTTGTTCATTCAGTTCCAAAAATATGAGTTAACGCATGCTTTTAACATCTAGAGTTCATATTTTATTTCAAAAACTATCCAAGATGAGTGAAAGAATGTTGAAAACCTTTGACTCCCAAGTATTTTGTTCATCAGTAGTTGCGAAGCCATGTTTGAACCTTTGTCAACCTGAGTTTAAAAGCCTATACTGTGTCTATAAGAGCCAGTAGACCCTAGGAGATGTTTTGTGTTACTGAAAGGATGATGGGAGTTAACCTATGGTAGTTATAGTTGAAAACACCACCCATGGAGGAGTGAGGAAGACAACCATGTTTCTGAGACAAGTTCTAACTTAGTCTTTGATGGGTTGGAGTTAGTCCCTGACTGTATAAAATAGTCTCTGATAAGATACTTTAGTCTCTGATGAGATAGATGTTAGTCTCTGATGAATGTTGTTAGTCTCTGATGACGTCAGCCTTAGTCTCCGACAGGCTAAGAATAGTCTCTGATGACGTCAGCCTTAATCTCCGACAGGCTAAGTCCAGTCCCTAATGACGTCATCCATAGTCTCTGATGGGCAAAAGTTGCTAGTCTCTGATGAAGGAAATTCTTAATCTCCGATGAAGGAAATTCTTAGTCTCCGATGGAGCAAATTCCTAGTCTCTGATGGAGAAGAATATGTTAGTCTCTGATAGCTAATTATTCCCTGATGACTTGTTATTCCCTGACGGTGAAGGTTATCCACTGACACGTAATCTGTCTTCAAAACTATAAAACATTATTTTCTTAAATTATTTATGATGTTTTAATTATTTATTTTACCTCAACGATTCTTATAGCAGATTTAAGACTTTAAAAATTTAAGGACATCACATGTGAGTTTCCCTTCATATTTTAACCAAGGTCTTAAATTTATCATGTTATATACATGTTTTATAGAAATCTTTCACTCACGAGTAAATTGAATTGATTTTGTGCAAAGGACTGAGGCAAGTATATTCTCACTCTTATGCTTATTTTAGTTAAGCGCATGATCAATTGATTCGACATGCGTACAAGGTTATGACTTTTATGTTCAAATTTCCTTGTGAATCAGAATGCTATACTTTAGTTTTCGCTAGCATGATATGAATGAAAATGCATGGATATAACGAAGCTTTGACTTATCAGTTATTTTTAAATTTTATATTTGTGCAACAAATGTGAATGATATGTCCCTTAATTGGGAGATGCTTCATGGTTGGCAAGAGGAAAGGAAAGGTGCTGATGTGTTCTGTCACCTGACCTAGAGGAATTTTAAGTGACTATGTATGTTCACACAAGGAGGGGCCATGCGATCACAGTTAGGCCAGCTGTATACCGTATGGTTGCAGATCCAACGGGTTTATCCCCCGATGGATATTTTGAGGAAAATACCTATTTTCCTTTAAGGAAGATCACACGTTTTTATCATCAGTGATCCTCAAAGATTCTTCAAGGATTTCCAAGGCATTAGTATTAATTCACTGAGCCTCATAAACAGAATTGAATTTTTCCATCAAGATTTTAGATTTGTTTATTTGATTTGATTATATACTTTCTGAGCGTAAATCACTCATCCTTGTTGAACTTAATGTCTTGCAGGGCATGGTCCAAAGGCTGAACCCTCTGACAAGGGAAAAGCAAAGAGGATCGGCTATTGAGTTTTTGTTAATCCTTTTGCCTGCCAATAAGGAAGGAAGGAAGGAAGATGTTTTGAAGTGGTGATGTTATGTATTACAATATAGAGATAAAATTGTTTCCGCTGAGAATGTAATATTTGGGTTGTAATGACTCACTATTATTTCTTTTTTTAGTATTGATGTTATGAATGATGTGAGGTTATCTTTCCTTATTTTAACGAAACCCTGGTCCATTATGGGATTTTGGGGTCGTCACATATGTGGTTTACTGATGACCAAATCTCATTGGTCATAGATATGTGAGATATCAAGTCAACACGTAGGTATATGCTGGAGAACAGTGTACTGGATTGACCCATCATGAGAATTCTACATGTAAGTGAAGTATCATAAGATATTCTCATAGTGACAATGATGTAATGGTCCTTCGACCTTAAGTCATTTCATTTCTATACAAGGATTCATATAGTTTGATATCACCAAAAGTCATCTTTAATCGAATGGACCATAAAGGTGATGATTGGTTATAAATTTATTGTTAACATAATAATAACCTATATGGTCACACGCTAAGAGCGTAATTAAAAGGAGAATTAATTCAAATATTAGATTTTAAATAAGTGAATATGATTGGCTTATTTAAAAATGTAGTGGAGAATTAATACAAGTAGCTGACTTAGTTGTAATAGCAACTGTAGAGTATTAAATGTTAATAGTTGCTGCAGATATCAACTTGTAAGAGGCGGTTAGCCATCTCTATCCAGGTTCATTGTATCTAGTCACCTCTATCCAGGTTCATTGAATATATATATGTGTGTGTGTGTGTGTGTGTGTGTGTGTGATCTAATGGTTGAAAGGGGTGGTGGAAGAAGAGGTTAGTTGCCTATAAATACTCTTATTCCTCTTATCTCCTAAGGATAGAGATCAAACTACATATACACAACCTTTAGTTCTTTTTTGTGCTCTGTGTAGCAAAGAATAGAGAAGAAATAAATATACCAAATAGAGAGAGTGAGATAAAAGTTGTTCTTTGATTTCCTTTTGGCTAGTACCACATAAAGGAAGTCATTCATCTCCTTGGTTGAGTTATATGCTCGTGTGCATACCTGTAAAGGCTTAGTTCAGTTGGATTGAGCTTGTGGTTCATGACTATTTCCACCAAAGTTCAGAATCTACAACTTGAACAGGTACTCTTCTATCAAATATGTATTTCCTGTTTTGCATAGTTCATGGTTGAGGTTTTAATAAATTGTCTTAATTTATTTCTTTCGTTGTGTTTATGTGCATGAAACCCCAACACTTGTCATCTGGTTTATCAATTGCATAATCGCAACAACATCATCAATGTCCATTTTTGTAGCAAACCAAGTAGTTAAGTTGGAAAAGTGTTGTTTTCCTCTTGCCTTTTTAGGAAAATTTATTATTTGCATTGTTTTTTGTGAGGCATGGCTAATTTCTCAAACAATTCAACTAAACCTTTGACACTTGTCCCACTCGGCGTGCCAAAATGTGTTGGCTCTATAATTTCTAATCGATTAAGTGCACTGGACGTGCCAGAGTCTTAATAACTCAAATCAATGTAGGTCTGGTTAAGTATTTTTGAGAATTACAACTTGACAATTGCAACCCTACCAATTGATGCTTAAGTAAAAAACTTGAACTTTCTGAGTTATGCTTGAAACTAATTTAACCCGTTGAAGAATTTAATTAGTGCCCACTTAAATTACCCAATTGACAACTTAGAAATTTGATATGATAGGTGGTGACTTATTAAGATAACTTTAGATTGCAGTACTTCAGAGCAATAGTCTACATTATTAACCTTAACTTATCACCGAACTAATTACGATGAGGCTCTTGAAAGGTAATATCTACAGAAAAACTTAACTGAAATTTACTTGGGTATTCCTTGAGTATCCTTATTTAATCCAAAGGTCACAACACATAGGATGACATGCTTCACCACAATAATTGTTGAACATTAAAACAAAAATCAAAGGTTACTTGGCTAACAACCTTGATTATATTTAAAAAATAATGGTTATAAATGCAATTCGTACAAATGCAATGATCAAACTTCAATTTAGAGGTGCTAAATTAAATTGTAAAAAAGATTAAAGTGATAAAAGGAGCCTTAGATGCGTACAAAGTTGTGTAGGAGTGTGTGGAAATACTAAAATGATTTTTAAGTACGACTATTTATAGTGGCTTCTATAATGTAACTGTTGTTAACCGCTCTTGCGACGTGCTAATTGTCTTCAAAACATGTCAATTGTGTCCTGATTCCATGGCAGTGGTCTGTCTTTCTTTGTACCATATATGCATGCTCCTAATCCATTATCCGTGATCTCCAACTTTGGTGGCATGTGTTGTGATTCCCTTGTGAATTGGCTAACTAACTCCTACCTTGCTAGCTCATCTGCATTACATGTCCATTGAAAGGTTGTTTGACCAATGGCTCTTTAGTTAGCTGTGGTCTTGTAGTTTAAATCTATATTATATATAATTCCTTCATTGACCAATGGTTTTGTAGATATCCACAGTCTTGTTATTATTTTCATGTTTTTGGCTAAATATGCACTAGCCTTGGTTTATGAGATAACTCTCTTAGTTAACTGTAACTATAATAATATATGGCTTTAGCTAGTTAACTAGGCCTTGTTAACCCATCTGTATACCCAGTTATCCTATTTCAAATTTTGAGTACAAATACAAATATATCAAGAAAGTAAGTAGATATAGACAATATGTATATCGCAACAGTAGATATATCGAGACAGTAGATAAAACAAATTTGGACTAAAGTTGATATTAATATAATATATTTTTAAGAAGTGGTATTTATTGTCCACAAAATTTTGAGTGGACTTCATTGTCCACAAAGTTTAAATTGGTACCTTAGTTTCACAAACCCTTATTTAAAATAGTAATTCTAGTTTGAATTCTCAACATATCTATCACCACCAGAGTTATGGTTAACTAACATCATCATTTTGTAATATTTTCAAATAGGAATTTGTAGACTTAATGACATTAGGACACTAAAGTAGTGGAGACAAGGAAGTTCACTCAAACAATTTTGGACAAATAAGTATCATTTTTTCAAAATGTATTATATTAATACCAATTTTATCCATCATTTTTTAATAAATATTTTATTTTCATAACAATTTTATTTTAACTCGATATACCTACTGTCGATAATATACCTACTTTCCATATACATATTTTTCAAATATTATTTTTTTACATACTTCACTCACCCTACCTACCCCCATCCCCAAATACCTACTACTCACTTATAAACTACAAACATTAGTTATTTTTTACGTAATATTAGTTTAAAAATCTATCATGCCTACCCCAAATACATACTGTTCATTTATCCTAAATCAAGGAGGACATTAAATCCCAAATCTTGGATAGATGTGGTTTTCCTTTAGGCACGTTGCCAATGAGGTTCCTAGGGGTGCCCCTTATTTCAACTAGACTTTCCTCCCTCGTTTGTAAACCTCTGATTGATAAAATCACTTCTAGAATCAGATCTTGGACTAACTGTTATTTATCCTATGTAGGCAAAATTCAGCTTATTAAATCTATCATATTTGCTATACAAGCTTATTGGACTGCACATTTCATTTTGCCTACTGTAGTTTCTAAAAAGATCACTCAAATTTTTACTCATTTCCTATGGAAAGGTTCTTCTCTTTCCAATCACGGATGCAAAGTTGTTTGGAAGCATGTACCCCTTCCTAGAAGGGAAGGTGGCCTTGGCATTAAGCAAGTGGAAGATTGGAATAAAGCTCAAATCCTTCACAGGTTATTACAGATTATTGACTGGAACTGCAATTCCCCTTGGGTCATCTAGATCCGAAACTATAAACTTTCTCGTTATGGTTTCTGGACAGTTCCTATTTCTCAAGACTCCTCGTGGATCTGGAGGAAAATTCTCCAACTTCGAGACTTAGCCTGGGGATTTATCTCTTATAAAATTGAAAATGGATGTAATATTCTTACTTGGCAAGACCCTTGGATCTCTTCTCAGCCCCTGGCCAGCAGGCCAGATATGCCCATTATCTCTAATGCAAATAGTAGTTTCAGGTCCAAACTCAACTACTTTATATTAGGAAACTCTTGGTGTTTGCCTACATCAAATTACACTCTGCTGATTGATCTGAGAACATCAATTGCTCAGCTTCCTAAGCCAAGTAGGGACCATGACACGATTCTCTGGCAAGGAGAAGACATTCCCAAGATCACTTTAAGTATAATTTGGAACTCGATCCGAAGGAAGCTCCCCGATTCTCCCTGGTGCAACTTGTTATGGAATTCTCTTTCTATATCTCGAATGTCTTTTTTCGGCTAGCTAGCAGTCCAAGACAAAATTCTTCCAAAAATAGTCACTCGTCAATTCTGTAATGAACCAGAAGAAACTTCAGCTCACCTTTTCTTTAACTGCAGGTTCAGCTCCTCTATCTTCGCTCAAGTAATGGGCATGGCGGGTTGGATTGGCCCTTGGATCTCTTTCAGTCATTATCTAGCTCATTTGACGACCATCACACAAATTGCAGGGGCAAAGCTCATCAGTCATTTATGTATAATCACAGTGATATACAAAATCTGGCTTGAAAGAAACCAAAGGAGACATGGAGGTCAAGGTCACAATGATTTTCAGCTGGCTCAGGATTGTATCCATACAATGAAGTCAAGCCTTCACAGTTGGAAAGGTTTTCCCAAAACTCTGCACTTACAACCCAGTTTAGCTCAGTGGAAAATGTATTAATTCTCTTAATTGCAAATATTTTATATTGTGATATTGACATAGCTGCCCAAAATTGAATCATCTGCTACTCTGCTGAAGTGTTTATGCGCAGATCCTGTATATCTTTGGTTTTTTGCAAAAATTTCTACTGCTGATTTGAAGTGTTTTTCTAAATCTAAATCGATATGTTTTCTGCTGCTGGTTAGTCGCTTTTATGCTACTGCGTTTCCTGCAGAATCTGCAGTGATGGAAAGTTTTTGCTGAAGTGATGAAAATTTGCTCTACTGATGTTTATGTCGCTGCTGCTCCTGCAGAAAATGCTTCTGCTCATGCTGCTCCTGCAGAATCTGTTTATGCTGCTGATGCTCTGATATGTTTTTTGTTGCCGCTGCTCCTGCAGAAATTGCTTATGCAGCTGTTGAATTGCAGGAAAAACTTTCTGCTGATTCCTCTTTGTTGCTTTGATGTTTGGTTTTATGGGTTTGCCGCAGCAGAAATGCCCCCTGGTTTAGAGGGTTTTTAGCTTTTCCATGTTTGTTTGTTGTTTTGGCGGCGGTTTAGTTGTTTAGCTTGCTTCTTTTCCTTGTGTGGGTTTGTCTAGCTAGCGACCTGTGCTAGTAGGCCAGTGGTTTTTCGAAAGCTGCAGTGTTATCCGATTGCTGCTGCAGTAGTGGAAATTGCCTATGCTGAAGATGTTTGGTGTTTGCTACTGCCGTAGTGGTATGTTTGATGCTTACTGCTGCTGTAGTGGTGTTTGCTGCTTCTGCTGGAGCCTGCTGCAGTGTTGTTTGCTGCTGCTGCTGGTGGTGGTTTCTGCTGGTTTTTATTGCTTCTGGTGTTTGCCGCTGCAGTGCTGATGTTTCTGCTGGTGTTTGCTGCTGGTTGCATCTCAGTTGGAGATGGTTGCTGATGCAGTGGTGTTTGCTGTTGCAGTAGTGTTTCGGCTGCATTGTTAGCTATTTGGTTTGCGGTTTTTCGTTTGTTGTCTTCTGGTTAGATGTCTGTTTAGTTGCTTTTGATGCTGCTTTCTCCTTTTTGGGTTTGTCTCCCTAGCTAGCGGTTTGTGCTAGTAGACCGGGGGTATGCCCCTCGTTATTTCTGTTTCCTTTTTCTCTTTATATCATTCTCAACTTAACAAAAAAAAAAAAAATTATAAACGATAACTATTTTTATATAATAATTTTTTAAAAATCAATCACTCACTCCACCCCACCACCCACCCCCACCCCAAATACATACTTTTCATTTATAAACTACAAACAATAGATATTTTTCACATAATATTTCTTTTTAATATTTATCTCAACCCACACCCCCACACCTACCCCAAATACATAATGTTCACTTATGAACTAAAAACAATAGATATTTTTTACATGATATTTTTAAAAAAAATCTATCGGCCACTCCACCTAACTCTACCCCTAAATACCTACTGTATATTAATAAGTACAAATAGTAATTGTTAAGTCAACTCCCCCACCCCCCGGTGCACGTGCACTTTTTAAAAGTATTTATAGTTAACATTTATTTGAAATTGATGATGTAGACATGCATAATGTAATACAGTCCTTACTTGTTATGTTGTAAAATGACTTAGAATAAAATCTTATTTTTTAGGAGGATTTTAAGTAGAGTAGTTTTAAGGAAAACTAGTTCATGCAAGGTTGATCATCACCAATATTTCATCAACAAAGTAAGGATGTATCAGACTCGGCCAAATTATCTGCTAATAACCAATTATCCTATTATGGCCAAATATTAGTTGATGGACAATTATCCTTCAACGAACAATTATCCTCCAATGGACAATTATCCTTCGACTGCCAAATTATCCGCTGACAACCAATTATTCGCCGATGGACAAGTATCAGCCGACGAACAATTATCCTCCGACGACTAAATTATCCACTAATGGACAATTATCCATCAATGGTCAAATATCAGCTGATGGACAATTATCATCCGACGGCCAAATATCAGCTGATTGACAATTATCTGCCGAAGGCCAAAATATCAGCTGACGGAAGATTATCCTCCAACAGCCAAATTATCCGCTAATGCATAATTATCCGTCGACGACCAAATATCCATTGATGAACAAATTATCAGCTGATGGACGATTATCATCTGATGCTCAATTATCCTCTGATGGCCAAATACTTGTACTACTGCTTGAAGATCAATACAAGACAAAAAAAACGGCTAGCAAATACAAATCTCCAACAGCTCTTTTTCAAATTAGTAACTGTCATATTTTGGAGAAGCTATAAATATCAGTCATAAATTTTATTTATGAATTGCTGAACACAAGTGAACAACCAAGAGAACACACTGATATTTGACATCCTAAAGTTTTCAGTAAGACAATCAAACTCACAAGCTTAAACATATTGTTGGCTATCTACTCAAAAAGAAGTTTTACTTAAAAGCCAGCAAACAAGATTTTATACATATGTAGAGAAGTCTAAGAGACTTAGAAGTCTTTGTGACTTAAGGTTTAAGTGACCGATTGTAACAGTGGGCCAAAAGTCCTTGTATAACTAACTTCTGTGTGAACTTTTATAGTGAGTGCATTCTCTTAAGTAAGAAGAGAAAAAGAGTGGATATAAGGATTGTTGAACCACTATAAAAATATTGTCTCATATCTTGCATATTTTCATTACATTGTTTATATTCGTTATCTTGCTTAAATATTGTTTGCTTGTCTTAAAATACTTATAAGGGGATTTTCTTATTCTACTGCCTTCAAAATTCTAGCTAACTTTTCTCAAACCTTGCTTAAGCAAGGAAGAGATTTTTCGATAAGAATTTTCTTTTTAAGCTAAGTGAATTTTAAAAATCATATTCTAATATTTTCGTTTGGGACATAACAATAATTATTTACTATTTATTACCAAAATCATCACACACACCCCAACTTCCATCATTAACCCACCCTACCCTTAGATACATATTGTCCATATACATATTTTTTAAATATTACTTTTTTAAATATTTCATCCACTCTACCCCATCCCAACTAATATTTTCCTTTGGGACATAATAATAATTATTTACTATTTATTACCAAAATCATCACACGCACCCAACTTCCATCATCAACCCACCCTACCCTTAAATACATATTGTCCATATACATTTTTTAAAAATTACTTTTTTACATATTTCATCCACTCTACCCTGTCCCAACCCACTCTTCTTTTTTTTTTTTTTTTTAAATTGGGAATGAAATAAAAGGAAAGGAAGAAACATAAATAATGAGGGGCATACCCCCCGGCCTACTAGCACAGGTCGCTAGCTAGGTGTTGGATCTGGGCTGTAATGTATTCGTAACAAACAATAGAGCAAGAGGAACAATCCGAGACACGTGATAACCACGTTGTCCTTAAAACAGTTTAGCCCTCTTACAAACTGTGCTAGAGAAATTAGAGCTACTGCTTCCTAGGATACAACGGATACAGTGAAAACTACTTCGCACAAAGTAATCTCACGTTCGAACTAAAACTGAGAAAAAATAATGAACACCAAAGAAAAGATACAAAGGAATTTTAGAGAAGATGTAAAGGACGATTTTTGATGGGTATACTGAAACATGAGCCTCTATATATAGTGCAAATTGGCCAAGTTGAACACTTTAATTCCGTAAAACGTTACAGAAGTTACTAGAATTTAATCCATGTCGTTACAAGAATTAAACGTATATGTTTTAGCCGTTACAGGGATTAAATCCAAACGTTTCAGTCGTTATAAAACTAGTCCCTGACCCTTAGTCTCCGACAGCGTAAACTAGTCCCTGACCTTAGTCTCCGACGACTTAATTCAGCTTAGTCTCCGACAGGTTTATTTGAGCTTAGTCTCCGACAGTTCAAAACCAAAACCAGCAAAAGTTGGGTTGATCAGGCCCCCTGATTACAGTCCGGCATTCGTGTCCGCGGGTCGTGCCAAATTGCCCTTCAGAAATCCTTAGTTTGCACCCCTCCTGTGCGCACACGTGGAAGATAGAGCATAATATAGCCAATCAATTTTACTAGTTTGTTTGCTTTTCCATATAAAAGGTAATCAACACTCCTTTTAAATTTCAATGTGAGACAAAATTCCCTTCACATGAGAAACTAAATTCTCATACATACTAGCTCATTTCCAACACTAGGGAGACAAACCAACACTTGGGAAAACAGAATGCTCAACAAAGCAAACAGACAAGGAAAGGCATCAGCCAGAACCTCACTACAGGAAATCAACACTAATAAAACATCACCTATCAAGATTACAACACTAAAACCAGGGGGACACCACTGCTGCAGCAAAGACAGAGAATCAAACACCAATGCAACAAGGAAGCATTAGCAGAACAAAGACTTCATCACTGCAGCAACAGAAGCAGACAATGCAGAATGACATAATTCACCTCATTACAGCAGCAGAAGCAGCTTCAGCAGAAAACAAAGAGATGCAGGAAACTGCGCATATATACTGCTGCTTTGCAGCAACAGAGAAGGCACTGCATTGCAGCAGCAGGAGACTAAGAAAACAGGGAACCAGCAGCACACTGCAGCAGAAACTCCAGCAGAAAATTGCAATAGTAACAACAATTGGAGGGCGGCAGCAGCAGCAGAAGCAAACATCACTGCAGCAAGCAAAATGGAGCAGCAGAAGTAGAAACTGCACCAAACTAAGCATAGAAGATACTATACTTGGAGGCCAGCAGCAGCAAAAAAAAAAAAAAAAAAAAACTTCAGCAGCAGCTGCAGTTAACATCACTACAGCAAGCAAAATGCAGCAAAACTGCGCAACAGCAAATTGCAGCAGAACATAGCAACAACACTCTGCAGCAGAAACAACAATTCAACACTACAGCAGCAGTCCAGCAGAGGCAGCAATTACCATGACAGCAGCAGCTATTCCAAATACACTACTCTACAGCAGCAGAAAAGCACTGATGCAACACCACTGCAGCAAAGAAAAAGGGGCAGAAACTGCGCAGAACGGACAATAACAACAATAACACATAGGCACTTTTAGTGCAACAACAACAAAGCACAGAAACAACATCAATGTAACAACATTCTATAACTCAGAATTAATGTAATTTCCATTTTGCAAGATTAGTGTGCAAGTGTAGAGCTTTGGGAAGGCCTTTCTAGCTGTGTAACTTGAACTTTACTGTGGAAATACAATCTTGAGCAACATAGTGTGAAGTATGCCCTTGACCTCCGTGCTTTCTATGATTTCTTTTAAGCCACACTTTGTATATTATAGTTACAAGGCATAAATGGCTGATGAGCTTCGCCCCCACTGTGAGATGAGTAGTGTCCAGTTGAGCAATGTAGTGGTTAAAGGATACCAGCGTACCAACCCAACCTGCAGCACCCATTACTTTAGCTAATACAGCCAAACTAAACCTGCAATCAAAGAAAAGGTGAGTAGTAGATTCTTTTTGTTCCTCACAAAATTGGCAAGGGGCTACAAATCTGGGAAGGATTTTGTTGAGGGTAGCTAGCCAAGTAAAGAAAGACATTCTAGGGACCGAAATGGGATTCCAAAGAATACTGCACCAGGGTGAAGGGGGGTATTTCTTTAGAATCGAGTTCCAGATGGTACATAAAGAGATTTTAGTGATGTCAACACCTTGCCAAAGAATTATGTCTTGGCCACTGGAATTAATAGGGATCTGAGCAATAGAAGCTCTGAGGTCAATAAGAAGAGTATAGTTTGAGGTTGGTAGGCACCAAGAGTCACCTGAAATATAGGAGCTAAGTTTAGAGAAGAAGCTGCTATTTGCATTTGATATGATGGGCATATCTGGTCTGTTGGCCAGCAGCCGTGAGGAAACCCATGGGTCTTTCCAAGTGAGGATATTACAACCATTTCCAACTTTGTAAGTGATGAATTCAAGGGCTAGATCTCTGAGTTGGAGAATCTTCCTCCAGGCCCACGAGGAGTCTTGGAAAATAGGGACAGTCCAGAAACCATATCGGGTAAGCTTGTAGTTCCGGATCCAAGATACCCAAGGGCAGGGGCAGTTCCAATCTAAAATCTGCAACAACATGTGAAGGATTTATGCCTTATTCCAAACTTCAACTTGTTTGATTCCGAGCCCTCCTTCACGTCTCAGGAGAGCAACATGCTTCCAAGAGACCTTACAGCCATGCTTGTCAAGAGAAGAGCCTTTCCATACAAAGTGAGTAAAGATGTGAGTGATCTTTTTGGAGACCGCACTAGGTAAAATAAAATGGGAAATCCAGAAAGCTTGGATGGCAAAGAGTATAGATTTGATGAGTTGGATTCTGCCAGCGTAAGTGTGATGACCCGAAATTTTATTTTCTTAAATAATAGAAATAAAATGTTTATGAGATGATTCCTTATGAGGTATGAGTTTTAAATGCTTGAGTATTATGTCCATGATGTCCAAAATTTAATGATTCCAGTTCCTTTGTAAAAATCAACAAAGGGATATGAATATATTAATCTCAAAACTTTATGAGATTAATTTAATCAAGCATGAATAAGGAAATGAGTGTGCTTAGTAACTACAACGGAAGAAGGTTTCCCTAAGAACACCCTCAAATAGTAAAGTGTTATTCCATGGATGTTTGGGTATTATTTTTTGAACCACCTAAGGGTTATGATTTTTGGATTTCTGAGATGAGGACAAACAAATTATGTTTATAAGCATCCAGATCAGTAAATCTTTTGCTGAACAAAATGGCTTACGTAAGAGAAATGATCTCTTATGTACATCTGATGTTTGGGTTAGTAAGCTGCTTGTGTGTCATTAGTTGATGAAGCTTATGTGCATGTGTGACAACAGCTGCTTGTTACATAAGGCACCAACGGGAGGAGAAATCTTGCCCAATGGATTGTCGGCTATCTTAGGTGATTGGTTGATACTTTGGCAGACGCAACACCGGTTCCTCCAGCCAATGGTTCTGTTTCAAGGCTTATTACTTCTTTTCCAGCCAACGGCTGAAATCAAATCTCAATCAATCCAACAGCTCTTATTGATTGGCCAGCAATATAAATATATCATCTGAATAGAACCCTAGCCCCACTTTCATAAATTTCTTTATAGTATACCACCAACTTCTGGTTCGCTTTCAAAAGCAACTGTCCTTTTCTGGAAGAACAACTCAAGCTTTTAACTTCTTCTTTACAGCCAAGGAGGTAAGAGCATTACATTAAAATCCTGCTCTGTTTCTTACACTTTTGTTTTGTTATGCATGCCACGTTTAACATCTTCTTCATTCAGTTCCAAAAATATGAGTTAATGCATGCTTTTAACATCTAGAGTTCATATTTTATTTCAAAAACTATCCAAGATGAGTGAAAGAATGTTGAAAACCTTTGACTCTCAAATATTCTGTTCATCAGTAGTTGCGAAGCCATGTTTGAACCTTTGTTAACCTGAGTTTAAAAGCCTATACCGTGTCTATAAGAGTCAGTAGACCCTAGGAGAGGTTATGTATTACTGAAAGGATGATGGGAGTTAACCTATGGTGGTTGCAGATGAAAACACCACCCATGGAGGAGTGAGGAAGACAACCCTGTATCTGAGACAAGTTCTAACTTAGTCTCTGATGAGATACTTTAGTCTCTGATAAGATAGATGTTAGTCTCTGATGAGATAATATTAGTCTCTGATGAGATGTTGTTAGTCTCTGATGAGATAATATTAGTCTCTGATGAGTTATTTAGTTTTGGATGACGTCAGCCTTAGTCTCCGATGAGTTAAGATGACGTCATCAATCTCTGATGAGTTATTTAGTCTTGGATGACGTCAGCCTTAGTCTCCGACAGGCTAAGTCTAGTCCCCGATGACGTCATTTGTAGTCTCTGATGGGCAAAATATGTTAGTCTCTGATGGCTAAAGATATTAGTACCCGACGAGTTTGGCGATGAATAAATTATTCCCTGACGATCAGAAATCATTCTCCTGATAGATGTGTAACGGTTTGAAAATCCCTCAGGCTTGTTTAAAATGAAAAGTCTCATTTTTCCGATGCAACAAATTATTGCATTAAAAGTCAAGAGAATAAAATGCTCAGACAACACAGACATCACATTTGTACATACTCACATTTATATTCAAGCTTAGATTTTCTTGCTAAGTAAACATATGTATGTTTTACAGAGGTTTTTCACCAAGCAAGTGAATTAGATTTAGCTCAGCTAAGGATGAAGGCAAGTATATTCTCATTCCTATGCTTATTTCAGCGCATGGTCAATTGATTCGACGTGCGTACAAGGTTATGACTTTTATGTTAAATTTCCTTGTGAATCAGAATGTTATGCTTTAATTTCCACTAGCATGATATGAATGAAAGTGTATGGATATAATGGAGCTTTGATTTATCAGTTGTTTTTCAATTTTATATATGTGCTAATGTATGAGAATGTTTCCACTTGGGTTAAGTTTGTTAGACCTACGGGTCTTAACTTCATGTAAGGATGATGATGATTAAAGCAATTGTAATAGTTAGTTTCCGCTGCAAGTTTTGTACTCTGAATAATTGTAAGGATGTACTATTAATCACTTGAGTACATTAGGGTTGTATGGATGTGAGGTTGTTGTTTGTTTCCTTCCCCTAACGGTGCCCGGGTCCCGTGTGAGATTTTTGGGATCGCCATAGTAAGAGAGGTATTGATTGGACCAAGAGCTAATGCGAGCAGTGATCTTATCAATCAGAGGTTTGCACTCAAGAGAGGAGAGCCTTGAGGAAATGAGAGGAACCCCTAGAAACCTCACTAGGAGCGAGCCTAAGGGAAAACCACAACGATCAACAATCAGGGTTTTAACTTCATCACAAACATTCGCCAAAAAACAGTTGCTTTTCTGGACGTTAATGGTCAGCCCCGAAAGATTTGAAAAACCTGCTAAACCATTAAGAAGGAGATTTATAGAAGATATGTCCCCGTGAGAGAAAAGAATTAGATCATTAGCAAAACCTAGATGGGTAAGAGAGCCTTTTTCTGTTTTCCTGTGGAACTTGAAAGAGGGGTTTTGGCTAACAATATCCAACTTAGAACTGAGGACTTCCATAGCAATAACAAAAAGATAAGGCGAGAAGGGGTCACCTTGACGAAGACCCTTCTTGCCATCAAAATAACCGCAAAGCTCTCCATTAACTTTAACCAAGTATTTGGCTGTGGTGACACATTCTTTAACCCATAATAAATTGCTCCGAGAACCCCATAAAATTCATAGCAGTGACAACAAACTCCCAATTGACTGAATCAAAAGCTTTACTTATGTCTATCTTTATGGCACAACGGGCAGGGCCTCCAGCTCCGTGATAGTTATGTAAAAGTTCCTGAGCCAGGAGAATATTATCACCTATGCTCCTTCCATGAATAAAAGCTGATTGACGGTTAGAAATAATGAAGGGAAGAGTCTTCTTAAGACGGTTGGCAAGAATCTTTGCTATGCATTTGTAAACTGTAGAGCAGCATGAAATAGGACAAAAATCCCCCATCGTTGTAGGATTTTTAACCTTAGGGACCAGAGTGATGGCTACATGGTTAATCTCTTTGAGAATCTTTCCAGAGTGGAAGAAGGCATGGACTGCCCTAGTGAAATCAACACCCACAATATCCCATGAGGAAATGAAGAAATTGGTATTAAATTCATCAGGGCCAGGGGATTTGTTTTTGGGAAGAGATTTGAGAGTGGCCAACCCACTCTTACCCCTAAATAGATATTGTTTACTTTTGAACTACAAATATCAAACATTTTTTACATAATATATTTTAAAATATTTATCACCCACCTCACCCCACCCTATCCTTAAATACCTACTGTATATTCATAACTACAAACAATAGATATTTTTTGTACATACTATTTATTAAAAAATTATTACCCTACCCCAATTTTTTACAAAGTGGTACTTATTTATGAACTGCAAATATTAATTTATTCACATACTTATATTTATAAGATCATCATCACATGTCTATAGTACAACAAATACTTATTATTTAATATAAAAATGCAAAGACTCAATATTTTTACTATTAAATAATCATTTATTAACAATATGTTTTCTATTTCAAACAGTATTTATTTTGATAATTTTTAGACCTACAACAAGTAGGTATTTTATTTCCAGACCTACAGATAATAGGTAAAGGGTTAAAAAAATTTCAGAATATAGAAGTATGTATGTTAGTTTTAGACAATATGTGTTTGTTTCTAGACTTACAAACAGTAGTTAAACGTCCGTGTGAGAACCCAAAAATAAAAATAGGAATATGATGTATAAATGATTAATTCATATTATGTATGAAAGATTAATTTACATTTTGTATGAATAAGTAATTCATATCTCGAACGAAAGTTTTTACGGCAATGTGAGGTCCAAAGGAATAAAAATACATTTTGAACTCAAATCTTTAAATGATTATTTTAACCAAGCACTAACAAAAAATAATTGTAAATATTACTTGAGGAAAGCTCATTACAGGGGAGAAGTACAGTGTAAACTATTGACCAAAGATTGTCGTGTGGAAGTAATATAATTATATTATATCAAGGTTTGAGTTGCATGTGACCCATCGACTAATAAATCAGCTCTAGTAGTATACTCTGATATATCTGTCTGACTATGCTTATAAATATATTTCTTTAAGGAAAGATTGTTGCATAAGGCACCAATAAGAGAAGGATTATTGTCCAATAGATTGTCGGCTATGATAGATAATTGATTGATATTTTGGCAGCTGCAACACCGACCAATCTAGCCAATAACTTCATTCTAAGGCATGTTATTGCCCAATACAACCAACGGCTGATAACTACTCACAAAAATGATCCAACTGCTCATGTTGTTTGGCAAGTGATATAAATATATCATTTGGAGTACAACCCTAGCCCCACTCTCATAAATTTCTATCCAACTGACCGCCCACATAAATTTTAGGTTCACTTTCAAGAGCAACTGTCTTTCTCGAGAGCAGCCTAAGCTTTTAACTTCTTCTTCAAAGCCAAAAAGGTAAGAGCACTATATTAAATTCCTACTCTTTTTTTGTACTACTTTGTCCTTTTATTCATGCCATGATTGTAAAACACTTTGTTCAAAAAACATGTTTTTAAAACGTACTTTTAACATCAAGAGTTATTAGTCTTATATTCTAAAAAGTTATCCAAGAAGAGAGTAAGAAATATTGACGACCACCTATTAAACAAACTATTAACTTCTAAACAATTTTTATATCAGTAATCAAAACACCATGCTTGTGTCTTAGGCAACCAAAGTTCTTGGAGTCTAGTAGTGTCCATAAGATTAAGAAAATAATAAGGAATACTCACGTTTTCCCTCTCAACCTCTCTAAAGATAGAATAAGGCTTAAAGAGTTGCATGACTCTGCAACTATAAAAACTACAGTAGGCTGCAGTAGTATTCGTTTATAGTTGTGTATGTTTATGTGTGTATTGTGAGAAGAAATGATACACACTGCAGAAAAGATGATGAGGGAATACCTTAAGTTAGGTTTATCCATTGATAAACATCATCCACAAATATATGAAAAGTCCTCCTTTGTAACAGAGACAAGTTCTAACTTAGTCTCCGATAATATGGAATTAGTCTCTGACATTATATAAAAATTAGTCTTCGATAAACAATTTTGTTAGTCTCCGATGAACAATTTTTGTTAGTCTCCGATTAGTCTCTGATGAACAATTTTTGTTAGCCTCCAATGGGCAAATTTTCAGTCCCTGACAGTTTTAATTTTATCCCTTGATGATATTAACCACTGAGGAAGTTAGTTTGGCGACAACCAAGTTAGTTTGACAACTACCAAGTGAGTTTGGCGGTAGTCAAATAGTTTACCGACGAGTTTGTTGCTAGTCAAGTGAATTTGGCAGTAGACAAATAGATTAACGACGAGTTTGGTGATGAACAAAATTTATCCACTGATGGCCAACTTATCCACCAATAGCCAATTTATCCCCTAATGGCTAATTTCTCTCGTGACAGAAAATTTATTCCCTGACGGGTAAATCATCCCCTGACGAACAAACGTATCCCCGGATGACTACTCTTAGGCTTTTGTGACTATCCATTAATGCGCAGTCTAACTTTAAGGTCTAAAATATTATTTTTTTCAATTACTTAATATAATATTAATTAATTGATAAACCTCAACATTTCAGATGTCAAATTAAAACATTAAAGATATAAGGACATCATATATGTGCATTCTTATATCTATATTCAAGGACATCACATATGATGTTTAGAGTATAATTGTGCATCTGTAAATACTTAAGGTATTCTATAAACCTTAATATATCTGAACAAGTTTTGCATCCATTGATGATTAATTTAGTTTTCAGGGGATGAACTGCACAACACTATGCAAGTCATATGTGAAAACCTTTAAAGGACTTGATAGTGAAAAAGGAATGTTTGTTACTACTTAAAAGCAACCAAAAATTTCGCACAGTAGACATTCTAGACAAAATCGACAAAGCTTCAGTGATTGAAACCTGTTGTTGCACCCCAGCTTATATAATCTTTGCTTAAACGTTTATTCATTATTTAGTATATAAGAATTGATGATGTAATATAGTCCTTGCTTAAATGTTGTAAAAGGACTTAGAAAAATATCCAACATGTTAGGTGGATATAACTTGTTGTTAAGCAAGGAGTTTTGATCACCAGTGAAGTCTGCTGATTTGATAAGCCTGCTATGAAGGATTCTGAAGACATGAAGAATTTTCCAAGTATAGTCTTACTTAGAATGGAAATAAGCAAGGACCTTAGTAAGTAAGATCCTTTGCTTATCAAAGTCAAGATTGTCAGAAAAGTTATCTTAACCCCTGCTTAGTCAACTTCTAGGAAACTCTTCTGAAAGACACTAGAAGACAGTATAACGGCTAACTTTTTGAACTAAGCAAGGACTGCTGTAAAGGTACAAGTCACATCAAGGACAGTGCACTCCAACGGATCTATTTCAAATTTCTAATGGATAGATATTTTGGAGAAGTATAAATAGGAGTCATAAATTTCATTTATGAAAAAAAACAACTACCTCCAACTGAACAATCTCTGACATATTAAAGATTTCAGCAAGACATCATAAAGCTTGAACAAGTGCTATCAATCTGCTCAACTAAGGAGCAATCTACTTGAAGATAGCAAGCAAGATTTTCTCAAATCTACTTAGAGTCTGTGTGACTAAGTTGGTCTAAGTGACCTATTGTAAATTGGACTAAGTGTCCTCCTACTGATTGTTCTGTGTGAACACACCTGCTGATTGTTCTGTGTGAACAATGTTCTAGTAATAGTCTTCTCAAGTAAAAGAGAAGAAGAGTGGATTAGGCTTAGTCCGAACCACTATAAAAATTCTATCTCTACTCCTGCTTATCTTTCATATTGCTTACTTGTTTTATTTGTGCTTTGCTTTGGTTTTTGATGAACTCTCTTAGCAAAGACTTAATATTTTTACTACTTCTAGCCATTAACCTTTGCTACAAAATCTAAGGGGTACTTTGCTTAAACTAATTCATCTGCTAAACTTTTTCTAAACATAAGAAACTCCTTTATAAGCAAGAAGTGTTTTAAATCTGTAAAGTTTTCTAAGCAAAACTTAATTTTGAAAAACACTATTCAACCCCCCTTCTAGTATTTTTACCCTTTGGGACCTAACAAGTGGTATCAGAGCTTAACACTCTTTGCTAAGCCCTAAAGCTTGAGAGGATCCTAACTTAAATTTTCTAATGGCTTTAAGAAGTGATTTTGGTGGCAAGCCTCCTATGTGTACCAGAGATAGATTTGCTAATTGGAAATTGAGAATACAGGTGTACATGGATACAATTGATGAAGAACTATATGAAGCAATAAAGGGCCTTATATCAGAGAAGATAAACCTTGCTGATCCCAACAAGCTTATTCCTAAGCTGAGAAAGGAATGGACGGATGAAGAAAAGAAGTTAGTAGGATACAACAAGAAGGCAATGAACATTCTCTTCATGGCTCTTGAAGAGGAAATTTTCAAAAGTGTGTCTAACTGCACCTCTGCTAAAGAGGTTTGGGATGCCTTGCTGGTTCTCAATGAAGGAACGGTAGAAGTCAGAGAGAATAAGCAATCCCTGCTTATTCAACAGTATGAAATGTTCAGCATGCAGCAGGGGAAGAATCTCACTGCTATGTATGAAAGATTTACTGTCTTGCTCAACAATCTACGTGCTCTAGGAAAAATCTATGACACAAAGGACATAAATCTCTAATTCATGAGATCTTTACCAAGGCAGTGGGATCCCAAGACCACTGCTGTCAAAGAGTTAAGAAATTTACATACTACTGATCTCCAACAACTCTATGGAAACCTGCTTACATATGAAATGGAGTTAGCTCAGAGAGAGGCTACATCTGAGCCAAGGAGGAAAGATAGAGGAGTTGCATTAAAGGCTGCTGAGCCTAAGCAACAAGCAGATTTTGACTCAGAGTCTGCTGATAGTGATGAAGATATGGCTATTTTAACCAGAAAGTTCAGAAGATTCATGAAAATGGATAAAGGAAACTTCAGAAGAAACACAAGCAGCAGCAAGAGAGATCCATCAAAGGATCTATGCTACAATTGCAAGAAGCCGGGCCACTACGCTGCTGACTGCCGAAGTTCAGCAAGAGAAGAAAAGAAATTCCCTGCTGACAACAAAAGCAAGGGAAAAGAGTACTACAAGAAAAAATATCAGCAAAAGAACAATTCAAACTTCAAGAAAGACAAGGGTCTTCTTGCTGAAAAGTCATGGAGTGACAGTGACAGTGACTCAGAGGACTCAGGACCAGAAGTAGCCAACCTCTACTTAATGGCTACAGAATCTGAGACAAGCAGAGAGGTCGACCTTGCTGAGGTATTTGATTTTGACTCTCCTGATATTTTTGAAGCTGAGTTGCGTTCCTTGCTTAAGGATGTTGCATCTCAGTGGCATAGATATAGAAGATTGCTGAGAATTGCTTCAGCAGAGTCTGATCAACTAAGGAGCAAGAACTCTAAAATCTTGCTTACACATGAAATGGTGCAAGCTGAGAATTTGGAGTTACTTGCTGCTGATGATGAGAGGACTCTGCTTAGATAGCATCTCAGAGACTCCCAATAGAGAGAGTCTAAGTTAACCTCTCAAGTTGAGGAACTAACTACTACAATCTCCACATGGAACAAATCTTCTTCAAATGCGTATGCCTTGCTGAAAAGCCAAAGAAGTATGCTAGTCCGAAGTGGAATTGGATCCGGGACTTGCGTAGTCCTTGCTGAAGGAAGTGGAGAAAGTGATGTTGAGTCTATCAGCAGAACAATCTATGTGCATTCAGCAGAGTGTAAAACACCTGCTGAAACCAAAGGTAATAGAAATGTTACCTTTCTAAAGAACAAATTCCTTGCTGACCGTAACTATAAGCAGGGACATGGTGCTAAACAGACCAAGGGTGGAAAGTTTAGCAAGAACCGTGTTCCTCCTGCTTATAATTACAACAATGCGAGGAATTTGAAATTTAGCAAAGGTTGTGTTGGGAGCAAACACTGGAAACAACCTCAACCTAAGAGAAGAGGTAAGCAGCACACACATCACAACATGATGCATTTGAGATGTTATTGTTGCCATAGGATTGGCCACATAGCTTCTCTTTGCCTTGCTGACCCTTACTATACTGGTTGGTCTCAAAAACCAAAAATGAGACAAGTATGGGTCCCCAAGGGTACTAACCTTAATGGACCCAAGTCTTTCTGGGTACCAAAGTGATTGCTTATATTTTGCAGGTTGTGAGCAAGGAACAAATTTGGTACTTGGACAGTGGATGTTCAAGACATATAACAGGAGATAAAGCCTTGCTCACCAATTTTAAAGAAAAGGATGGACCTCAAGTGATCTTTGGAGATAATAGTGCTGGAAGAACTAAGGGATATGGTTCAGCAGGAAATGAGTTAGTCTGCTTCAACAAGGTTGCCTATGTGGAGGGTCTCAAGCACAACTTGCTTAGCATAAGCCAGTTGTGTGACAAAGGGCATAAGGTCACCTTCCTAGACAATCAATGTCAGGTAAGAGATCTTCAAACAAATTCTCTGAAGCTTTTTGGTTCAAGAAATGGGAATGTTTATGTAGTAGATTTGGCTAAGCTAAGTCCTGCTGAAACAACCTGCTTTCTTGCTAAAGCTTCAGCAGATGCTAGTTGGTTATGGCATAAGAGACTTTCACACTTAAACTTTAAAACAATTTCAAAACTCGCTGCTAAAGATCTTGTAAAAGGTTTGCCTAAATTTTCCTTTGAAAAAGAAAAACCATGTAGAGCATGTCAATTTGGTAAGCAAACAAAACAATCCTTCTTAAGCAAACCTGAAAAATCAAACTCTATGCCCCTCCAACTATTACATCTTGATTTGTTTGGCTCTATATCAAGTAGTCTTGGTGGAATGAAATATGCATTCACTATTGTGGATGATTTCACAAAATTTACATGGGCATTATTTCTTGCTCACAAGAATGATGCATTAGCAGAGTTTGAGAAATTCAGCAAACAAGTGCAAAATAAGAAAGAACTCAGAATCAAGTTAGTAAGAAGTGATCATGGAAGAGAATTCGACTTTGGAGGCTTTACTGAGTTTGTGATGAGCAAGGAATTTCTCATAACTTCTCTGTACCAAGGACTCCACAGCAAAACGGAATGCTTGAAAGAAAGAATAGAACCTTGGAAGAAGCTGGAAGAACATTGCTTGCTGATGCTAGACTTCCTGAGTACTTCTGGGCAGAAGCAGTAAACACTGCTTGCTATACTCAAAATCGATCACTCATTCATCCAACTCTAAGCAAAACTCCACATGAGCTTTGGAAGGGAAGAAAACCAAACATAAGCTACTTTTTTTATATTTGGATGCCCCTGCTATGTTCACCATAATGTTCAGCAGGAACCAAATAAGAATCAACAGGCTGTAGAGACTAAGGAAGACCCTGCTGAAGCACCTTCAGAAAGCACTGCTCCATTGGATAGCACCCCTACTGAAGTAAAAGATGATGAACCCAACTTGGAGGAACTAAGACAACAAGAGATTCGATCAGATCTTCCGAGAAGGATGAAATGGACCAAGTCTCATTCAGAAGATCTGATAATTGGAAATCCTACAAGTTCAGTAAAGACTAGAAGATCTGCTCAAAATGAAAGTAGTTTTCTAAGTTTCCTATCTCAAATGGAACCTAAGAAAATTGAGGATGCTCTTGCTAATGCTGATTGGGTTCTTGCTATGCAAGAAGAGCTAAACCAATTCAGCAGGAACAAAGTTTGGAATCTTGTTCCCAGGCCAAACAATCATGCAGTAATTGACACCAAGTGGGTATTCCGAAATAAGATGGATGAAGATGGAATCATCACAAGGAACAAGGCAAGACTTGTGGCTAAGGGCTATTCTCAAGAGGAAGGCATCGACTATGATGAAACCTTTGCTCCAGTAGCAAGGCTTGAAGCCATAAAGATCTTTCTTGCTTACGCTGCTTATCAAGACTTCAAGGTGTTTCAGATGGACGTCAAGAGTGCATTTCTGAATGGAAAACTTCAGGAGGAATTTTATGTGGAGCAACCCCCAGGTTTTGCTGATCATCCTAATCCTCACCATGTATATAGGCTTGATAAAGCTTTATATGGTCTTAAGCAAGCCCCACGAGCATGGTATGATACTTTATCTTCTTTTTTAATTAATGAAGGTTTCAGCAGAGGTAAAGTAGATACTACACTTTTCATTAGAAAGCATAAAAATAAAACATTGTTAGTACAAATCTATGTAGACGATATAATCTTTGGTTCTACTGATGAAAAACTTTGTGCAAGATTTGCTAAGCTTATGTAGAGTAAATTTGAGATGAGCATGATGGGAGAGCTGAACTTCTTCCTTGGACTTCAAAATAAGCAAAGAGGTGATGGAATTTTCATCAATCAATCGAAGTACACCAAAGACCTGCTTAAGAAGTTTGGGTTAGAATCAGCAAGTCCTATGAAAACTCCCATGTCATCAGCAACAAAGTTAGATAAAGATGAGCAAGGTAAATCCGTAGACATAACAAGCTATCGAGGTATGATCGGATCCTTGCTATACTTAACTGCTAGTAGACCAGATATTATGTTTGCTACATGTATTTGTGCACGTTTTCAAGCTAACCCCAAGGAATCACATTTAGCTTATGTTAAGAGAATTTTCAGATATCTCAAGGGAACTCCCAACTTAGGAATATGGTATCCAAAAGATTCTAACTTCAACCTTGCTGGATATTCCGATGCGGACTTTGCTGGGTGTAAAATAGATAGGAAAAGCAGAAGTGGAACATGCCAATTCCTTGGAGGGAGACTTGTTTCGTGATTCAGCAAGAAGCAAAACTCAGTGTCAACATCGATTGTTGAAGCTGAGTACATATCAGCAGGAAGCTGTGTTGCTCAAATTCTGTGGATGAAAAACCAACTTGCTGACTACGAGTTTGATTTCAAGTCTATCCCTATATTCTGTGATAATAGTAGTGCCGTTGCCATTGCTTATAATCCTATTTTACATTCTAGAACTAAACATATAGATATAAGGCATCACTTCATTAGAGATCACGTTCAGCAAGGTACTATAGAGATAAACTATATTCCTACTGAAATTCAATTAGCAGATGTTTTTACAAAACCCTTGGATGAAAATCATTTTAATAAACTAATAAGTGAATTAGGCATGTTAAATTGTGAATAACCTTTTTGCTACTAACATCTTGTTTGCTTAAGCAAGGACTTTTGTTCTTAGTAAGATAATTTCAGGAGAAGGAAAAGCACTGCTGATGTCTCAGCAGACCTTCTTATCCCTGCTGAAAGACGCATTTCACGCTGCTGAAATAAACAAAGACGCTGCTGATAAAGTCCATGCTGATCAACAAAGACCCTGCTAAAAATTTCCAAAAAAGGGGAGACGTCCAGACAAAAAAGTTGTTTCAAAAACTATGTAAACTCCCACTGAAACGTCAAAAATGTTGCTGAAAGAACCCCTGCTAATCAAAAGCTGCTGAAAAGTCTACATCAACCTTGCTGAAAAGTTTTGAAAAAGGGGGAGACATCCAGAGAAAACTGTTGTTTCAAAAACTATCTTAGACCTTGCTGATCCCATAAGCAAAGGATGATCCTGCTGAAACATCCAAAATAAGCAAGGGATGACTGCTGCTTACAAGACCCTGCTGATATCCACCTCCAGAGGAAGCCATAAAATCAGTAAGGATATTATTCCTGCTGACTCATGTCTCTATCCTTCCATATCAGCAAAGGAGTACTATAGCAAATCTGCTCATTTCCATCTTTACCGCCGGAAAAATAGATCGTCATATCCAGCTGTTTATTTTCTCTCTCCTCATTAAATGCCACTCTGCCCCATGATCTTTTACGACTGCTATCACTTCGGTAATTAATTCTCACCACTATCCATATTTTTCTCCCACTAACTCTTCACATTCTCAAAGCAGTTACCATTCTCTAAACCCTTCAACTTCTTTTACCTCCTATATAAACTCTTTTTAACCTTTCTCAAAATTTTTACCGAAAACAATCTGCTCTGATTTCTCTCTATAATCACTCTAAACCTTTCTGAAAACCACCGTAAATCCTCTTTGACCACCTTTTCCGATCAACTTCAGCAGACATGGCCAATTGGTTGGATAAAATCGAGTCTGAATCGATCATCGACTTAGATTCCTTTGCTGACATTGAAGATGCTGAAATCGCTGAGGTTATAACCTTGCTGAGGAACAGCGGGGTACGCTATGTAATCTCTGTTGATACTCCCATATATGGGGAAGTAATGAGAGAGTTCTGCTCAGCAATACAAGTCTGAGACCACAGCATCATTGGACGAGTAAATGGGCAGTTGGTCCTCATCACTCCAGCAAGCATCGTTCGAGTTCTACAGATGCCAAGTGTGGGTCTGCTGACTCCACCCACTATCACCCCTGCCGTCCTTGCTGAGCTGGGCTATGTCAAGACCCATGCTAGCAAGAAGAGGAAGGACTTCCCAAGAAAATGGGACTTTCTGATGGATATTCTTCACAAAACCTTGCTATGTAAGTTCATCTCACAGGACGAGGCATCAGCAAGGGTTATCTCTATTGTCTCCCTGCTGAAATCCGAAGAGCCAATCAACTAGGCTCAAATATTTTTTGAAGTCCTTGCTGAATCATTCTCCAGCAAGAGGAAGACGAAGATTCATCATGGACAAACCATGTCCCTGCTGATCAAGGGAATACTTGGAGCAAACTTCCCAGCAGGGACCTAGGCTAAGAAGCTGATCAGCGGCAAAGTGATCACTCCATCCCTGCTAAAAAATTATGGGCGCAACCTTGCTGCCCTAGCAAAAGCGGCTGTTGAAAGAAGAGCTAGGGGATCAGCAGAGTCTCAAGGGCAAACATCTTTAACCCCCAATGCTAGAAGTGAAGAACGCGTTCCTGCTGTTCAACCCAACAAAAAGAGGCGAGCAGCAAGTCAAATTCAGAGGCCCAAAAAGAAATCCAAGGCAACGCCTGCTGAATTTGACCTCTCGACCTTGACTGAAGAGGAGAGCGAAATCTATGAGTTCTACATGGAGCTCTACGATGAAGATTCTGCTGCTGAAGCCATTGCTGCTGGAGGATCTGATGTGGAGCCTCCCTCTGAAGAAGATATCCCCACAGCTGTTCCTCTCTCACCCGAGTCAGCAGGGGATGAAATCTTTGATGAAATCGACAACTACATCCCTGCTGACTCGTCCCCTACTCCTGCTGATGATCAGAAGAGCTCCTCCACTGAACTCTTCAAGGAGATAGACGAGATCACAGGAGTGGCGGCTACTGCTGACGAACCAATCCCTACTGAAACTTCAGCAGCAGAGTCTACCACTCCTACTGAAGTCCTGGAGCTCACAGAGACCGAGTCTATTGACACTCCAGACTCTGTCACAGGGCCTGCTGAAGTGGAGATTGTAATCCACGCTGCAAATAAAGCCAATACTCCTCCTGCTTACGACACTGCTGAAATTGATAGATCAGCAGTGTCCCCAGAGGAGCTACTAGTAGAGACGACCCCAAAACCCTCTGCTGCAAGGAGACTAGTCCTTCCCGGCTTCACTATCCGTTCCCCTACTGATCCGACCCTTCCTCCTAGAAGAAAACATGTTGCTGTCAAGGGCAAAGGTAAGGGAAAGCAAATCCAAGTATCCAGCAGCAGCAGTGACAGTGACCCTGATGATGTTCCTGCTAAACGAGCAAAAGAAAAACAATCAGAGGAACTTATCAAGGCACTGCTGATCGAAGATGCTCTTGCAGCTGGGTTGGATCCCGAGGCGTACCTTGCTGAGAACATCCAAGAAGGTCCCAGCCACATCTCTCCAGCAAGGGTACTAACCGAGGGGGAGCCCACTCCTGCTGAATCATCTGTTGAGATGCTTGCTGTTAAGGGGGAGCTCAAGGACACTCTTGCTGAAGAAGAGTTACCTTCGGAAGAATCTGCTGGATCTGACCCTCAACCTGCTGTCAGCAAGGTTTCTCCTACTTCATAGAAGCTTGCTAAACTCGAAGCCTAACTGACACAAGTTTTAGCAAGACTTCCTGCTGACAACACTGCTGAAGCTTCCTTTGCTGATTCTGCCTTAGCCTCCAGACTAACCAAGATGGAGCATAAACTTGAAAAACTTCAGCAAATGTTGAACAAGCTGATTGACTTCCTCCCTATCATGGCCGAACATATCAAAAAGGGGGAGGGAGGTCATGAGGCACAGCAAGAAATACCTCTTATTCCTTCCTCTGCTGATCTTCCTACTGAAACTACTTCTGCTGCTGCTCCAGTTGCTGTACCAAAAAGAAAGAGACTTCCCAAACATATCCCCGAGTCTACTGTACAAATTATGAACCCTTCCCCATACATGAGACTTCAGAAGGCACTTGAAGAAGCTGATATCATTTCAATGAAGTCAGGGCTTGCTAAAAGTCTCAAGCTGATAGCAAGTATCAAGGAATCAGAATTAAGAATCAAGTAGTACGAGGTAGAAATGAAGCGACTTAGGGTACAGGAAATGCAGCTGGAGTATGACAGAAAGAAAGAAAGGATGCAGAGGAGGAAAGAAGAAAAGGAGGCAAGGAAAAGAGAAAAAGAGGCAGCAGAGGAAAGGCGAAGGCAAGACTTGCTGAAGTTTGGTAAGGGCGAAGATCAACAAAGTTCGGAAGAACCTGCTAATGATGTATAATTGTAATTTTATTTTTGTAATTTCATTTTATCTTGTATTTGTTGAACATTCTGAAATAAAATGAAATTCTCTTTGGTTCTTGCTGTGATGATCAAAATAACTCGTTTTGACATCATCAATTAGGGGGAGATTGTTGTTGCACCCCTGCTTATATAATCTTTGCTTAAACGTTTATTCATTATTTAGTATATAAGAATTGATGATGTAATATAGTCCTTGCTTAAATGTTGTAAAAGAACTTAGAAAAATATCCAACATGTTAGGTGGATATAACTTGTTGTTAAGCAAGGAGTTTTGATCACTAGTGAAGTCTGCTGATTTGATAAGCCTGATTTGATAAGCCTGCTTTGAAGGATTCTGAAGACATGAAGAATTTTCCAAGTATAGTCCTGCTTAGAATGGAAATAAGCAAGGACCTTAGTAAGCAAGATCCTTTGCTTATCAAAGTCAAGATTGTCAGAAAAGTTATCTTAACCCCTGCTTAGTCAACTTCTAGGAAACTCTTTTGAAAGACACTAGAAGACAGTATAACGGCTAACTTTTTGAACTAAGCAAGGACTGCTGTAAAGGTACAAGTCACATCAAGGACAGTGCACTCCAACAGATCTATTTTAAATTTCCAACAGATATATTTTTTAGAGAAGTATAAATAGGAGTCATAAATTTCATTTATGAAAAACAACAACTACCTCCAACTGAACAATCTCTGACATATTAAAGATTTCAGCAAGACATCATAAAGCTTGAACAAGTGCTATCAATCTGCTCAACTAAAGAGCAATCTACTTGAAGATAGCAAGCAAGATTTTCTCAAATCTATTTAGAGTCTGTGTGACTAAGTTGGTCTAAGTGACCTATTGTAAATTGGACTAAGTGTCCTCCTACTGATTGTTCTGTGTGAACACACCTGCTGATTGTTCTGTGTGAACAATGTTCTAGTAATAGTCTTCTCAAGTAAAAGAGAAGAAGAGTGGAGTAGGCTTAGTCCGAACCACTATAAAAATTATATCTCTACTCCTACTTATCTTTCATATTGCTTACTTGTTTTGTTTGTGCTTTGCTTTGGTCTTTGATGAATTCTCTTAGCAAAGACTTACTATTTTTACTACTTCTAGCCATTAACCTTTGCTACAAAATCTAAGGGGTACTTTGCTTAAACTAATTCCTCTGCTAAACTTTTTCTAAACATAAGAAACTCCTTTATAAGCAAGAAGTGTTTTAAATCTGTAAAGTTTTCTAAGCAAAACTTAATTTTAAAAAACACTATTCATCCCTCCTCTTGTATTTTTACCTTTTGGGACCTGACAAAACCAATCAGGGGAACCCATCAGGGGATGACAATGGTAGACCAACCTGTCAGGGGAATCCATCAGGGAGTGACAATGGCAAACCAATCCATCAGGGGAACTCATCAGGGCATGACAGTGACAAGCTAATCCATTAGTGAAACCCATCAGGGGGAATGCTCAACACTGCATCAGTGGAAGCCATCAATAGATGCTGTAAGTCTTAACGTCAGGGGATCAAGAAGCACTTGGGTAACTCTACAATAAGAGATTAACTCAAGTGAAGCATGAAGCACTAATCAAGTCGTAAACAGGACTTGCCATCAGGGAATCCAGAAGCACTGATCAAGTCCACATCAGGGCTTATTATTAGGGGATAGTTATGACTGCATACACTCGTCATCAGGTCTAACACACAAATCATTGAACCTTGTCATGGAAGTAAGAGATATAACTGGAAAGATATTTCTTGAAGTTTGGTGATCCAATGACAACTCTCGATCATTAAAAGCTCGAAGATCAGGGAATCAAAAAGAAGCAACAAAAATCATTAGCAGTCTAACACATCATTCCAAAAGGACAATGTGACATATATGCGGCCAAGTTGAAAAAGCAGCACGTCTAAGCACGTGGGTTCAACAACTGATCTTCTATATATGCAAAAGAGTTCTCATTACACAAGAGTGAATACACAACGGATCAACAAACAGAGAGAAACACACAAACACTAGAGAGAAGCTTTGTAATATATCTTGAGAGAAATATTCAAAGAAAATTAGAAGCTAGTGAGTGTGAACTTAAAGCTATAATTTATTATAGATTGTAGCTAATTAATCACATTTGTCATTAAATAGATTTTCAAAAAAACATCAAGTTTTAATACAACAATTTTAACTTGAATGCTTGTGTGTTCATCTTAGCTATTTCCGACAGTGCTTAATAAGTTTTTTAAAAGAGCAAAAAGTTTTGAGCATTTGTATTCAACCCCCCTTCTACAAACACTTGAGCTTATTTAGTTCTAACAGTAAGTCTCATCAATAACCTCTCATAGACTTTGTTTAATACAAAATATCAAAATAAGAGTGCATCTTTAATATTTTATGTAATTAGTAAAAACTAATAAATATAATAAATATCAAACTTGTATTACAAATAATACAAACTCAAATCTCAATTTTCCTTTCCAAACATGTAATTGAGCTAATTACAAATAACTAAATACTAAATATTTGTGAAAATAAATAAAATAAAACACATACATATATATAGATGTCGTGTAGTTTGGTGCGTTGTGGATATTAAGTATATCCACAACTACATCCATAATCGTGCGGATATTAAAAATAAAAATCGCACCACATACACGTGAGGATTTTGCGGACGCGATGACATTTACAGATTCTTGTTCAACCTAGCAACAATGGTGATGTAAGGTAACAACAACTATAATAAATGTTAGATCTAAAGCAAAGAGGATGAAGAATGAGGAGGAAGAGGAGGAATATGTCGTGACCTTTGTAGATATCAAGATGACGTTGACAACGGTAGATGGAAATGAGAAGTAGCTGCAGAAGGAAAATGATAAGGTAGCAGCCGAAAAAAAGAAGAAGTGGTGGAGGAGGGAAGGAGGTGAATGAGGTGGAGGTAGGGAATGAGATGGAGGCAGAGAATGAGGATGAGGAAGCAGCGGTAGCGGTTATTGCGGTGGTAGTAGTGGTAGCGATGGTAACAACAACAGTGGTAGCGGAGAAGGAGGAGGAGGAGGAGAGGGAGAGATAGATAAATGAGAAGGAAAGTTGTTGGGTTAAGAAGAACAAGAGAAAGAAAGTGTGAAAGAAGAATGATGGGTTTGAACAACTAAGAAGAACAAGAGAGAGAAAGTGTGAAAAAAGAATGATGGGTTTGAACAACAGTTAGTTTTAACAAGTGGTTAAAAATTGGTATTTATTTGTTCAAATTCAAATTAAGTGGTACCTAAATATCTATATTTTCTCAGTATCATACTGATTCCTCTTTGCCCCAAAATTATACAAATAGTATTAACAAAAGTATTCCTTTTTTGTTTAAAGGGATCAAACCCAAACAAAAAGAGAAATTTAGAATCATATAAGAAATGCTCCTCCTAATTAATTTGATCACATATTACCTTCATAATAAGAACAATTATACTTTCTTCGTCCCATTTTAAATGATAAATTTTATTTTTTAAAATTAAAATTTGATTGATAGATTTCTCTTAATTTTTATATAATATAATTATATTTTTTTTTAAATTACAAATTTTGACAATTTTAATTAAATTAATTAAAATTTGACTAATAAATTTCTTTGAATTTTTATATAATATAAATATAAAAAAATTTATCAAATAAAATGAGACGGTTAGAGTATTTAATATATCTCCATAACTAATTAATGGACACAAAAGGAGTAACTAATTAATGAACACAAAATGTAACGCTCAAATAAAATTTGTGGCTTTAATTGAAGGAAAAAATTAATGAATGCAAAAGGAAAAAAAGAAGAAAGATATGTTGATTCTCCCTCTTGTATTTATTTATTTTTTTAATAGTAATTATTTATGATCCGACTGTTTTAACAGAATCTATACTCACCACTTGTGTAGCAATAAATTTGAGAATCCATGTCCCACTTCACCAACAAGAACAAAAATACTCTCTCTCTACTCTCTCTCCTATCTCCATAAATAATTCAAAAGCTGATCAACTCTTCGACACTCCACCAATTTTTATTTCGTTGATACACACATTATTTATATAAATTGTATATCTACATATAAATATATATGCTCGCCGGCTATGCCGACGCCGGTGAGTACAGCGAGAGAATGCTTAACGGATGAAGCGGCGCGTGCTCTAGACGACGCCGTCGCCGTCGCTCGCCGCCGTAGCCACACCCAGACCACCTCTCTTCATGCCGTCTCTGCGCTGTTGTCTCTGCCTACTTCCACGCTCCGGGAGGCCTGCACGCGCGCCCGGAGCTGCGCGTACTCACCGCGGCTCCAATTCCGAGCACTGGAGCTCTCCGTCGGCGTTTCCCTCGATCGATTACCGTCGGCGAAAACCCTAGAGGACGAGCCTCCGCCTCCGATTTCAAACTCTCTCATGGCCGCAATCAAACGGTCACAAGCGAATCAGAGAAGGCATCCCGAAACGTTTCATATGTATCAGCAAGCGCAGAACCAGTTCTCTCTGTCATCGGTTAAAGTTGAGCTTAAACACTTTGTTTTGTCGATTCTCGATGATCCGATTGTAAGCCGAGTATTTGGTGAAGCTGGCTTTAGAAGCACCGATATTAAGATTGCGATTCTCCATCCTCCAACACCCATTTCACGATTCTCCAGGAATAGGTGTCCTCCACCTCTATTTCTTTGTAATTTGCCTGATTCAGACCCAAAAGAGCGTGGCTTCAATTTCCCCTTTGCGGTTGAAAATGATGATGCAAATGTTGGGAGGATCGCTGAAGTTTTAGTGAAGAAAACCCGAAGAAACCCATTATTAATTGGATTTTGTGCGAAAGAAGAGCTTAAGGGGTTTAGAGAATGCGTTGATAGTGGTAAAAGTAAAGTTCTGCCTGATGGGCTGAGTTTATATTGTATTGATGAGGAGATTTCTGAGTTTGTTTGTAAAGATGGGAGTGAGGAAAGGATGGCTTTCAAGTTTAAGGAGTTGGATGATGTTGTGAAGAGATGTACAGGTTGTGGTATTATTGTTAATTTTGGAGAATTGGAAGCAATTGTCAATGGCATATCAGTTGATGCTGTGAATTATGTGGTTTCAAGATTGGGTAATTTAGTAAAGGTTCATGGTGAAAAATTATGGTTGATTGGTTATGCAGAGGGTTATGAAACTTACATGAAGTTTGTTGATAGATTTACCTCTGTTGAGAAGGACTGGGATTTGCATCTGCTGCTCATCACTTCCTCGACGCCACCTAAAGGAGGGCAGTTCTCGAAATCCAGGTGACTGATGCTTTCTTGTATTGTTTTCTTAAGTGACAAAGTATTTATATAGATTTGTCTTTTTTCGTAAAGTTTGCTGGGCTGTTAGTTGTTTGATATACATGCAAATTGAAGATAATTGAGTTCTGGTAATTGGTCAGAGGGACAAAGCTCCATGAACTAAATTACATTTAGCAAGTATAGTATGTTATCCAGTATAACTGCATATACCAACTGAACAGCAATGAGTAAGGACTTGCTAATTACTGTTTGAAAGTAACTCCTCAGTAGTAGGTTTTCAATTAAATGATCTAATATGGGGTTCAGTGGATATTTTGATTCAGTTGGGTAAATACGCCCATAATGACTTGGATGAATATCTCGTATTCGAAAATTAGCAGTTTGTCTGTCAATCCTCCAGGGCCCAAATGACTCAAATTTCACCGACAAACTATTTGTGTCGATGGATTAGTTCGATCCAAAGATTAGATAATGGGTGTGACCTTGATAGTGAGAAAGAACTGGTACAAAATGTTTGATAAAGAGATTTCCTGGAATAATAGAAGTTCGAGGAGGAGAGGGGAGTGAAAATATTCAGATATTTCTTCCTATTCAACCCTTATCTGGTTTTCTATTCTGCTAATATACTTTTGGGAATGTCTAAATTTTTTTGATACATTAAAAGAGGTCCAGAGACATATAATTTCACTCTGCTTTTCCGGAGAGGCCTGATTTTGCTCTTGGATCTATGGTCTACTTAATTTACAAGTTCCTATGATGGTAAAATTTGGCACAAGGATTTGGCCAAACGAGGGTGTGTTCCCACTGTAATTATGGCATATTATGCATATGTTACTGTCAATGGTTATGTATGTTCCAGAGTTCGTTTGTATCTATAGAATAAACTTGTGTCATTACATATGTTTTAGCTTCTGACTAAGTTTGTCCATTGGATCTGACAGTTCCCTGATCATGATATACTTACAGCTTGATGGGGTCATTTGTACCATTTGGTGGTTTCTTCCCTACACCGTCCGAGTTCAAAGATCTAGTGAGCAGTAAAACTCAATCTATATCTTGTTGTGAGCTGTGCAATGCGAAGTATGAGGAAGAGGTTTCTGTTATTTTGAAGGGTGGATCCACTATTTCAGTTGCTGAACAGCACGTACATAGTTTATCCTCTTGCTTACAAAAAGATGAAAGTGACATGTGCAAGAGTACGAGTTCAGTAGAGGTGATTCTATTGAAAGCTAACTTTTTTCTGAATCAGTTGATGCTTGAAACATATGCATAAACACGTGTTCCATTATTTCAGTGCAGGCAAGAGATGATGGGGTACTTAATGTGCGGCTTATGGGACTGCAAAGAAAATGGAATGATATCTGCCAGCGGCTTCATCATTCTCAGACATTTCAGCAAGGAAAATCACAGGTCAGGTTCACAGCTCCTGTGGCTGGGAGATGTCATTCTGATGCTAACAGTAAAGAGAGCAAAAGTAAAGATCATATTCCAAATGAGAACATATGTACAGATCTTAGTTCTTGCATGCACTTAAACTTGTCAAAGATTGATCCATCAAGGCAAAATGCAAAAATGCCAACTGTTTCACATGCAGAGATTCCCAGTTTCCATCAGAAAGTATCAATAGAAGTGTCAAGAAAGTGGCAGCTAGAAATGAAGAACCCCAAAGATACATCTTATGCTTCATGTAGTTTAAGGATTCCTTCTGGTCTTACATCTTCTTCATCGATTATGTCTTCTGTTACCACAGATCTTGGACTAGGAACTCTGTATGCATCTTCTGAGCTAGAGCATAGATCCCCCAAGTTCCAGGATTCTACAGGAAGTCTTCTAAAAGTTTCAGCATCTGTACCTGCTGAGATTGGTGGGATTAGTAAGAACGCTTCACAAAATCATATTGTGCCAACTTCTACCTACCATGGTGATGGAAAAGATTTGAAGTACATCAGGAAAGTTCTTTCTGATGCAGTTGACTGGCAAGAGGAAGCTGTTTGTATAATTAGTGAAACTATTTCTAGTTGCCGAAATGGGCATGGGAGGTTCCGGGGTCCAACTCAACATGGCGATATTTGGCTCAGCTTTCTTGGACCAGACAAAGTTGGAAAGAGGAGAATTGCTGGTGCACTTGCTGAGATTAATCAGGGGGACCTATTGTCTGTGAATTTGAATCCTGAAGATTGGATTACACACCCAAACTCCATCTTTGACAGTCAAGATTCAAAAGGATACAGTCTGAACTCTAGAGGAAAGACTGCTGTTGGATATATTGCAGAAATGCTGAGAAGGAGACCTCATTCGGTAGTGCTCCTTGAAAACATCGATAAGGCTGATTTTATAACTCAGCATAGCTTGACACAGGCAATAAAAACTGGAAGATTTCCAGATTCAAATGGGAGAGAAATAAGTATCAACAATGTAATCTTTGTCACTACTTCAAGTACTGATCAACATTTTGAATCTGGAAAAGGAACATCAGAATTTTCAGAGGAAAGAGTACTGAGTGCCAAATGCTTGCGAATGGAAATTATAGTTGAAAGTGTTTCAATGGATATGGCCAGAAATAATGGCTCCGGTGTGTCCTTGAAGCCAATGAAAGGAACTTCAAACCAAATATCTGTAAATAAGAGAAAGTCTATTGGCACCTTTTGCCAACGTGGCCAAAAGTTGTCAAGGACATGTATTGATCTTAATCTTCTAGTAGAGGAGACAGAAGAAGGCGATGATTATGAAATTAGTGAGAGTGATTCCAGTTCTGAATCTTCAGAAGTTTGGTTAGAAGATTTTATGGACCAAGTTGATCAAAAGGTGGTCTTCAAGCCATTTGATTTTGATAAACAAGCCAAGAAAATATTGAAGGATATTGAAACAATCTTTAGGAAAACAATTGGACCTGATGTCCTTCTAGATATTGATTTGGAAGTAATTGTTCAAATACTTGCTGCTGCTTGGTTATCAAACAATAAGAGAGCTGTGGAGGATTGGGTCAAACACATCCTACATAAAAGCTTTGTGGAGGCTCAGCAGAAGCACCATGTCACGACTCAATCTATTGTAAAACTAGTTGCTCTTGATGAGGTTCTTATGGAAGAGAAAGCTATTAGTGTTTGCCTTCCTAAAAATATAATCGTGAACTGATTTTCCAGGTACTATTCTTGTAATTATTATCTATAATGTAGTTCCTAGCATTATATTAAAATAAAAATAAAAACAAAACGCCTTCTTTGGGGCAGGTAGGTTTCAACAAATTCTCGAGTCTGTTCTATATGATCTCAGGTTGTATTTAACTTTTTTGTTGTATTTAGATAAATCTATAGTTTGTATTATTAGTTCACACAATCTATTGTTCACTTTTATCATACCATAAACATTTCCTGATTGGCTTCTGTTTAATCCAAGTATGAAAAGTTTGACCAGGCTTGGAAAAAGACATGAACTGTATAGCTTTAGGTAATAGATGGAGTGAAAAATCTATTGTCAATTTGTCAGCGTAAATGAGTAATTTGCCACACTCAGACTTCTTGGTTTGATATGGACTTTCTTTTTAAATTTGCAATAACTTCAGTTTGTTTTGAAAACTAGCTAATTTGTTGCACATATTATTTGCAGAGTAATATATAAGGTACCTCTATTCAAATTTTGGTTATCAAACGGAATCTGGTTTCCCGTATGATTCTCGTTTTGGTAGATTTCCTATATTTAATAGCACACAATATTATTTATTATGCGGCTTCTAAGTTTAGGGAAAGATAAGTGTTTTCAGGCCATAGGCTGGAGTGTGAGGCAGAGCATGGTGTGGTTTGACGTGGTTTTTAGCATAAATCGTCACTGCAACTATTTAGGTGCAGTTTCATAAATTTAAAAGCGCAATCACAACTACAAGTAGTTTGCTCTGTTTTAAAAACTTTGAGAAGTAGATGTTCCATTTTGAAAAGTAATGCTTCGTTGATCTCAAAAGTAAATGCTTTTGAATAGTAGATTCTGCACCAATGCTTGCCTTATTTTTTATCTGGTGATTATTATCACTTTCTTCAGATATGGAATTTTTGCCAGCCACCTTCCCACATGTTTTCTATGAAAGTCTTGCTATATTTGGTGGGAGATAAGATTTATCGCCCAAGTTTGAATATCTTTTGGGTAAATATTGTAGCATCCATCTTTGATAATAATCATCTATATTGATGGTCGTGTAAATTTTGTCTTTTATCAAGTCTAGCCATGTTCAAGCTGATTTGATCATGTCCTTTTACTTATGGTACCAATATTGAAAATCTACCGGTAGTAATAAAAACTTAATCCCGAGGTACTCTATTTTTGAAATTTATATTTTCACACAAAAAGAGAACGTTCCAGGCTAGTCATATTTTAGTAAAGAAATTCTTTTCAAGTCATACATGTTTTTTATTGTTCATTCCAAGTCAAATTTATTACTCCTTCCAGTTTTTTATTAGTAATTTTTTAGAGTTTGTTTCTCTTTTTCATATTTACTTATTCTCATATTTCAAGGAAGAGTTAAAATTACGTTTCTACTACCCTTTCATATTTTCAAAAATTTAGTAGGAATGTAGTATTATTTCTTATAGATATTTGTGCTCTATTTTTCATGCAAATTGTATGATGGCAACTATGGAAGAATATCAAAAAAAATTTAATGTTATTTTACTTGTTAATCATTGATCTTGGTACGTGTGATTTGAGATTAAAAAAGCTACTAATAAAAAATGGAGGGAGTATTATATTTTCCAATACTGTGCATCTTTAATATCCATTCACTTTATCTTATGTATCCTTTCTTTTAATTGAAATTTCAAATTCAAAACCATTAATGACAACATTTTATTTTTCAGCACAATTTCAAATTCGAAATTAAACAACAAATCAAGTTATTTAACATCATATCACACAAATAATCATCATAGTAGGTTAACAAATTTTTTTTTTTGATTATTTAACAGAAAAATTATCTTTACAAATTTCAGTAAATTTTGAAAAGTAAGAATCTTACAGTAACCCAAGAGTCGAACAACATTCAAGAACGTATAGTAATTTGTAGAAATTTACCATTCAATAACTTACTGTATCTTTAAAAAAAGGAGTTAAAACATACAAGAAACTTACTAACAACTTCACATTAGGTTTATACTAAGGATTAAACTTAAAAACAAGTCGAATAAGGAGTTGAACATATGGTAATTTACAATAAGTTTGAAAGTTTAGCATAAAGTAACCTACAGTAACAAACTGTAAACACAATCTTAATGTACTCGGAAAACAACAATAAAGTTCTTATAATACTCCTTGCAACCCAAAAGATCGGTAGCCTCGACGATACCGGGAATGACGAAACTGTGTTCTTTCTTCTACATTAAGTCATCATTAAGTTTTATGTAATTACAGTTATGTTGAGTATTCTGGTGAGTGTTAAGTATCTATGTGTGTTAATTTTGTATGTCAATGATGTAACACCCCTAACAATTTTCAAGTATTAGATATTAAAATTTTGAGCCAATTTGTTTTTTACTTTCTTTGGCCATATTATGAAAGAGCCAAGGGACGTAAATAGTGTAGTAAGTAGATAAGTTTACTTACATATATGTGAGTAAGACAGACAAGATGCTTAAGAATAAAAATGAGTTACAAAGCAGGTGAGATTTCAAAATATATTAAGTGTATACTCTTAACATGTGTGTCTATATATATATATATATATATATATATATATATATATATATATATATGAGCGCTAATCCATAGTTTGCGATAATTTTGAGACATATATTAACTCACTCAATCTCAGCCATAAATAAGATAAGTTGACCACTATGATTAACATGTAGATGAATTATATACACCACTAACAAAAGCGTGGTTGAAATATTTAAAACTTCTAAGGCATATCCATACCCTTATTAGAAGTGGATATGATTTAAATTTCAAACAATCCATGCCAGTATTACTGTCGTGGTCTATAAATAATATTTTATAATACTTTATGGACCAATAATAAAGATAAACCATCGTTTATATATAGATGTAGGAGGATCTAGTGGGGAAGTAAGAAACCCTTTTGATATCTCTTCATCTGTAAATAATTCTCGATGTGAAAACATAGAGACAAAAGGCTCATCTTTGAATAGGAAAAAGAGTGGATATGCACATCACCAAAGCTAGTACTACTTTCGTAGTTTATAAATAATATTTTATAATACTTTATATACCAATAAAAAAGATAAATCAACATTTATATATAGATGTAGGAGGATATGTTTGGGACGTAAGAAGTCCTTTTAACATCTCTTCATGTGCAAATAATTCTCAATGTGAAAACATAGAGACAAAAGACTCATCTTTGTATAAGAGAAAGAGTGGATCTGTAGATCAACCACGCCAGTAATAGTGGTCTGGTCTATAAATATTATTTTATAGTACTTTATAGACCAATAAGAAAGGCCACACAGATTGTTCCCTATTACAACTGTTATATACATTTGGTGGATAATTTTCATCGGTGGATAACTGTTCATTAGTGGATATTAGCACTTTCATGGATAATTACTCATCAGTGGATATTTGCACTTCAGTTGATAATTGTTCATTAGTTGATAACCGCACATATGTACACATAATAACTATATAATAATAAGAATCTCTATAATAACTATATAAATAATAATATAAAATATCATTACCATAAATAATAATAAGTATATAATAATAGTAATCTCTATAATAATTATATAAATAATAATATAAAATATCATCGGTGGATACCTGCTCATTAGTGGATATTTGCACTTTAGTGGATAATTGCTCATTAGTAGATATTAGCACTTTGGTGAATATTTGCTTTTTTTTTTTTGTTAAATTAAGTGTAAATAGATAGAGGAAAAATACAGAAGAAACGAGAGGCATACCCCCCGACCTGCTAGAACAAACAGACTCTAACTAGGATACCGAGAAAACAACCAAACGTTCAAACAATAGAACCGACAGGGCATCCCCTGACGCTAGCATAGCCTAGATATACAGGAATAGAGTCGACATGCATCCCCTGATGGCTATGAAGCCATTCCCTGACAGGCAGATAGCATCGCCTGACACAAGTAAGCATCCCCTAATGGTTCAAAGCATCCCTTGATGCATGCGAGACTTCCCCTGACACTAGCAAACCATCCCCTGACGTTGGTTCTGTGCCTGTTCCCAGCTATATTATGTATCCCCTGACTCTTGGCAGCATAACCCCTGATGTGATCAGCGTATCCCCTGATAGCCAAACTACGAACCCCAGACTGATATGGAACCTCCCCTGATATGAGTAGTGATATCCCCTGATGGTCATTGTTTCTCCCCTGAAGCATGCGTAATATCCCCTGACATTGCAAAATAACCCCTGACTGCCAAGGTAATGATGTCAGGGTATCCCTTGACGCATGTAGGTCATTTGTAATCCCCTGATGCAGGCACGGTGTCCCCTGACATGACAAATTTCCCCCCGACAGCCTAGGAACTGTCTTCTAACATATCCCCGATGCAATATGACATCCCTTTGAGCAACCCACAACCTCTGACCATGAGCATCCAAGCTTCCCCTAAAGCTTGGCTCGAAGTCCCCTGACACAAGTAGAAGTATTGAGCCTGATCTCGACAAAGCTACTCTTCCCCTGACCCCTGGCAGCGTAAACCCTGATGCATGTAGTGGACCCCCTGATGCATGCAGCGGATCCCTTGACACAAATAGGCCTTCCTCTGATGGTTATTAGATATCCCCTGATGCAGGCACGACAACCCCTGACATGGCATGTATCCCCTAGCGACCCAAGTGTTGTCTTTATGCCAACCCCTGATGCAATTTGATTTCTCCTAGAGCAACCCACAGCCTCTGACCATGAGTAGTCATGTTGAGCTTTGTATACCATATTAAACATGAGCAGTTCCATAAAGTAACCAATTCTGATAACAAGGAAAAAATTTGCTAAGCTTGTGGAATTTCTGAGAGCTATGCAATTTACTTTTAATTATATTAACACAATCAGAAGCTAAACAACTTTCAGGAGTAGAGGTACCATTATGGATCCTAGAATTCCTTTCACCCCAGATCTTGTAGTCAAAGACAGAAAAGACTAGCCATTTGATGTAGGACCAAAACTTATGATTTGCGTCCAGAAGAAAGTCATCCAAAACATGATTCCAATTGTCCATGAAAGGTTTCTGTCGAGGAGGTGTAATAGCACTCCCACAATCTTACAAGAATATCTGTAAGAAAAGAACAAGTGATCCATGGATTAATCAACAGAATTGCACAGGGAGCATGGGAGAACATAACGGGGAAGAAGCCTATTGTATAGACCCAGCCAAAGAATAAAGGAGAAGCGAGGGATATGCAAAGGGTGCCAAGCAATCTCCCATATCGGATTTTGGGGGCTCCTAAGTCTGATGGATTCCTAAATATGGCTGACTCTGACTGTGTTGATATCACATCCATTCCATAAAATATTGTTTGGATAGCGACCACCAATAGGGATTGCGGAAATCTTATTTTTAAGATTGATAATTGATACATGGTAGTTCATTGGAAAACACCATTGGTCACCAGAGATGATGGAGCTTACATGGGAATTGAAATCAAGTTGTAGTTCCTGGACAAGAAGATTAGTTGGCTTGTAGCATAAAGGGGCCATATCACACCAAGGGTCTTGCCATAAAAGGAAAGTATTGCCATCTCCAAGGACATATTTTAGGTATTTGAGTGCTAGGGGGCGTAGATGTAGAATTTTACGCCAACTCCAAGAGCAGTTTGAAGGAATCTTTGTAGTCCAGAATTTGCATTTCCCTAGAAGTGTACTTCGAGCCCATTCTACCCAGAGATTCGTGGAGCGTGGATTAATTAGGGAAAGGAGGAGATGAACCTGTTGTGCTTTGTTCCATTCCTCCACTTTTTTAATACCAAGCCCCCCCTCCTTAAAAGGGAGGGAAATAGTAGACCAGGCTATGCGTGAAGAGCTCGAACCTCTCCAAAGAAAAGACATAAGATTTTGTCAATTTTCCTTGCAACATACTTGGGAAAAAGGAACATTCTGCTCCAGTAGGATTGGATAGCAAAAAGAACCGAACAGATAAGTTGTCTTCTGCCTGCAAAGGATAGGAACTTGTTAGTCCAAGAATTTATTTTTTTGGTAATCAGCTGAACAAGGGGCTCGCAATCAGAGGCTGAAAGTTTTTTGGAGATAAGCGGAACTCCGAGAAACTTCACAGGCTCTTTGGTGACTTGCATAGTGGATAGAGCCAAGATCTCTTGCAGATGTTTAGATTTTATATTTGAGCAGAATAGTTGGCTCTTGGCTGTATTCCTTTTAATATCATCTTGGTTATGGAGAGAGTTGCCTAGAGCATCATTAAGCAAGAGAATTTTGTTCTGGTTCCATCTGTTCTGCAGCTGAGCAAAGTAAAAATTTGAGTTCTTGTCCCCACAATCAAGCCACTAAACTCTAGATTTTTGCCTTAAAATTTTTCCTCATTAGCCATAGCGTCCTCAAGAGTAGTAAGGAGAGCCTTTTTAGTATCAATATTAGACTAATTAATATCAACAGGGGATTATTGTAACTGCAGTTGGAACACAAAGAGGTCCTTCCTTGCCCTTACTAAAGAAATCGAGTTCCTCCGATGGTCAGAGTTTAATTTGATTTATCCTTTCTTGGTGATCCTCAATTTTTTGGCAAGAACAAACATAGGGGACCCCTGGACTCGGGTATTCCAGGCCTTGGTCACCACAGTATTAAATCCATCTAGCTCCAGCAAATAATTCAAGAATTGAAAAGGCTTAAAAGTGGGCTTGATTTTAATACATGTGTCAAGGATAATAGGAGCATGATCAGAAATGCCCCTAGCCCCAAAAGTGGTAGAGAAGTGTGGCAAGTTGGTAAGCCAACAATCATTCCCCAATACTCTGTCAATCTTCCTAGAAATCGTGAAATTTGCTTGACCATTTGACCAGGTATGAAGAGATGTCTGGTGAAGCGAAAAATGTTTCTCTCTCTAACTTTTTCTCCTCCTTCTCTCTTTCCCACCTAAAACCCTAACCTGCAACCTTTCCCGCCCACCACTCTTCTTCTTCTTCTCGCCCACCATTGTTATCTCTCTTCTCTTCCTATGGCTGTTTCTTTGAACTCTACTCCTATTCAAATGTTTTCTGCTACTCTCTCTACAGATTCTGAGGAGGAGGAAGAGGAACTTGGGGAATTTGTTCCTAGCTCCTTCTCATCAGATGTTTTTGGGGCTGCTGCCCAACTCACCAAGAATGATAGAGATAGTGTTGTAGGGGAAAGACAGAAGAATGTCGATCTGGTTAAGTTCATCAATACTCTTGGCTGGGACATAAAAGATGTTAATGCTTTCTTGCAAGATGGGTGTATTCCATCAAAATCCTCCTCTAGGGAAGCTAGTCACAATATTGATTCTGATGCAACTACAGTGCCCTGTGGCTCTTTAGCTAAGGGGGGATACTACACCTAAGTGTGCAGCTGATTCAAAACAGTGGGTTCATCTGAATAAGGAGGTCTTATCCTGGAGCAATGTTGTCTCCAAGGAAGGTAAGCCTGTTGAACTTAATTTCTACCCTCCCTCAATTTTTAATGGGACAATTTCTATCAGTTCACCTACTGAGATTTTAAGGAAAGGTGCTGATAGGTGGCATTTCAGCTTAGAGGGGAGCTTTTTGCACTCTAAGCCATCTTTTTTAGTTGTTGAAGCTTTTGCGAAAAGGCACTGGACCCCTTTTGGATTTGAAAAGATCACTGTCTATAAGGGTAGATTTGTTTTCAACTTTTCTAGCTCCATGGGGCGGGACAACCTCATTACTTCAGGTCCTTGGTACATTGCAAATAAACTTATAACTTTAAAGTACTGGCGAGAAGGTGTTGAAAGTACTGAGGAGAAATGCATTGTTGTTCCCATTTGGGTGAAATTTCATGACATCCCTATATCTTATTGGACCTTGGAAGGCTTAAGCTATCTAGCCTTTGGGATTGGTAAACCTCTATTTTTACACAAGGCCACTTCAAGATTGGAGCCTATGGGCTTTGCAAGAGTTTGCATACAAGTTGAGGTTACATCCTCTTTTCCAAAAACGCTTCCTGTTACTGTCCTCAATGGCGATTCAACCTTTCTGCTCCCTGACTTGGTTAGAGTTGAGTATCAACACAAACCTCCCATATGCCCCCACTGCAATGTATTTGACCATTCTCAATTTCATTGCCCAAATGCAAATTATAAATGAGTTCCAAAGAATACAAACGTTCCAGGTGAGGAAAAGGAATTGCCCCAAAACACTTATGCTCCAATTAGTGGGGACAAACGTAAAGGTGTTCTTATTGACGCTTCTGCTCACAATTGGAAGCTTGTTACCAAAGGACTTAGGATTTTTGAGCCTCCAGATCGCTTAGTTACAGAACGTGTAGTTGCTACAAATACTTTCAAAGCCCTTGATAATGATTCTGAAACTGCAGTTGATAGTTTGCAAGGACTGCAGCTTGTGTCGGACTTTGATTTCTCCCCTTCGTTGCTCTTGGACAATCTTGCTTCTAAGATAAAAAACATAGATGGGAAGGAGCTAAAGTAAGCAACTACACATCTTTTGCCTTCTAGCCAAAATTCTTCTCGGAGGAAAAATAAGAAGAAGAAAGGAGGGAGCACCTCCAAAATGCCTATTTAATTTTTTTTTTATGTATGCTTTTTGTGGTATGAATGTTAGGGGTTTAAACCATCTGTCAACCATCCAAAATGTCAAGGACTTCTTTAAGAAGTTGAACTTATCTTTTGTTGGCCTTTTTGAGACTCGAGTTAAATCTCCCAAAACTCAGTCTATTTCGCTTTCTATTAATAAGAGTTGACATTGGTTTTTTTAACTATCTTCATCACCCTAATGGGAAGATATGGGTGGGTTGGGACACTACCCTTTGGACAATAGATATCTTAACTTCTTCTTCCCAGCACATACATTGTAAAGTTTTTTCTATTCCCTTTAATTGTAACATTTTGGTTACTTTTGCCTATGGCCTTTATACCCCTTCAGACAGAAGACTGTTATGGGCTGATCTGCAGAACATTGCTCCTCTTTGTGTTGGTTATCCTTGGTGCATTGTTGGAGATTTCAATGAGGTCATTTCCCCTTTAGAAGTTTTAGGTGGGAATTGTTTAATGACAGGTGGGATGCTTGACTTTAAATCTTGCCTGGTGGACTGCTCTCTATCTGATCTTTGCGCGACTGGCACTCACTTGTCTTAGTGGAACTCGCAGCCTGCAAACCCTGTTTATAAAAAGCTGGATAGGGTCCTGGTTAACCCAGTATGGCTGTCGCATCTCCCTCACTCTTAAGTTCTTTTCCACACAAGGGGTCTTTCAGATCACACCCCCATGATTGTTTATTTGGACATACATGCTCAGCGAATCAAGAAGCCTTTCCAGTTCTTCAATTTCATGGCTGGTTTAGAGGGGTTTAGAGATGCTATTCAGAAAGTGTGGCAGTTGGATTGTCATGGTAACCCTTTACAGCAACTCTGGGAGAAGTTCCACAAGGCCAAACGGCTATTACTAAACCTCAATAAATCCAATGGTAATGTCCACTCATATGTTAAAAAATTAACCATGGATCTCCAACAAGTGCAAGCTGATCTGTTGTCCTTTCATGTGGATCCTTCCATTCTAGAGAAGCAGTATAACCTTTCCCTTACTTTGTCTGTTGCTCTTGTTAGAGAAGAAAGCTTACTCAAGCAGAAGTTGCGAGTTAAATGGCTTAGTGAAGGGGACAAGAATTCTAAGTTCTTCTTCTTCAAACTTAAATCAAATTGGAATGTTAACAAAAATTGTTTGATTCAGGATGATTCTGGTCACCTTATACATGGGCATGATGGAGTCCAGAAGGTTGCTATCAATCATTTCAGGAAAATCCTTAGTCCTGCCACTGATGATCACTTCTTGGACCTCAGTACCCTTCCTGTACACAAAACCATTTGCCATGATGATTTCAACTTCCTAAATGCTTGTGTCATTGAGGATGAGATTTTGTTGGCCTTCAAGTCATTGAAAAAGAACAAGAGCCCAGGTTCAGATGGCTTCAATGCTGAATTCTTAACTTTCACTTGGGATATCATTGGTAAAGACATTATTGATGTTGTTTTGGCTTTCTTTAATAAGGGATGCCCGTTTGGCAATTTTAACAATACATCTTTAGCCTTGATTCCAAAGATTGTTCACCCATCCTCGATGCATGATTTTAGGCCTATTTCATGTTGTACAATTGTTTACAAGATTATTTCAAAAGTCATTGCCAATCGTATAAAAAAAGTGCTCCTTGCTATTATTTCTTCTTCACAAACAGCTTTCATACATAACAGAAAAATTAGTGATAACATCCTCATTACTCAGGGCATTGTGAGGAACTACCATCTGGATAAAGGCCCCCCTAGGTGCTCTCTGAAAATTGATCTTCAAAAAGCTTTTGATTCCCTCAAATGGAACTTTATTTTGGCTGCCCTGAGGCATCTGTAGTTTCCACCAAAATTTTGCTACTGGGTTAAAGAATGCATTTCCACTGTCAAAGTTAATGGTTCTCTTTGTGGTCATTTCAAGGGCTCAAGGGGTATAAGACAAGGCGACCCCATCTCTCCATTACTTTTTGTAGTGGCTATGGAGTTCCGTACTTCTATTACAAATATGGAAATTGAGAAGTCTAACAACTTTTCATTTCATTGGAGAGCCTTTGTTATTCATCTAACTCACCTCTGTTTTGCAGATGATTTATTTATGTTCTGTAAAGGTGATATTTCTTCAGTTAACACTCTCAAGCAAGCACTAGACATTTTCTCGCAACTTTTTGGTATGAACATTAACAACTCAAAGAGTTTGTGCTTCCTCTCTGGGGTAGATGATCTTAGTATGGTTCAAATTCTTCAGCTTCTAGGCTTTCCTCAGGGTGTGCTTCTAGTAAAGTTCCTTGGCGTGCCTCTCATATCTTCTAGGCTGCGGGCAAGAGACTGCAATACTTTAGTGGACATAATTACCAACAGAATTTCATCTTGGACTTCGAAATTTCTATCCTATGCTGGTAGAATTCAGCTCATTAAAGTGGTTCTTTTTTCCATTCAATCTTATTGGGCTCAACACTTCATGCTGCCCAGTTACATTCACAAGAAGCTCCAAAGTATTTTCACCAGATTTTTATGGAAAGTTTCTACTCTTAACAACCATGGGGCCAAAGTTGCCTATAAATAGTTGTTTATGTTGTACGTTAAAAGGATCCAGATTTGAATAATAAAATTCAGAAGTATTCTGTAATTTCTTATTGTTTGTGTGATATAAACAAGACACTGTTCGTGTGATTCGAATAACCTTGAGCATGTGACTCGTTCAAGAACCCTACATTGACTTCTTGTGCGTACATCAATAAGTTGATTTAGTCTATCCAAGGCTGTAGGCTTAAATACCCTACATTATATTGGTATCAGAGCTATTTGGCGTTGGGAGTGAGAAATCAAGAACGTGTGATTCATTCTTGTTTTTTTGGTTTCTTACGTAAAGTATATTCTGGAGTGTTGTGTTCGAACTGCAATCTAGAAATTCTATCAGAAGTCTGTTTGATTATTCAGTCAAATTAAACATGTCTGATTCAAGTGGGCACGATAATATTGGAGAAATGGGTTTACTTCGTGGAGCAACTTTACAAGACGCAAAAATCCAACATTTGCAAAATTAATATGCGACGATGACTACACAATTGGATCAATTGGAAGAGATGATGGCCAGATTGTTGGGACATAACGACGGTCATGCTTGAGAAACTGACGGTCCAGAACAAGAGTTGGAAAATAATGTTCGTAACGACCCACATAATGTTCGTGAAGAACATTTCAATATAAAACTAAAAGTTCCTTCTTTCACCGGAAGTAGTGACCCTGAAGAGTTCTTAGAATGAGTTCAAAAGGTCAAAAAGATCTTTGAATTCCAGAACCATACAGAAGAAAGAATGTGTAAACTGGTAGCTTTGTAGTTCTCAAAGTATGCTAGCCTATGGTGGGACAATCTAGTGGCTCAAAGAAGACAAGATGGTGATGAACCCATTACTAGTTGGCACATGATGAAGAATCTAATGAGGAAGAGGTTCGTTCCTGATTATTACAAACAGGAGTTATACTTGCATCTGCAAACACTTCGATAAGGAGGCATGTGTGTTGAAAACTACGTGAAGGAGTTTGAATCCTTAAAACTACGATGTGAACTGGTCGAGCCCGAGGAGCAAACTATTGCTCGTTTCCTGAAAGGATTGCATAGAGAGATAGAATATACGGTTTAACTTAGCCCGTATGTGTTTTTCAAAGATGTTGTCAAGCTTGCTGTGAAGGTGGAGAGACAACGCAAAACAAACGCAAGCAGATCTTACCCAAAACCTATCAAAAACACAAACTCTTGGAGATCGGAGGATAGGAAGTTTGAATCGAGTGAACTCAAGAGTAAGGGCAAAGAAAAGGTTGCAGAAAGTATGGCCAAGAAGGACAAGCCCAAGAAGGACCTAAGTAACATTACTTGTTACAAGTGTAAGGGGCTAGGCCATTATGCCATGGAATGTCCTAACAAAAAGACTTTCACTATACAAGAAGTGAGAGAAGCGTTTGCCGTGGAAAATACTCATGTCAGTGATTCTGAATTTGAAAAAGAGTATGACGAAGACTGCAGAGAACAGGAAGTAGAGTGCGACAACGGGGAGCTGTTGGTATTGAGACGCCTACTCAACACCCAAGTAATCGACGAGACTGATCAGCGCGAGACAATATTCCAAATAAGGTGCACAATGATGAAGAAGGTGTGTAACTTACTTATCGATGGGGGAAGTAGCACAAACATGGTGTCAAGTGAGGTTGTTGAGAAACTACAAGTCAAGACAATTAAGCACACGAGTCCATACAAGCTTCAATGGATTAATCAAGAAAATGTGGTGAATGTCGACAAGCAAGTTTTGATCCCATTTTTAGTTGGAGATGTGTACAAAGATGAAGTAATGTTTGATGTTGTACCACAGATGGACTCATGTCATATTCTTTTAGGAAGGCCTTGACAGTTCGATCGCCATGTCATGCATGATGGAAAGCATAATACTTACGCTTTTCACAAGGAGGGCAGAAAGATTGTACTAAAGCCTATGTCACCCAAGCAAATTTTGGATTATCGTAAGGCAAGAATCAAGGGGAACAAGGTGTCAAAAGTAAAGGAAGCAAAAGAGTGCTTACTGATAAGTAGAAATGAGATAGAAGAAAACTTACGAGAAGGTGGGACTGTGCTATTATTACTGGTACGTAAAATATTGAAGTCGGATTCATTGATTAATGATCCACGACTTCAGAGCTTACTCGACGAATTTAAAGCATTATTTCCCAAAGAATTGCCTAAAGGATTACCACTAATTCGAGGTATTGAATATCAGATTGACTTGATACCGGGAGCATCGTTGCCAAATAGAGCAGCCTATAGATGTAACCTAGAAGAGGCAAAGGAATTGAAGAGACAAGTTGATGAATTGGTTGGGAGAGGATATGTCTGCGAATCCATGAGTCTGTGTTAAGTTCCAGCCTTACTAGTACCGAAGAAGGACGGATCCATAAGGATGTGTGTGGACAGTCACGCCATCAACAAGATAACGGTTAAATATCATTATCCAATTCCTAGACTCGACGACATGCTTGATGAACTACATGGTGTTGTAGTGTTCTCGAAAGTTGATTTGAAGAGCGGTTACCATCAGATTCGAATGCGAGAAGGGGATGAATGGAAAACTACATTCAAGATCAAGCATGAGCTTTATGAATGGATGGTCATGCCATTCGGGTTGTCAAATGCACCAAGTACTTTTATGAGACTCATGAACCATGTTCTACGCAGGTTCATTGGTAAATTTATGGTGATATATTTTGATGACATCCTAGTCTACAACAAGAACGTAGATAAACACCTAACACATCTACGCGAAGTGTTTAATGTGTTGAGTGAAAATCAACTGTATGGCAACTTAAAGAAGAGTATATTTGCTCAAGATAAATTGATATTCCTAGGATACATAATATCTAAGAATGGGATAGAGGTGGATAAGGAAAAGGTAAGAGCAATATAGGAATGGCCAGAACCGAAATCAGTAAGTGATATAAGGAGCTTTCATGGCTTGGCTTCATTCTATCGAAGATTTGTGAAGAACTTTAGCACGATTGCATCACCTATGCTTGAATGTCTAAAGAAAGGGGGAGAGTTCAGGTGGACAAAAGCTACCCAGGAAAGTTTTGAATTGCTGAAGCAGAGGCTATGTGAAACACCTGTGTTGACATTGCCAAACTTCAACAGTACTTTTGAAGTAGATTGCGATGCTAGTGGTGTAGGCATAGGTGCTGTCTTGATGCAAGAAGGCAGACCAGTGACATATTTTAGTGAAAAACTAAGTGGGGCGAGTCTGAACTATTCCATTTATGAGAAAGAATTTTACTCACTGATCTAAGCTTTGGAGACATGGCAACATTATTTCTTACCCAAGGAATTTGTAATTCATACTGATCATGAATCCCTGAAGTACATTCTAGGGCAGGGTAAGCTAAATCGCCGACAAGCCAAGTGGGTTGAATTTTTGGAAAATTTTCCTTATGTAATCAAATACAAACAAGGTAAGGGGAATATTGTAGCTGATGCACTGTCCAGAAGGTATACTCTGTTGTCATTGCTCAATTCTCGTTTAAAGCTTAGTTGAACTTGGCCGAGAAATGGCATTAGGGCCTGCCGAGGAAGCGTTAGGGTTTGGTTGAGAGCCGTTGTCAGGGAATGATATCAAGCGCGTCAGGGAATGCTTAGTCTCCGATAGACAAAGTTACTCGTTAGGGGATGCGTAGTCTCTGATAGGAATATTGGCTCGTCAGGGGATAAATAGTCTCTGATAGGCATATTTGCTCATCAGGGGTTAAATAGTCTCTGATAGGCTTAATTGTTCGTCAGGGAATAAATAGTCGCCGATAGCTATTTTATCCACTGACAGCTTCGACTATTAATTTCACGTATTTATTTGTTTTTCGTATTTGTTGTTGTATTTGTTTCCTAGTTTAATAGGTTTGTATTCATTTCCTCATTGGATTAGATTTCTTTCCAATGTGTTATTCTTTCCAATTAGGATTAGGTTTGTAATCACAACTTATAAATAGTTGCTTATGTTGTACGTTAAAAGGATCTAGATTTGATTAATAAAATTCAGAAGTATTCTGTAATTTCTTATTGTTTGTGTGATATAAACAAGACCCTGTTTGTGTGATTCAAATAGCCTTGAGCGTGTGACACGTTCAAGAACCTTAAATCGACTTCTTGTGCGTACATCAATAAGTTGATTTAGTCTATCCGAGGCTGTAGGTTTAAACACCCTACATCAACTCCACAACAAAATGGAATGATAGAAAGGAAGAACAGAACTTTGGAAGAAGCAGGAAGAACTTTGCTTGTTGATGCTAGACTCCCTGTGATGTGGGCATGAAGAGTGATCAATCAGATTTGTCTTCCTTAGAAACTCTGCCTGGTTCAGATGGAGATGGTGCGCTAAGGCTTAGGAGTCCAATTACTAGATCAAAGTCTAAGTGGTATGAAGTCAGCTTGTCAACTACAACAGGTTTGACTCTTGAAGATTTTAGGGCCTTGGGGCTATATTTGGAGTATTTCTTAGATCCTTTCTTCTCGTACTCTTTTCCCATGGACTCAGGATTGGGGGGAGCTACTCTTTCCCCTTTCCCTCTTGAAACCCTATCGATGGTAGAGTCTAACCCCTCTCAAAACCCCATTAACTTGGTTTTTGTTGCTGACGATGATTCCAGCTCTGAAGATGGTGAATTTGTGCCTGATTCCTTCTCCGATAACTCTAGAAATATCTTTATTGCTACTGCTTCACTTTCCAAGAATGATAGAGACTCTGCTGTCTATGAGCGCAGGAAGAATGAAGCCCTAACCAGATTTCTCAAGTCTGCTGGTTGGTCATTAGCTGATGTTCAATATTTCTCTCTTTTAGGTATTTTTCCTGATAAGCCCTCGTCTATTAAACGCTCTTCAGCTAGCTCTTCTGCAGGCTACTCTGGGAGTCCTAGGGCACCTTCTTGCTCTGAGATTGGAGTTCTTGCTGCTCCCCCTTCTCCTTCTGAACCAATCCCTCCCCAACCCTCACCTGCTAGCTTTGGTCCCAATTTGAGTCCAAATCTGCTGCAACATGAAAATCCAAAATCGTGGAGCAATATTGTTGGTAATGAGTTTACTAAACCTGTAACTCTCTAATTTTTTTTCCCCTTAGCTGGAAAACAGATCAGTGCTTATTAAGGCTCCTGTAGATGTTTTAAACAAAGGTATTAAATAGTTTGAAACCTGCTTGGTGGGCCATTTCCTCCAATCTAGAATTCCTTATAATGTTGTTGCTCCTATTGCCCTAAAACTTTGGGGTAATCTTGGTATAAAGAGAGTTTTCACCCACCAAAACTTTTATATGTTTCGTTTCAATACGGTTGCTGACAAGGACAATGTTTTAGCTTTGGGGCCACACTATATCCATAACAAACTGCTCATTCTCAGGCCTTGGAAGGAGGGATTCTTTACCAACATTGAATGTTGTACAAAAGCCCCTGTTTGGGTAAAATTCCATAATGTCCCACTCTCCTACTGGACGACATAGGGTTTAAGCTATGTTGCAAGTGGAATTGGCAAACCTCTCTTTCTAGACAAAATCACCCAGAACTTGGATCCTATGCCCTTTGCTAGGGTCTCTGTTGAAATGGATGCTGCATCTGTTTGGCCAAAACAGATTTCAAAATTTACTCTTGATGAAGATAATAGTTTTGGCGATCTTGTTACTATAGCTGTTGAGTATCAAAACAGGCCTCCTTCTTGCCCTATGTGCAAAGTCTTTGGGCATTCAATTTTTAAATGTCCAAAAGCTCGCTAACTCTGGGCTCTGAAGACTCTAGATAAATCCAAAACTAGCCCCCCCTCTGTTGGACAAGATCAACCTGCAATCCCTACAATGCCCCTTGTGACCAAATCACCAGCTTCTCCCTCTGATGGACAACCTGTGATCCCTTTTGAAACTAATGAAGGTTGGATCGAAGTTTCAAAGAAGAAGAACAAGGACCTGGGGGTTGCTCGGGACCCAGGTGAAGGTTCCTCCGATGGCAGTACTTTCTCTTTTGACAACAAACTCCTAGGCAAGCTTAAAGGGGTAGATGAAATGGAACTTAAAGCTCTCAAAATTCATGAAATCCACTCCATGAGTCTTGGGGACAGCCCATCTCTACCTTTTCACTCCCATTCTTCTTCTTCTAAGAAAAAAAAGGGAAGAGGGAAAAAATAATCCCCCCCTCAAGCTTCTGATGAAGATCAGTACCTACAATGTTCGGGGTCTCAATAAATCTCCTAGGCAAGAAGATATTAGAGTATTTCTTGCAAATAATGGCATCTCGTTTGTGGGTCTTTTGGAGACTCAAGTTAAATCTCACAAAGCAAATGCTATTGCCTCTAAGATTAATAGACAATGGCACTGGCTTCATAATTATAGCCACCATCAGAATGGAAGAATATGGGTGGGTTGGGATCCTTGTACTGTCCATGAAATACACTCCATTAGTCTTGGGGACAACCTAACTTTACCCCTTCACTCCCAAACTTCTTCTTCTAAGAAGAAAAAGGGAAGAGGGAAAAAAAATTTACCCTCTCAATCTTTTGATGAAGATCAGTACATACAATGTTCGAGGCATTTATAAATCTCCTAGGCAAGAAGATATTAAAGTATTCCTTATGAATAATGGCATCTCGTTTGTGGGTCTTTTGGAGACTAGATTTAAATCTCACAAAGCAGATGTTATTGCCTCCAAGCTTAATAGACATTGGCACTAGCTTCATAACTATAGCCACCATCACAATGGAAGAATATGGGTGGGTTGGGATCCTTGTACTGTCCAAGTTTCAACTTTGCATATGTCTAGCCAACTTATGCACTGTCGCCTCCACCATATTGAGACTAAGGCTATGTTTTTGGTCACTGTTGTTTATGTTTTCAACTTGGCCTCGCAAAGGAAATCCCTTTGTGCAGATTTATGTACTATTAATGCTAGCACACATGACAGTTGGCTTGTGCTTGGAGACTTCAGCGTCATCCTCGACTTGGAAGATGCCTGGGGAGGTTGGGGGGTCTATGATGCAAGGATGCATGATTTCAAATATTGCCTTCTCACCTGCAAGCTCACTGATATTAGAGCGGTTGGTCCTCATCATACCTGGTGGAATGGTCAAGCAAATTTCACGATCTCTAGGAAGATTGACATAGCTTTGGGGAACGATTGCTGGCTTACCAACTTGCCACACTCCTTTGCCACTTTTGGGGCTAGGGGCATGTCTAATCATGCTCCTATTATACTTGACATAGGTATTAAAATCAAGTCCTCTTTTAAGCCTTTTCAATTCTTGAATTATTTGTTAGAGCTTGATGGATTTAGTACTGTGGTGATGTATTTGATCTGGTAGGATCAAACACAGGTTGCATAAAATAACTTTAGGAAGATTTCGTAAAGAAATTAATCACCAGAAATCAACACTAAAGGATCAATCTGTTTAGTTTGCTTAAAGAAATTAATTACCTGCAAGCTAAAACAAATCAGGTTATGAAAGTCTAAAGGAATTAACCACCAACTTTCAGGATAAACGTAAGTAAAAACTCACACAATTTTATTAATCAAAGTTCGTCTACATCGTACAACATAAGCAGCTATTTATAAGCTATTATAAAACCCTAATTCTACTTTGGAAAGAATTCTACAATGGAAAGAAAAATCTAATCCAGCTATGGAAAGAACTGTACAACGGAAAGAAATCTAATATGAAGAAGAATCTAATTAAACAAGTAAAGAATAGAAACAAACCTATTACAATTAGAAAACTAATAAAAATAATTTAACAAACTGCAACTGAGGAAATAGTCCCTGACGGGTTAAATGGAATTAGTCTCCGACAGGCTTAATTTGCACTTAGTCTCCGACAGTACAAATTATCCCCTGACAAGCTTAGTCTCCGACAATAGAATTTATACCCTGACGAGCTTAGTCTCCGAAAGTATAAATTATCCCCTGACAAAACCATTGTCCCCGATGACCATTTTATCCGTGACGCGCGTAGACTTTGACGACCATTTATTCCCTGACTTGCGTAGGAACATCCCCTGATGCGAGGATCGGCATTCCCTGACGAGGCTCGACATCCCTTGAGGCTCGACGTCTATTTCTCGACCACAACAGCTTTACTTCAACAAACTTACGTTACTAAAAATACAAAACTAGAACCTAACTAAAAATTGATTATAAGTTAATTAATCCTAATTAATCCAATAGATCATGTGGTGACCAAGGCCTGGAATACTCGAGTCCAGGGGTCCCCTATGTTTGTTCTTGCCGAAAAATTAAGGATCACCAAGAAAGGGTTAATCAAATTAAACTCTGACCATCGGAAGAACTCGATTTCTTCAGTTAGGGCAAGGAAGGACCTCTTTGCGTTCCAACTGTAGTTACAACAATCCCCTACTGATATTAATCAGTCTAATATTGAAACTGAAAAGGCTCTCCTTGCAGGTCTTGAGGACGCTATGGCTAATGAGGAAAAAATCTTAAGGTAAAAATCTAGAGTTCAATGGCTTGATTATGGGGACAAGAACTCAAATTTTTCCTTTGCTCAGTTACAGAACAGATGGAACCAAAACAAAATCCTCTTGATTAATGATGCTCTAGGCAACTCTCTCCAGAACCAAGATGATATTAAGATGGAAGCAGTGGGTTACTATAAAGAACTTCTTGGTTCCTCCCCAACCCCTTACCCAGGGAAAGAGGCTCTTCAAAGGTTCATTGCTAAATCTTTACCTTAGGATCTGGCCCATCAGCTGATTAACCCAATTTCTGCAAATGAGGTTTTTAACGCTCTGAAAAGTATGAAAAGGAACAAAGCCCCTAGACCTGATGGTTTTAATGTTAATTTCTTCCTCCACAATTGGGGTACTATTGGAGATGACTTTACAAAAGTTGTCCTACATTTCTTTAATAACGGTACGATGCTCAGAGAAATTAATGCTACTGCTATTGCTCTGGTCCCAAAACTTCAAAATCCAACTGTTATGGGTGATTTCAGACCTATTTCTTGCTACAACACACTATACAAGTGTATATTTAAGATTCTGGCAAACCGAATACAAAGGGTCCTTCCAAGCTTGATTCCCCCAGAACGGGCGGCTTTTGTCCAAGGAAGGAAAATTAGGGACAATATCCTCATTGCTCAAGAATTATTAAGAGGTTATCACAAGGAAGCAGGGCTACCTATATGTGCTTTAAAAATTGACCTTCGTAAAGCGTTTGACTCGGTCAGCTGGGATTTTCTCTTTGATACCTTGAAGTTGATGAATTTCCCTTATCAATTTGTTGGCTAGATAAAATCATGTATCTTTACAACCACGTTCTCTGTTAAAGTCAATGGCTCCTTGTGCGGCTACTTCCAAGGGAAACGAGGGATACATCAAGGAGTCCCTCTATCTCCATATTATTTGTTATTGTAATGGAGGTGCTCAATATGATTTTGGCCAAGAAAACTGTGGACCCCTTTTTCTCTCAACATTGGAGAGTGGGAAAAATTTCTCACCTCATCTTTGTTGATGATCTCATGCTATTTTGCAAAGGCTATGTATCCTCAGTCAAAACTCTCCTCTATGCCTTGGATATATTCTCCTCCCTCTCGGGTCTTCAAAGGAATGCAGCTAAGAGCCAATTATTCTGCTCAAATATAAAATCTTAACATCTGCAAGAGATCTTGGCTCTATGCACTATGCAAGTCACCAAAGAGCATGTGAAGTTTCTCGGAGTTTCGCTTATCTCCAAAAAACTTTCAGCCTCTGATTGCGAGCCCTTTATTCAGCTGATTACCAAGAAAATAAATTCCTGGACTAACAAGTTCCTATCATTTTGATCCGTTGGAGTCATTGGGTGCCAAACAAATAGATGCAGTTTCGGACGGAGGAGGAATAACTCTTGCTTGGAAGGAAATATCCTTAAATTTATTCTCTATTAATGCATTTGCGGGATGTTGGTTAGGAAGTGTTTGTCAACCTTTTGTTACTTTACTTGTTAATGTTGTGTTAAGCAACTTCGGGATTTAGCCGAGAGTTAGTCATCAGGGGATGCTTTTGGCGTCAGGGGTTGTTTAGGCATCAGGGACTAAGGATGATGTCATCAGCGAATCTTTTATCGCATCAGAGATTACGGATGATGTCATCATTAGCGGATAAGTTGTACATCAGAGACAAGTCTAGTCATCAGAGACTAATTTAGCCCATCAGGGGATAATTAATCTCCGACAGTTTATTTCATCCGTCAGGGAATAATTTAGTCTCAGATAGTGTATTTGATCCGTCAGGGGATAATTAGTCTCCGACACTCAATTATCCACTGACGGGTATAGTTACTTTATTTTTTTATACTTTATTATTTTTTGTTTTTATTTCAATAATTGTTTCCTATTTAAAATAGGTTTGTTATTTTCCTTATTGGATTATATTTCTTTCCTTTGTAATATTCTTTCCAATTAGGATTAGGTTTTCTTGATTATTCAGCTTATAAATAGTTATTCATAATGTATGGAAGAGACAGACTTTGATTAATAAATTGTATAAGTTTTTACTTACGATTATCCTGAAAGTTGGTGGTTAATTCGTTTATACTTTCACAACTGATTTGTTTTAGCTTGCGGGTGATTAATTTCTTTAAGCAAACTAAGCAGATTGATCCTTTAGTGTGGATTTCTAGTGATTAATTTCTTTACAAAATCTTTCTAAAGTTATTTTTTTCGCAACCTATGTTTGATCCTACCAGATCAAATACATCACCTTTGCAGGCAGAAGACAACTTATCCTACTGGAGCAGAATGTTCCTCTTTCCCAAGAATGTTGCGAGGTAAATTGACAAAATTCTTATGTCTTTTCTTTGGAGAGGTTCAAGCTCTTCATGCATAGCTTGGTCTACTGTTTCCTTTCTTTGTCAGGAGGGTGGGCTTCGTATTAAAAAGGTGGAGGAATGGAACAAAGGACAACATGTTTATCTCCTCATTTCCCTAATTAATCCACACTCCACGAATCTTTGGATAGAGTGGGCTCGAAGTACACTCGTAGGAAAATGCAAATTCTAGACTGCAAAGATTCCTTCAAACTGCTCTTGGAGTTGGCGTAATATTCTACATCTACGCCCCCTTGCACTCAAATACCTAAACTATGTCCTTGGAGATGGCAATACTTTCCTTTTATGGCAAGACCCTTGGTGTGATTTGGCCCCTTTATGCTACAAGCCAATTGATCTTCTTGTCCAGGAACTACAACTTGATTTCAATTCCCATGTAAGCTCCATCATCTCTGGTGACCAATGGTGCTTTCCAATGAACTACCATGTATGTATTATCAATCTTAAAAACAAGATTTCCGCAATCCCTATTGGTGGTAGCTACTCAGACAATATTTTATGGAATGGACGTGATATCAACACAGTCAGAGTCAGCCATATATGGGAATCCATCAGACTTAGGAGCCCCCAAAATCCTATATGGGAGATAGCTTGGCACCCTTTGTATATCCCTCGCTTCTCCTTTATTCTTTGGCTGGGTCTCCACAATAGGCTTCTTCCCCGTTATGTTCTCCCATGCTCCCTGTGCAATTCTCCTGATGAATCCATGGATCACTTGTTCTTTTCTTGCAGATATTCTTGTAAGATTCTGGGCGAGCTATTACACCTCCTGGACAAGAACCTTTCATGGACAGATTGGAATCATTTTTGGGTGACTTTCTTCTGGACGCAAATCAAAAGTTTTGGTCCTACATCAAATGCCTAGTCTTATCTGTCTTTGTCTACAAGATCTGGGGTGAAAGGAATTCTAGGATCCATAATGGTACCTTTACTCTTGAAAGTTGTTTAGCTTCCAATTGTGTTAATATAATTAAAAGTAAATTGCATAGCTCTCGGAAATTCCATAAGCTTAGCAAATTTTTTCTTGTTATCGGAATTGGTTACTTTATGGAACTTCTCATTTATAATATGGTAAACAAAGCTCAGTATGACTGCTCATGGTCAGAGGCTATGGGTTGCTCTAGGAGATGTCAGATTGCATCGGGGTTGGCATGAAGACAGCTCTTGGGCCGTCAAGGGATACATGCCATGTCAGGGGTTGTCGTGCCCGCATCAGGGGATACCTAATGACCATCAGGGGAAGGCTTACTCGTGTCAGGGGATCCGCTGCATGCATCAGGGGATCCACTACATGCATCAGGGTTTACGTTGTCAAGGGTCAGGGGAAGAGTAGCTTTGCCGAGATAAGGCTGAATACTTCTTCTTGTGTCAAGGGACTTCGAGCCAAGCTTTAGGGGAAGGTGAGCTTTGCATCAGGGGATGGTGTCATCTGGTAGCTTAGTGACGTCATCAGGGGTTCTAATTAATCTTCGGTGGATAACTATCCGCTGATGACTGCCTTTTGTCATTAGGGGATAATTATCCACTGACAGGCCTTTTGACCCGTCAGGGGATAACTGCTCGCATCAGGGTATGTCATCGACTTTAGCTGTCAAGGGACAGTTAGGACATGCTACTGTCAAGGTATGCCTATCAGTTATTGTTTGCTTGTAGTTAATTTCTTGTTCTCCTAGCTAGAGTTTATCTGTTCTAGCAGGTCGGGGGGCATGCCTCTCATTACTTTTGTAATTTTCTTTTCTTGTTTATATTATACCCAACTTAACAAAAAAAAAAAAAAAAAAAAAAAACAGTTCAAGAAATTCAGAGCTAGTAGAAAAGGTAGGAAATCGTCAAGAAAGTCTAACCCAAAGCGAGAAGGTCAAATTGTGACCTTTGACAAAAAGAAGATAAGATGCTACCACTGTGATGGGTTAGGGCACTTTGTCAATGAGTGCAAGCCTAGATCAGCTGAGAGATCTAAGAATGACAAGAACAGAAAATCAGGGTATAACCTTGCAGACAAAAAGTACAAATCAAAGAGTAAAGACCTTGATTACTGAAGGCAAATACTGGATTGACAGTGATTCTGATGAAGAAATTGTCAATTTTGCCTTGCTAACTCAAACAAATTAGTCAAGTGATTATTCAAAGGTATGTGATGGAACTCAAAAATGTAATGTGCTTAATTGAATTGATACATCTAGTATAGAAAGCATATAAAAAGACATGTCTAATTTGCAAGATAATTTTATGTCATTGACAATTGAACATGCTAGAATCAAAGAATTACATGACCAACTAAAAAAAAAAAAAAAATTCTTGAACAATTATTACCTTTTCTTTTCATTTTTTTTAGATTTACAGTTAATTGTGAAAAAGATGAGTTCTGCGTGGTGATTCTTTCTATTAGGATATTAATTAGTTTTAGGTATTAATATAGTTTTATATTAGTTATAATGATTAACATCTAAAAAGTATATCAATGTGGAAAATAATCCTATCACTGGAATTATTTAAAATTTAATATATAAATAACCCAATCGACTCAATCCCTAAACAACTCTATAACAATAATTCTATAAATAAATAAATAGTTCGTACTAGCCGAAAAGGAATTTTGAGGCAAGAATGTAGTGATTATGTGTATTGTGTAGAAATTATCGTCGAGTGCATGATGATCGGTTATTGTTTAGGGAAAAAAATGGAATTCATAAGTTAATATTTAGCAGAAATAAACTAAAAAAGGTATTTGATAACTAGATAAAATATATCGACATTGTCCTTTACAACAGCATATTTTAATAAAAATGTAAAATCCTTTAAGACACTTTTTTGAGTTTTGAGATGGAGGAGTAGAAGATGGAGTACCATTTGAATAAATTTATCTGAATTTTGTTTTTTTTTATTTTATATTCATGACATACTCCAGCTTGAATCGTAAAGATTTTTCGCTTGACCTAAATATTTTATATATAATAAAATCAATAATTTTTTTTATTTGTTTGCTCACTTTATAAATGAAACTTGAAAAGGTCAATTACAACTGATTGAATTAGGAATTTTAAGATGCTGTTGTCAATTATTTAATGGACATAGTCAATTACAAGAAAGTAGAGTCACTTTCATGCAATTACAAATGGTAGTGAGAGAAAGTGTGGGAAATGGAGAGTGGAGAGCCAAGCCAAGTCATACACGACTTCCTACTCACCACTTCTCAAAGTGGGAGAGGAGGCATAAAGGTGTGATTTTGACATCCCCATTTTCATTTTATTTGGTCCCCAGTCCCCACCACCTAAAAGCTAAAGCAGCTATATATCTCCGAATCTCCCTCTTGCAGGGAAGATTGCTTGTTTGCTACCTTGCTTTTCTTCTTTCTACTTCTGGTATCATTATATATTATATATTTCCATTATTTAATTTGTATGATAAACCCCATTTATCACTACAGTATTATTATAGAATCCAATGCAAGTACACGTAACATGCTGATAACAAGTGTATAAATGTGTCTAAATCAACACCAATATCAATTAATAATGTCAAATAAATATATAGCACTAGCTAGCTAGCATGAGTATTCAGATTTCTTTTTTTTTTTTTTTTTGTTTAATGAGTATTCGATTTCAACTCTCACAAGTTGTAAGAATAACATGAGATATGGTAGGCCTTAACCAAAATCAATCAACACATTTGATTATGTTACAAGTGACCAGATATATATTGAAACTTTGCTGTGCATATATATATGCATCAAATATATGGTGGGTATAATTATGGAATCTTTGAAAATATGGAAGGAAGAGGAATCATACAATTTATTCACATTATTTCCGCCCATAGTTTACTTTCTGTCAATGTTTGCAAGAAAGTAGAAGAGTTCAACACTTCTCAGAAAGAAATAAAGGAGATAAAAACAAATAGTTTTTAAAATTCATGCACAACACCCATAAGTTTATAATTATAATTTGTTGTATTATAATTATTTTAACTAGGATATATTTAATTAACCATTAACGATTAATATTAGGATAGTTCTAATTGTCACTGATTAGTTATGATAAATTACATTTTTTTATGATTATTAATGTCATTATTAATGTCATTGTAATTATTTTAATGAGATAAAAAGATTAATAATTGATTATTGTGATTAATTTGATTATATTTTCTTTATTAGTAACGTTTGAAACTTAATTTGCAATTGAAACCATCTCAGTCAATCAGTCGATGACTCTTATGAATTAATATATAATAATAAAACAATACATAAGAAATATAGAAGTATAGATTATGTTTATAAATTATTGCATTGTTCCTAAGCATCTGGCATTTTTATGCCAAAGGATAATACCTCTTTGTTCCTAAAATTAGAATAATATTTGACTTTTTTATATTAAATGACGATATATTAAATTTTAAATTAATATAATTTATTTAATTTTATAGGTAATAACCATTGTAATTATAATTTATAATGAACATTATTTATATTAAAAATTGCATTAGAAAATTTTATGAGCCATGCAATTTCTAATTGCTATTATTTAATTTAATATGAGTCAAAGTAATACTAATTTTGAAACAGATGAAGTATTATTTATCGAGAAAAAGACATTTAAGTGCATTTTATAGGAGGCTTTAGTTAAACAAATAAAGTAGTATTATGTTTGAAACAATGGTGTATTATTCAACGAGAAAAAAACACTTTAATGCATTTCGCGCGCATGGTGGGATGGTAGGAATGCATTTCGCGCGCATGGTGGGATGGCAGGAATTTCGCCCTAGTCAAATAAATATTTTATATTTTGATATTAGTAATTGTGATAGTAATTTTAATACTTCCAATAGTAATTTTATAATAATTTTAGTATTTTTGATAGTAATTTTAATAATTCTAAAAAATATTTTAATATTAAAGTGAAACTAATAAAAATTTCTCTAATTAAAGTAATATTTTGTATGTTAATATATACTAAAATATCATTGACTCTTATTCAAATTACTTCCACCACTTATCCCAATTGTACTAGATTCACTTTGCCCCTATTTTACATGTAAATAACACTTTATACGAATTATGTTATTAAGTATCTCTAAACTAACTTCGCCAAATTCTTCACATACAAACTTATAAAATTAAGATAATGACTACATATACTTTAGATAATTTTTTGTTATATTATTTTAGTTCATTAAGAAAATTGCTTACAATTAATAATTATATAATTACGTCTGAAGTATTATATTATATATTATATTATATAGTAGACAATATTATATAATTAAATAATTATTGTATAACATACTAATTATAGATTAAAAAGTGATGAGTTCAAAGAAATATTTTACTATTTTGTTAAAGGGAAGAGATATGAATGGTAATTCTCTAAATATAGAGAATTACTATCTAATCACTTCCCTCAAAATACATAGCACTCCATTGTAAAGAATACGTTGAAATAAGGTTTTTATCTATTTTTTTAACTTCATTCCCTAAAATACAAACAAAAGGATATGTTGCAAATACTCTAATACTAAGCGTAAAATAATTCATATATTTTCTATATACAAATAATTTCTTATGTACAGACGTTACAAGTACCCTAATACTATACCGTCTATACACACATTTAACAAAATATAAAAATGACTAGTCACAAAGAGTCGCATTATTCTCACATACATACATACATAAAAACATACATATATACATGTTGGAGCATGTTCATATATATATATATATATATATATATATATATATATATATATACACACTACTTTATTACTTACGGAGTAATATTATTATAGACTACGCACTGAACGTGTACAATGTGAAATCTTTTTGGATTGAGCATTTGATGAGTTTGATAAATTAATTATAAGGACCATGTATTTATGTTCTTACGAGAGAAACGATCTAAGTACTTTAACCTAAATGCTTCAAACAAAATATAATATATACCGGTATCATTTTTTCTCCTTCGTTTCGGTATTGGTTAGTTGCTATGTTTCTTGTTTTGTTGTTGCTTTCTTTTTTTTGGGTTTATTTTCCTAGCTAGCGGTTTGTGCTAGTAGGCCGGGGTATATCCCTCGTTATTTCAGTTTTTTTTTTCTCTTTATATCATTCCCAATTTATCAAAAAAAAAAAAAATATATATATATATATAATAGATATCGGTATCCTTTTTTTTAGGGTTAATGACATTTTAGTATTTATTGATATATAAAATACCATATTAATACGAAGTTTCTTTATTTTCATTTTAGTACTAAAATTATTATCGGAAGTACTAAAATTATTATAAAAAATATTAATTTAAAAGCGTAAAATATTTGTTTGACCGAAACAAAAAAAATTTCCATATGATTCACTGAAACGTCTTTTTCTTTTCCTTTTTTCTAATTTTATACTTATGTGAAACGTCTTTTTTCCTTTTTTCTAATTTTACACTTACGTAACAATTAATTTACAATACATAAAGACAAGCATATATATATACATAAATGCATGATGTATATATGTGAGTGTATCAATGAATGATGTGGATGGGGAAGGATCTGCGGACCAAATTCGCATTGGTATCAATAGTGTGTTAGTTTACCCTCTCATGGTGGCCAAAGGGCCACCATGTACACATGCATCCTCTCTCTCTCCCTCTCCTGAAAAGCTATTGACTTCTGAGACATTCATTCATTATTGTTATAAGCTTTGGACTAAACGATCAACTTTCGCTAAAAGCAAAACCAACAGTCAGTGATAATTGCTAATGTACTGCTCCCACCTAGCTTTTACCACTAACACGCGTCTAACTATTAATGACAATTTTAGTTTTTGTTCAGATCAATGGCACGGAAGTTACTGTATATCTCCTATTAACTATACTAATTAAATTAATCTTACAATCTTTTCTTCTTTTATGTATATTTCCTATGAAAAATAAAATAAATTATTTGTTTGAAAGTTGTTATTCCAAATAATAATTATTGAGTTAACCACAAGGAGTATTTGAAAAATGAGACCATTCTGGGCGAGTGGTCTTTCAAAAAAATAATTCTCAAACAGTGTTTCTCATTAAATTTTGTTATTATGTGTAATATTACTATCTGTTGAACAAAATTATAATATGAATAATAACATAAAACATAAGATAGTAACATAGTAAGATAAAATATATTAACTGCACAAAAAGAGTTGTAACTTATATAAACTCTACAAGAATTATTTTAATTTTTTGACAGTGGCCGCGAATTTTCTGTTGAAAAATTAAAATGTCACTTAATAATATTAATAAATCAATTAGGGACAACAACATATTATTTAGTAATATTAATATAGGTAGCATTCAACAAATATGCTAAAATTACTTTTAAACAAAAATCTTATTAAAATTATTAACGACAACATTTAAATAATATTAGATGATATGATTAAAAAATATTCCGATGTCATTGTCCGCTGTATATATTGATATGGACAAGAAGATTAGAGGAAGTATTGATAATGGCCCATTAGATCTCTCACTTTCTGCAAAAAGATATCTTTGCATGAATGACAAACACTTCAATTAGACTCGGCCATTCGTTCACTACTTTTTCAATTCACTTCTCTGTTCTTTCTTAGTTGATGTAAAAGTCCGTTTTTTTTTTTTAACGAAAGATTTTCTTTATAGTCAATTAATTCGGTTAGTTGTAAGGATTTATCGTCTGTTTAATTCAGAAAAAATTTAATACATACATACACATGAGTTTATGTAACTGACTTATAATTCACATTTCAAATTCTATCCACTAATTTTATATTATAAATTCATAATTTATCTTAAAAATTTAACTGTACGAATTAAAATAGTATCAAAAAATATAATAGTACACAAATTTTCAAATTATTTAAGTGTATAACATGATTTTTATAATTATTTAAAATTTGTATATTTTCAATGGTTAAAATATATTAATTTTTATATGATTATAAAAACTGTGTAAACGAACTCAAAAAAATCTCAAAAAATTACATATATTTTATTTTTGCATGCTATTCTAATCCGTACGGTTAGATTTTTCTCATATATACTGGAAACCAAAGCATAACACAAATGAGTATGATTATAAAAATGAGTTATAACTCAATTTCTTTTTTCTTGTATATGCTGGAAACCAAAGCATAACATGAATGGGTATGATTATAAAAATGAGTTATAATTCCATTTCTTTTTTCTTTTATATATATATATATCTCTTCTGCCAGTTTTATACTTAAAAGTAACAAGTGCAATATTTTTTTTCTTCCTTACTTCGTGATATGCTATATATTATGATAAAAAAGACCTAGGTCAAAAAAACTATCTTATTCCGCCGCATGTATATTTTCTTCTTTGTTCTCTCGTTTCAATTTCCTTTTTCGTTCTCTCGTTTTATGAACAAATTTTTTTTAATCTAACTCAGTTGTTAAAAAAACTTTTTTTTGTTACAGATCAGATAAGCATATCTCAGGTTGACATTTTTATCAGATTTTTCGCTATTCACCTTTTTAATTTTAAAATGAGTGATAACGATAGAATATATGATACTGATACATTTTTTGATGATTCAAATTCTGATACAAGTATTGTTAAGTATAAATGATGATGATGATTTTAGTTTTGTTTGTGCATCTGTACATACTCAGAGTGTTCTATAAACCTAAGTATTTGCACACATTTTGCATCCACTGATGATCAACTTAGTCATCAGGGGATGAAGTATTATACACTAGACAAGTCATCAGTTGAAACTTCTAAAGGACTTGATAGTGAAGAGGGATGTTTGTTGTTACTCAAAAACACTTAAGTATTCCGCACATCAGACATTCCAAACAAAATCAACAAAGATTCAGTGATTAAAACCATCAGGGAAATTTGTCAGGGGAACCCATCAGGGGATGACAAAGTCAGGCCAACTTGTCAAGAGAATGCGTCAGGGTATGGTAGTGGCAAGCCAAACTCATTAGGGGGAACACGTCAGGGCATGACATTGACATGTCAACCTGTCAGGGGAATACATCAGAGTATGACAATGTCAAGCTAACCCGTCAGGGGGAATACTCAGCACTGCATCAGTGGAAGCCATCAGTGTATACGTTGAGTTTTAACGTTAGGGCATCAAGAAACACTTAGATAACTCAAGTGAAGTTTGAAGCATTGATCGAGTCTTAGATAGGACTTGTCATCAAGGGATCCAGAAGCACTGATCAAGTTCACATTAGGGCTTGTCGTCAGTGGATAGTTATGGCTGCATACATTCGTCATCAGGTCTTACACGCAAATCAATGAAGCTTGTTACAGAAGCAAGATATATAAACTGGAAAGATATTTCTTGAAGTTTGGTGGTCCAATGACAACTCTCGATTATTAAATGCACACAAATCAGGGGAAGAAAAAGAAGCAATAAAAACAACAACAGTTTGACACATCATTCCAAAAAAGACATCTATGTGACATATATGCGGTTAAGTTGAAAAGAGCAACACATCCAAGCATGTGGATTCAACTACTGATCTTCTATATATGCAAAAAAGTTCTCATTAAATCAGAGTGGAAAAATCTAACGGATCAACCATTATACAGAAGCACACAAACATTAGAGAAGCTTTGAAACATTTTTGAGAGAAAATATTCAAAGAAATATTGTAACTAGTGAGTGTGAAAAAGAAATTGTAACTTGTTACAGAATTTGTAGCTGATTAATCACATTTGTGATTAACCAGATTTCTAGAAAAATCTCAAGTTTTAATACAACTATTTTAACTTGAATGCTTGTGTGTTCTTTTTAAAGTCAATAAAGTTTTTCTGATAATATAACTATTTCCATCTGTGCTTAACAAAGTTCTTAAAGATCGAAAAGATTTGAGTGTTTGCATTCATCACCCCTCCCCCCCCCCCCCCCCCCCCCCCCCCCCCCCCCCCCCCTTCTACCCTGTTCTACAAACACTTGAACCTATTTTGTTCTAACAAGTATGAATGCTGAGAACGAAGAACATCATATTGACAAAGAAAATAATTTCGAACAACAAAATAACTTGAATCACAAAGAAAAAATAAATTTAGACAGTGATGGTGTTTGTCCTCCGTATGTGGGTCAAATATTTACAAGTATATTTGAAGCTAAAAAATAATATAATGCATATTCTCATAATAGTGGATACGAAGTCAAAATTTTAACGAGCAAAAAACATTCGGGGTCAAATCAATTATCTGATAGACTATATGCATGTAGAAAAGCAAGTAGATCTATTTAGAAAAAAAATTGTTTGAAAATGAAAATGATGATGAAAGTATAATCCGGAGGAAGAGAGATAATATTGAATGCACAATGTGCAAAGCCAAAATGTTCGTTGTTCATAACGTGCAAAATAATAGTTGGCGTGTAACAAAAGTGAAATTAAATCACAATCATTCAATAGTAACGCCTAGTAAAATAGATTTCATGGCAACACACAAAAATGTAACTATTGCCGATAGAGAGTTAATCAATCTACTCCACTGATCAAAATTCAAACTGAGTTTGATCATGAATGTATTGAGTACAATGAGTGGTGGAAGGACAAACATTAAATTCACCGTCGAAGATATTCGAAATGTTATATGCAACTTGCGACATGACGCATTTGATGCAAATGATGCACAAGAAGTTTTGATGGTTTTAAAGAGACTCAAGTCAAAAAGTCTTGAAAATTTCTTTTACAATATAAAAGTTGATGAAGAGAATCGCATTGTATGTATCATGTGGGTAGATTCTCGATCAATTATTTGTTATAGAAATTTTGGAGACTTAGTGACCTTTGACACCACTTACAGAACAAATAAATATGAGATGCCATTTGTTTCAATTACGGGAGTTAATCATCATTATAGTCTATTTTATTTGGGTTTGCCTTTATCAAGGATGAAACGAAAGCTACATTTGTTTGGGTATTGAAAAATTGGCTAGAAGTGGTTGAGAATAAAATTCCATTGACGATCATAACTGATCAGGATAGAGTAATGAACAATGTCATTGCTACCATATTGCCTTCCACCAATCATTTGATATGTACGTGGCATATCAGTAACAAATTTCCCAAGAAACTTCATCATTTATATAATAGTTACAAAAAGTTTAAGGAAGACTTCGATAGGTACGTATCCATTTTTATAAATAGTCGAAGTTAAATTGCCAATATTTTTTTGTTGTTGGTTTATAATATGTTGTTATTGTAGGAGTTTGTATTCAGTGACAACTGCCGAATTCGAGGAAAGGTGGGCAAAATTGATGGAACAATATGATTTACAACATCACGAGTGGCTTCAATTTATATATAATATAAAGGAGAAGTGGATCGGAGCATACTCAAAGTCATATTTTGCTACAAGGATGACTACAACCGGGAGAAGTTAATCCATGAACAGTTTTTTTGATTAATACGTAAATAATTATACCGGTTTGAAGGATTTTGTGATTAACTCACAAATAGCCATTGAGAAACTGCTAGAACTAAATAAGCTCAAGTGTTTGTAGAAGGGGGGTTGAATACAAACACTCAAAACTTTTTGCCCTTAAAAATTTGTTAAGCACAACAGGAAATAGCTACATGATAAGAAGAACAATAGTGAATATTAAGATGAACACACACACATTCAAGTTAAAACTGTTGTATTAAAATTTGATGCTTTTCTGGAAATTTGTTTAATCACAAATGTGATTAATCAGCTACAATCTATAATGAATTACAGCTTCTATTTCACACTCACTAGCTTCTTATTTTCTTTGAATATTTCTCTCAAGATATATTACTAAGCTCCTCTCTAGTGTCTGTGTGCTTCACTCTATTGGTTGTGATCCGTTGGAGTCATTGGGTGCCAAACAAACGGATGTAGTTTCGGACGGAGGAAGAATAACTCTTGCTTGGAAGGAAATATCCTTAGATTTATTCTCTATTAATGCATTTGCGGGATGTTCGTTAGGAAGTTCATGTCAACATGTTGTTACTTTACTTGTTAATGTTGAGTTAAGCAACTTCGAGATTTAGTAGAGAGTTAGTCATTAGAGATTGGTGTCAGGGGTTGTTTAGGCATCAGGGACTAAGGATGATGTCATCAGCAGATCTTTTATCGCATCAGAGATTACGGATGATGTCATCATTAGCGGATAAGTTGTACATAAGAGACTAAACTAGTCATCAGAGACTAATTTAGCCCATCAAGGGATAATTAGTCTCCGACAGTCTATTTCATCCGTCAGGGAATGATTTAGTCTCCGATAGTGTATTTGATTCGTTAGGGGATAATTAGTCTCCGACACTCAATTATCCACTGACGAGTATAGTTGCTTTATTTTTTATACTTTATTATTTTTTGTGTTTATTTCAGTAATTGTTTCCTATTTAAAATAGGTTTGTTATTTTCCTTATTGGATTAGATTTCTTTCCAATTAGGATTAGGTTTTCTTGATTATTCAGCTTATAAATAGTTGTTCATAATGCATGGAAGGGACAGACTTTGATTAATAAATTGTGTGAGTTTTTACTTTCGATTATCCTGAAAGTTGGTGGTTAATTCCTTTATACTTTCACATCTGATTTGTTTTAGCTTGCGGGTGATTAATTTCTTTAACCAACTAAAACAAATTGATCCTTTAGTGTTGATTTTTGGTGATTAATTTCTTTACGAAATCTTCCTAAAGTTATTTTTCCGCAACCTGTGTTTGATTCTACCAAATCAAATACATCATCTTGGTATCAGAGCTTTGATGGACGAGTTGTTCTTGCATTATTCTACAACTTGCAACATCAATGGTTGGAGAAGAAGAACAAATTCCATGGGGACTTACCATGGAGCAAGCCTAGAACTTGCGACAGGATAGACAAATAAATGATTTGACTAAAAGAATAAACGAGATCCTCGCACGACTAGATCGAAGAAACCTTTCCACAAGTCCAAACCGAAGTACAAGATCTGCCCGCACTTTAGATTCATAAAGAAAAGAAGTGGCCAGACCAGTACCTAGGAGGTAGAGAGACAATGCTGATGACGATAAGAGTCTGAGGTTAGATATCCTAGACTTCGATGGCAGCATAAAGCCTGAAAATTTCTTAGAGTGGTTACAAAGAATTGAGAAAGTCTTTGAATATAAGGACTATGATGACCGTAAGAAGTTCAAGGTGGCAGTATTAAAATTCACGGGTTACGCTAATCTGTGGTATGAAAACTTGAAGAACGAAAGAAGAAAAGAAGGCAAGACATGGATTTGTTCTTGGGAAGCCTTGAAGAGCAGAATGAAGAAACATTTCCTACCCATAGACTACGTATAAGACGTAGTCTTGAAATTACAAAGTTTCAAACAAGGGGCACTGTCGGTGGAAGAATACATGGTGGAGTTTGAGAAACTCACCATGTTATGTGATCTTGAAAAAAGGACGGAACACAAGATTGCTAGGTTCTTAACAGGGCTAAACAATAATATTGCCAAGAGGGTGGAGATACAACCCTACTAGTCCTTTGAAGAAGTATGCAAGGTGGGTATGAGAGTTGAGAAACATGTCAAGGCCAAGACCAATAATTATATATGACTAGTAAATAAAACGGTGGAAAGAGTCAAAAGCGAAAGGAGGAACGAGGCACCATCTGCGCCAAAATTCACTCCTACCTTTGTCAAGTTCAAGAAGGACAAAGGTAAGGTTTCTACGCCATTGGCAACAGAAGATAGACGAATTTGCTTCAAGTGTAAAGGCTACGGACACATGCAACGCGATTGTCCTAGCAACAGAGTAATGACTCTCTATGATGTTGAAGAGATTGAGGCATCCTATGCTTCTAGGGAGAGAGAAAAACTTGAAGAAGAGGAGTCAACTAGCTGGAGAGAAACTGAAGAAGATTTCGAGGCTGATTCTGAAGAGGAGCCTGAAACTCATGTTTCACAGTTGATAGTCCAGAGATTGTTACAAGCGAAACCAGTCCCATTGGAAGTCGACCAAAGGGACAAGATATTCATGACCAGAGTTCTAGTGAAGGACAAACTATGGAATCTGATAATTGATACCGGAAGTTGCACTAACGTGGTCTCTATGACGTTAATTGACAAGTTAAATTGGCTGACAACACCCCACCCTAAACCATACAAATTACATTGGCTAAGTGATGGAGGGGAAGTGAAAGTAACCAAGCAAACACTGATTTCTTTTGAAATTGGCAAATTCAAGATCAAGTGTTGTGTGACGTTTGTGTCATGGATGCATGCCACATACTGTTGGGTAGACCATGGTAGTATGATAGATTTGTCAAGTACGATGGCAGGACAAATGTATACATTGCCAAGGTAGGCGATAAGAAGACGGCTCTTAAACCTTTATCTTCTTTTGGTGCACGTAAGGAGAGCTTAATGGTAACGAAAAAACAATTCAATATTGAATTTGCACAAGAGGGACAAGGCTACTTGTTGATTGCTATTGGGTTTCAAGTTGAGCAAGTATAGGGGAAAACAAATGGAGCCTTAGAAGAATTATTGACAGAATTTCAGGATGTGTTTCCTGAAGACTTACCATCAGGCTTACCACCTATTAGGGGGATTGAGCACCAGATTGATCTAATTCCAGGTGCATCATTACCTAACAAGGCAGCTTATAGATGTAACCCTCAGGAGGCTTAAGAAATACAGAGACAGATTGAGGAGTTAATGGAGCGGGATTATGTACGAGAAAGCATGAGTCCTTGTGTTGTATCGACTTTAGTGGTACCAAAGAAGGATGGAACATAGAGAATGTGCATTGATAGTAGAGCAGTAAATAACATTACTATCAAATACAGATTTCCAATTCCGAGACTAGATGATCTGCTGGATGAGCTACATGGTTCAACGGTGTTTTCCAAGATAGATCTTCGTAGTGGTTACCACCAGATTCAGATGAGAGAAGGCGACAAATCGAAGACAACATTCAAGACAAAAGTAAGATTGTATGAATGGCTAGTCATGCCTTTCGGTCTTAGCAATGCACCAAGTACCTTCATGAGGCTGATGAATGAGATACTCAAACCTTTCTTAGGAAAGTTTGTTGTGGTGTACTTAGATGACATACTAATCTATAGCAAGAACAAGGAAGAACACTTTCCTTTTATATATTCTCGCAATTTAGCAAAAAAAAAAATATGTTAAGGAAGCAAAAGCTTTATGCCAAGTTGGAGAAGTGTTACTTCTTGGTGCCTAGCACAACCTTCCTAGGGTACATAGTTTATGGGGATGGAATTTCAGTTGATCCATCAAAAGTGGAAGCTATCAAATCTTGACTAGTACCAACTATAGTAACGGAGGTGAGATCTTTCCATGGTCTTGCTTCGTTTTACAGAAGATTTGTTAGAAATTTCAGTAGTGTGGTTACACCCATTACTGAATGCATAAAGAAAGGGAAATTTGAGTGGACGGAAGCTGCTCAAAAGGCGTTTGAGAAGGTGAAGGAACTACTGTGCAACACGCCGGTCTTAGCTCTACCAGATTTTGTGTGGCGCCCCCGAAAATCCCCCAAGCCGGGCCCCGGACACTGTCAGCGATTTGGGTGACAGTCCTCGAAATCCCCAGGCTGAAACCCCGGGCTGCACCAGAAAACTACAACACAACATCACAACCGCAAAACAAATAACACATCCAAGCATTAACAACATACCTGTGGGAAATATTTTCCCAAATTCATCATTAAAAAAAAATCTTAAGGTCCACATCATCTTACAAAACCTCAAAACTTGAAAATAAACAAACTGCAGCGGAAACAAGACTTTAGATGGCTCATATGGCCTTACAACTTAAACATACTTAAGCAATTCTCTCCTTCCCTCTCTTAGGGGACTCTGCCTTCACGACATAACCTGAAAAACATTCATAGCATTCCACATGAGCGTTTACGCTCAGCAAATATATATTCACAAGCTAGAAGAAAAGATAATTCCAGAGCTTTAGTATTCATTGAGGTTGGGCGAAGCAATGCCAACACCTCCTGAAAAATCAATCAACATGTATCATTTAGGGTTCCCGAGTGATATCAAGGGGTTGACCCTTTCTCAATAAATCAAGATTCGCCCTTTACTCATCAGATAATGTATTACTTGACCAGACTGATCATTATCTGACTACCTTACATAATCAAATTTCATCCCAGCTGGTCAGCCTGGTCGTTTGATTCATCATTTGACATACGTAGTCCTTCGCAGAAAGCATATGGTCTGCGGAAAAAAATCTCATTACCGATGCCTTGCCTCAGTCTATCATTCTTTATCATCATTGGCCAGAATACCAGACGAAAGTATTCAACAACCCCTTAACTTTCCATATGGGTATATCTTCTTGTAAACATTTTCTAAATTTTGAATAGCCTTGACGTGCTGAACAATTAAAAGCAGTGACTGTCAACAACACATATTGGCGTGCTTAACATTTAAAAGACAGTGATCATCACAAGCGGAACTATATATCCATACAGAAGTTACTTGGGTGTGCATACAAGTCCATGACTTGTAACACCCAAACATCATTTTTATCATCATTTGGTGTGCTAGGAACTTTAAACAACTAGCAAACACCCAATAACACATAGTTCAAACATCAAGATTTTTCACGCACATCGGATTCAATGATCGTACGTTACTTAATCATAAAAGAGATCATCATCATGCATAGGCATTAACATCATTCATTTACGTAAATCGAATCAATGATTCTACATAATCAGTAAGAAAGAAAGTGGAGTGAATATATACTTGCCTTGGTCCTTAGCTAAAATTCACTATATTGGTTGAAAAAGGTTTCTGCATAACATCATTGTGGGTATATCATGAGAAATCCAAACTTAATAAATGGCTATTCATATAGAAAATGGCTATCAGGGCATGAGGTTGCCCATCGGGGAAAAATTTCACTCGTCAGAGACTATTTAACTCATCAGAGACTGCTGACATCATCTTTACTCATCGGAGACTAAGGATGACCTCATCGGAGACTAACATTTCAGAGATTGATGCTGACGTCATCAGAGACTAACATCAACATAGTCAGAGACTAATGCTGATGTCATCAGAGACTAACATCAACACAGTCGGAGACTAATGCTGACGTCATCAGAGACTAACATCAACACAGTTGGAGACTAATGCTGACGTCATCAGAGACTAACATCAACACAATCGGAGACTAACTTTAGAAGTTGTCTCAGATACAGGGTTGTCTTCCTCACTTCTCCAAAGGTGGTGATCTCAACTACAACTTCATAAATCAACTCTCAACATGCTTTAAGCTATGAGCAACACTTCTAGACACAAAAGAATATAATCCTTTCTTTTTCTTTCTTAAAGACTTTCTCCTACAACTAAACTTCTCGGATACCAAGCAAAAAGAAAGGCAAAAGAGAACTTAAGATTCTTACCTCCTGGGTTGACGAAAGAGATCAAAGCTTGTTTGAAAGTGATTGTCCAAAAGGGAGAACTTGAAACTAAACAGAGATGGTAGGTTTAAAGAAGAACTTTGGAAAAAGGAAATCTTTAGAAAAGAGACTGAAATGTTCCTCCGAATGAGGTATTTATAGTAGGCTGAGTTTAAGCTTTGAAATAAAATGATTGGTTAAACTGGACGGTAAAAACGACTGCTCATCATGATTCTTAGCAGCTAAGCATCGTAATAAGCCTGCTGTCCTACATGCACATACGTTTAATCCACTTGATGACACACAAGCAGCTTATTAATCAAATTAACATACGTACACAATGATGTCATCATACTTAGGTTCTTAAGTCCTTCATGAGATTTAACCAGTCTAGACGCAAAGCTTCTTTAAACAATTACGGATGTCACCAAACATAAACATCATTGCTTATCCTTGCAACCAACAATCAAACAACAATAACCCTTTAATGGATCCGAAAATATTTAGACATTCAAAAACATCATATATTAACTATACACGTTAATATATAGAGAGGAGAAAGAAAAAAAATAAAATATGAATAAATAAATTATTTATAGATAAACAAATTTTCTGGGTCGTTACATTTTGCAAGTCCTTTCGAAGTAGAGTGTGATGCAAGTGGAGTGGATATAGGGCTGTCCTAGTGCAGAAAAAGAGGCCTATTACTTACTTTAGTGAAAAGTTGAATGGAGCAAGGCTTAACTATTCGACCTATGAGAAAGAGTTTTACGCGATAGTGAGAGCACTTGACCATTGGAGCCACTATTTACGTCCGAGTTATTTCATATTGCATTTAGACCATGAGGCTTTGAAGTACATTCATGGACAGCAAAAACTTAATCCTTGTCACGCCAAGTGGGTTGAGTTCTTACAAACTTTTAATTTCTCTTCCAAGCATAAGTAGGGAAAGGACAATGTGGTTGCTGATGCATTGGCACGAAGATACACCTTGTTGGGCGTCATGAGTTCAAAATTGCTTGGGTTTGAATTGATTAAAAAGTACTACAAGTTGGACGTTGACTCCCAACCAATTATTGAATCGTGTTCACGAAGTACTACTGGTAGTTATGTGTTTCAAGATGGATTTCTGTTTAAAGGAAACTGTTTGTGCATTCCATCTTGCTCAATTCAAGAGTTGTTGGTAAGGGAAGCTCATGGGGGAGGAGTAGCCAGACACTTTGGCATTACCAAGACTTTGGTAATATTACAAGAGCATTTTCATTGGCCAAAGATGCAGGGTGATGTAACTAGTATTATTGCGAGATGTGCTACATGTCAAAAGACCAAAAGTACATTCCATCAGGGTCTTTATACTCCATTGTCGGTACCCGATTCTCCTTGGGAAGATGTGTCAATGGATTTCGTTGTTGGATTGCCACGCACACAAAGAGCTAATGATTCAATTTTGGTTGTGGTGGATCAGTTTTCAAAGGTGGCACATTTTCTAGTTTGTCATAAAACTAATGATGCATCTCGAATGGTTGATTTATATCTGAAAGAAGTGGTTCGATTGCATGAGATTCCAAGAACCATAGTCAGTGATCGAGATACAATGTTCATGAGTTACTTCTGGAAGACACTATGGAAACTGTTGGGCACTAAATTGTGTTTCAGTACTTCACATCATCCTTAAACGGATGGGCAAACTGAAGTGACCAACAGAACTTTAGGAGTCTTGTTGCGTGGGTTGGTGAGTAAAACTACAAAAGATTGGGATGTCAAGCTTGCACATGCCGAGTTTGCATACAATAGATCTTCTACTTACACCACGAAGCATTCACCTTTTGAAGTGGTGTATGGTGAGAATCCAAGAATTCCAGTGGATTTAATTCCTTTGCCAAAGGGTGAGTATGCCCATTCTGATGCAAAGGCGAAGGCTCAAGCTATGATGAAGTTGCATGCACAAGTGTGAGCTAGAATTGAGAAAGTAAATGCAAGGTACAAGCTTCTAACCAATAAGCATCAAAAACAACCTGACTTTCAAGTGGGTGATCTTGTTTGGTTGCATCTGAGGAAGGAAAGGTTCCCTAACTTGCACAAGCATAAGTTAATGCCTCGTTCTGAGGGTCCTTTCAAGATAGTTGAAAAAGTTAACAACAATGCCTTCAAGTTGGAGTTGCCAGGAAATTATGGGGTAAGCACAACATTCAACATTGGTGATTTGACTCCTTATATTCGTGACGACGATGTGGCTCAATTGAGGATAATTGTTTCCGAAGAAGAGGAGCATGATCCGTTGGAGTCATTGGGTGCCAAACAAACAAATGCAGTTTCAGACGGAGGAAGAATAACTCTTGCTTGGAAGGAAATATCCTTAGATTT
>CM025787.1:12637096-12668016 GCA_014636745.2 Centella asiatica | reverse complement strand
TTTTTGTACAATAGGAAATAGCTACAATACTTAGAAAAACAATAACAGATAATCAGATGAACACACATATTCAAGTTAAAATAGATCTATTAAAACTTGAGATTTTTCTAGAAATTTGATTAATCACAACTGTGATTAAGTAGCTACAAATTCTGTAATGAATTATAGCTTCTAATTCACACTCACTAGCTTCTCACTTTGTTTGAAATATTTCTCTCTAGATATATTACAAAGCTGCTCTAGTGATTTGTACGCTTCAGTGTTTGTTGATCTGTTGGATTGAAATTTTTGTAATGAAAACTCTTTTGCATATATAGAAGATCAGTGGTTGAGACCTAGAGGAATTTTAAGTGACTACGTACGTTCATACAAGGAGGGATCATGCGGGCACAGTTAGGCCAGCTGTATACCGTATGGTTAGCAGATCCAGCGGTTTTAGCCCCCGATGGATATTTTTACTTCAAGGAAGTTATGCTTTGTTTTAAGAAGGATTACACATTTGTTTATCATCAGTAGTCCTAAAAAAAATTCCTTAAAGATTTCTGAGGCATTAATATTGATTCACTAAGCCTCTTAACAAAAATTGAATTCTTTGAAACATTCCAGATTTGTTTTTCCCAAATTATTTATATACTTGCTGGGCGTAAATCGCTAATTCTTGTTGAATTTTAATGCCTTGCAGGACAAAATATAAAGGTTGAGCCCTCAGACAAGGGAAAGACAAAAATGATCGGTTTCTGAGTTAAACAAACTCTATGTAGTGCCGATAAGAAAGGAAGGAAAGAAGAAGATCCGAAAGTGATGTGTTGTATCATAGTGTAGAGATAAACTAGCTTCCGTTGTCAATGTATTATTTTGGGTTGTAATAACTCTTTATTACCGTTTCCTTCAGTAATTATTCTATAAGTGGATGTGTGGTTATCTTTTCCTTCTTTTGACGAAGCCCTGATCTAGTGAGGGATCTTGGGGCCGTCATAGCCGGGTGGTATGCCCCTCATTATTTCTGTATCTTTCTTTTCTTTCTATTTTATTCCCAATTTAACAAAAAAAAAAAAGTAGCTTCGCGACTTAGCCGAGAGATAATCATCAGAGACTGGCGTCAGGGGATGCTTCTGGCGTCAAGGGATGTTTAGGCATCAGGGACTAAGGATGATGTTTAGGCATTAGGGACTAGTCTAGTCAACAGAGACTAATTAAACCCGTCAGGGGATAATTAGTCTCTGATTGTCTATTTCACCCATCAGGGAATGATTTAGTCTCCGATAGTGTATTTGATCCGTCAGGGGATAATTAGTCTCCGACGTTCAGTTATCCACTGATGGGTATAGTTGTTTTATTTCTTGTACTCTATTATTATTTTTCATGTTTGTTTAGGTAGTTATTTCCTATTTGGAATAGGCTTGTTAGTTTCCTTAAGATATTAGATTTCTTTCCTTTGTAATATCTTTTCCAATTAGGAGTAGGTTATTATTCAGCTTATAAATAGTTGTTCATAATGTATGGAAAATTCAGACTTTAATTAATAAAATTGTGTGAGTTTTTACTTATGATTATCCTGAAAGTTGGTGGTTGAGTCCTTTATACTTTCAAAACCTGATTTGTTTTAGCTTGCGGGTCATTAATTTCTTTAAGCAAACTAAACAAATTGATCCTTGATTTCGGGTGATTAATTTCTTTACGAAATCTTCCTAAAGTTATTTTTCCGCAACTTGTTTTTGATCCCACCAGATCAAATACATCATCTTGGTATCAGATCTTTGGTGGACGGATTGTTCTTGGCTTATTCTACAACCTACAATCGAATGGTTGGAGAAGAAGAACAAATTATTCCACGAGGACTTACCATGGAGCAAGCACAAAACTTGCGCCGCAATAGACAAATCAATCACCTAACTGAAAAGATGGACGAGTTACTAGCCAGGTTGGATTGAAGGAACCCTTCTACGAGTCCAAACAGAAGTATGATATCTGCTCACACTTCAGACTCAGAGGGAGAAGAAGTGGCTAGACCAGCGCCGCGAAGATAGAGAGAAAACGCAGATGATGACAAAGGTTTGCGACTTGATATTCCATATTTTGATGGCAGTATGAAGCCTGAGAAATTATTGGAATGGTTGCAACGTGTGGAGAGAGTCTTTGAATATAAAGACTATGATGACCACAAAAGATTTAAAGTGGCGGTATTAAAGTTCACGGGTTATGCCAACTTGTGGTATGAAAATTTGAAGAATAAAAGAAGAAGAGAAGGCAAGGCACGCATCGGGTCTTGGGAAGCTTTGAAAAGTAGGATGAAAAAACGTTTCGTACCCACAAACTACATGCAGGATGTGTTCTTAAAGCTACAAAGTTTCAGGCAAGGGGCATTATCAGTAGAAGAATACATGGTGGAGTTTGAAAAACTCACCATGCTGTGTGATCTTGAAGAAAGGGCAGAACATAAGATCGCTCGATTCTTAACAGGACTAAACAACAGTATTGCCGAAAGGTTGGAATTACAACCCTACTGGTCCTTTGAAGAAGTATGTAAGGTGGCCATGAGAGCTGAAAAATATGCGAAGGCCAAGGTCACTAATTATGTGCGACCAGTAAACAAACCGGTGGAGAGAGGCAGAGTAGAAAGGAGGAACGAGGCACCACCTACGACGAAATTCACTCCTACCTTTGACAAATTTAAGAAAGACAAAGGTAAGGCTTCTACACCACTAGCAACGGAAGATAGACGAATTTGCTTCAAGTGTAAAGGCTACAGACACATGCAATGTGATTATCCTAGTAACAGAGTGATGACTCTCCACGACATAGAAGAGATTGAGGCATATTATGCATCGAAGGAAAGGGAAACACTTGAAGAAGAGGAGTCAAATAGCTGTGGGGAAGCCAAAGATGATTTTGAGGCTGACTCGGAGGAAGAGCCTGAGACGCATGGCTCACAGTTGAAAGTCCGAAGATTATTGCAAGCCAAACCAGTCCCATTGGAAGCTGACCAACGGAATAAAATATTCATGACCAAAGTGCTGGTAAAAGAAAAACTGTGCAATTTGATAATTAGCACGGGCAGCTGCACCAATGTTGTTTCTACTATGTTGATTGATAAATTGAATTGGCTAACAACACCCCACCCTAAACCATACAAATTACATTGGCTAAGCGATGGAGGGGAAGTGAAAGTAACAAAGTAAGCACTGATTTCCTTTGAAATTAGCAAATTCAAAGATCAGGCGTTGTGTGATGTTTGTGTCATGGATGCATGCCACATACTATTGGGTAGACCATGGCAGTATGACAGGTTTGTCAAGTCTGATGGCCGAACAAATGTATACATTGCCAAGGTAGGCAATAAGAAGACGACTCTGAAACCCTTATCCTCTCTTGATGCATGCAAAGAGAGTTTAATGGTGACGGAAAAACAATTCAAGTCAGAATTGGCACAAGAGGGACAGGGCTACTTGTTGATTGCTATTGGATTTCAAACTAAGCAAGTGCAAGGAAAAACAAATGGAGCCTTGGAAGAATTATTGTCAGAATTCCAGGATGTGTTCCCCGAAGATTTGCCACCAGGCTTACCACCTATTAGAGGAATTGAACATCAAATTGATTTAATTCCTGGGGCGTCATTACCTAACAAGGTAGCTTACCAATGTAACCCTCAAGAGGCACGGGAAATACAAAGGCAGATTGAGGAATTAATGGAGAGGGGCTATGTAAGGGAAAGCACGAGCCCTTGTGCTGTTCCAACTTTGGTGGTACCAAAGAAAGATGGAACATGGAGAATGTGCATTGATCGTAGAGCAGTGAACAACATTACTATCAAGTACATATTTCCAATTCCAAGATTAGATGATTTGCTAGATGAGCTGCATGGTTCAGTGATATTTTCCAAGATTGATCTACGGAGTGGCTATCATCAAATCAGAATGAGGGAAGGTGATGAGTGGAAGATAACATTTAAGACAAACGTGGGTTTGTATGAATGGCTGGTCACGCCTTTTGGCTTAAGCAATGCACCAAGTACCTTCATGAGGTTGATGAATGAGGTACTAAAACCCTTCTTGGGAAAATTTGTTGTGGTGTAGTTGGATGATATACTTATATATAGTAAAAATGTTGAAGATCATCTTAGACACTTGAGATTGGTGTTTGAAATGTTGAGGAAGCAACAACTATACACCAAGTTGGAGAAGTGTTACTTCTTGGTTCCTAGCGTAACCTTCCTAGGCTATTTAGTGTCAAAAGATGGAGTTTCGGTTGATCCATCAAAAGTCGAGGCTATCAAGTCTTGGCCGGTACCAACGATGGTAACAGAAGTGAGATCTTTCCATGGACTTGCTTCGTTCTATAGGAGATTTGTTAGAAATTTCAGTAGTGTGGTTGCACCTATTACTGAATGCATAAAGAAGGGAAAGTTCGAATGGACGGAGGCTGCTCAAAGAGCATTTGAAAAGGTGAAGGAGCTGTTATGTGACACACCAGTGTTAGCTCTACCTGATTTTTCAAGTCCTTTTGAAGTAGAGTGTGATGCAAGTGGAGTTGGCATAGGAGCTGTCCTAGTACAAAAGAAAAGGCCCATTGCTTATTTTAGTGAAAAGCTCAATGGTGCAAGGCTGAACTACTCAACTTATGATAAAGAGTTCTATGCAATAGTGAGAGCTCTTGACCATTGGAGTCACTATTTGCGACTGAGCCACTTTATATTGCATTCGAACCATGAGGCCTTAAAGTATATTCATGGTTAGCAGAAACTGAATCCTCAGCATGCTAAGTGGGTTGAGTTCTTACAATCCTTTAATTTCTCTTCAAAGCATAAACAGGGCAAAGATAATGTTGTGGCTGACATATTATCAAGAAGATATACTTTGCTGGGGGTACTGAGTTCAAAATTGCTTGGTTTTGAATTGATCAAAAAGTATTACAAACTAGACGTGGACTTCCAACCAATTATTGAATCGTGATCACGAGGTACCGTTGGTAGTTACTTATTCCAAGATGGTTTTCTATTCAAGGGAAATTATTTGTGCATTCCATCCTGCTCAATTCAGGAGTTGTTAATAAGGGAGGCTCACAGAGGAGGATTGGCTGGGCATTTTGGCATTACCAAGACTTTGGCGATATTACAAGAGCATTTTTATTGGCCAAAGATGCAGGATGATGTAACTGGTATAATTGAGAGGTGTGCTACTTGTCAGAAGACAAAAAGTACATTTCATCAGGGTCTTTATACTCCACTACCGGTGCCAGATTCTCCTTGGGAAGATGTCTCAATGGATTTTATCGTGGGATTACCTCAAACACAACGGGGTAATGATTCAATTATGGTAGTGGTGGATCGATTTTCCAAGATGGCACATTTCCTAGCTTGTCAAAAAACTGATGATGCATCTTGAGTGGCTGATATATATTAAAAGAAGTGATTCGATTACATGGGATTCCACAAACCATAGTCAGTGACCGAGATACCAAATTCATGAGCTATTTTTGGAAGACGCTATGGAAGCTGTTGGGCACTAAGCTGTGTTTCAATACTTCACATCATCCACAAACGGATGGACAAACTGAGGTGACCAACAGAACTTTAGGAGTCTTGTTGCATGGGTTGGTGAGCAAAACTACAAAAGATTGGGATGTCAAGCTTGCACATGCCGAGTTTGCCTACAATAGATCTCCTGCCTACGCCACAAAACATTCCCCCTTTGATGTGGTATATGGCGATATGGCGAGAATCCTAGAATTCCAGTGGATTTAATTCCTTTACCAAAGGGTGACTATGTCCATGTTGATGCAAAAGCGAAGGCTCAGGCTATGGTGAAACTGCATGCACAAGTGTGAGCCAGAATTGAAAAGGTTAATGCAAGGTACAAGGCTCTAACCAATAAGCATAGGAAGCAACCTGATTTCCAGGTAGGTGATCTTGTTTGGTTACATCTAAGGAAAGAAAGGTTCCCTAACTTATGCAAGCATAAGTTAATGCCTCGGTCGGAGGGTCCTTTCAAGATCGCGGAAAAGGTTAACAATAATGCCTTCAAGTTGGAGTTGCCAGGTGATTATGGTGTAAGTACAACCTTCAATATCGGTGATTTAGCTCCTTATATTCACGATGAAGATGTGGCTCAATTGAGGACAATTGTTTCTGAAGAAGAGGAGGATGATCCGTTGGAGTCATTAGGTGTCAAACAAATAGGTGCAGTGATGTAGGGTGTTTAAGCCTACAGCCTCAGGTAGTTTAAATCAACTTATTGATGTATGCATAAGAAGATGATTTAAGGGTCTTGAACGAATCACACGTTCAATGCTATTCAAATCACACGAATCGGGTTTTGTTTATATCTCACAAACAAGAAGAAACTGCAGAATAATTCTGAATTTTATTAATTAATGAACTATATCTTTGTTATACAATATGAGCAGCTATTAAGATTCCTAATCCTAATTGGAAAGAATAATACATTGGAAAGAAATCTAATCCAATAGGGAAAGGAAACAAACCTATTAAAACTAGGAAAAAAATACGAAAATAAATAAAATACATGAAAAATAATAACCAAAACTATCCCCTGACAAGCTATCAGAGATTAATTATCCCCTGACGGACAAATTTGCCTATCGGAGACTAGCTATCCCCTGACAAGCAAATTACACTGTCGGAGACTAAGGATCCCCTGACGCCCGTAGTCTCTGATGTTGAATTCTATTCCCTGATGCTTGCCTCGGCATCCCCTAATGCCCGTTCTCGACCATGTCTCGGCTAGGCTAGTCCCTGATGCATACTTTATCACACCAATCTTACCTAATAAGCTAGAAAACTATAAATCAACTAAAACTAACTATAAGCTGATTATCCTATCACATCATACTCCACTTCTTAAAAAAAACAATTGTCCTCAATTGTGTGGTGACTTCATGAAAAACACAAGGAGTAAAAATCTCAACTCTAACTACTACGTGATGTATTTGATCTGCCAGGATCAAACACAGGTTGCGGAAAATAACTTTAGGAAGACTACGTAAAGAAATTAATCACCAGGAAATCAACACTAAAGGATCAATCTGTTTAGTTTGCTTAAAGAATTTAATCACCCGCAAGCTAAAACAAATCAGTTGTGAAAGTATAAAGGAATTAACCACCAACTTTCAGGATAATCGTAAGTAAAAACTCACACAATTTTATTAATCAAAGTTTGAAGTCTCATACATTATGAACAACTATTTATAAGCGGAATAATAACCTACTCCTAATTGGAAAAGATATTACAAAGAAAGAAATCTAATCTGAAAAGTAAAATAACAAACCTATTCCAAATAGGAATTAGTTACCTAAACAAACACGGAAAAATACAGAATACGAAAAATAACATAACTGTACCCGTCAGTGGATAATTGGCTTGTTGGAGACTAATTATCCCCCTGACGAGTCAAATACACTATCAGAGACTAAACAACCCCTGATGGATGAAATAGACTGTCGAACACTAATTATCCCTAGACGGGTTAAGTTAGTCTCTGATGACTAGACTAGTCTCGGCTGCACAAAACTTCCCCTGACGATGACGTCAGCCGTAGTCTCTGATGCAAATGAAGAGATTCGCTGATGACATCATCTTTAGTCCCCGATGCGTTAAACATCCCCTGACGCCAGACATCCCCTGACGCCGCATCCCCTAACGTCAGTTTCCATTCACTCTTCGGCTACATCTCGAACCCGTGTGTAAGCAAAGTAACTATAGGTTGACAAACCCCTCCTAACCACTCTCTTGCAAATGCATTGATAAAAAATAAATCTAAGGATATTTCCTTCCAAGCAAGATTTATGTTTCCTCCCGAAATTGCATCCGATTGTTTGGCAACAAATGACTCCAATGGATCATCCTCCTCTTCTTCAGAAACAATTGTCCTCAATTGAGCTACATCGTCATCATGAATATAAGGAGCTAAATCACCGATATTGAAAGTTGCACTTACACCATAATCACCTGGCAACTCCAACTTGAAGGCATTATTGTTAACCTTTTCTACGATCTTGAAAGGACCCTCCGACCGAGGCATTAACTTATGCTTGCGTAAGTTAGGGAACCTTTCTTTCCGTAGATGCAACCAAACAAGATCACCTACCTAAAATGCAGGTTGTTTCCGAAGTTTGTTGGTTAGAGCTTGGTACCTTGCATTCACTTTTTCAATCCTGGCTCGCACTTGTGCATGCAACTTCATCATAGCTTGAGCCTTTGCTTTAGCATCAGTATGGACATACTCACCCTTTGGCAAAGGAATTAAATCCATTGGAATTCGGGGATTTACACCGTATACCACTTCAAAAGGTGAATGTTTTGTGGCGTAGGTAGGGGATCTGTTGTAAGCAAACTCGGCATGCGCGAGCTTGACATCCCAATCCTTTGTAGTTTTACTCACCAACCCACGCAACAACACTCCAATGTTCTGTTGGTCACTTCAGTTTGTCCATCTGTTTGTGGATGATGGGAAGTACTGAAACACAATTTAGTGCCCAACAGTTTCCATAGCGTTTTCCAAAAATAACTCATAAATTTCTCGGTCACTGATTATGGTTCGTGGTATGCCATGTAATCGAACTACATCTTTTAGGTACAAATCAGCCACTCGAGACGCATCATCAGTTTTATGACAAGCTAGGAAATGTGCCATTTTTGAAAACTGATCCACCACTACCATAATTGAATCATTACCCCATTGTGTTCGAGGTAATCCTACGATAAAATCCATTGAGACATCTTCCCAAGGAGAATCTGGCACCGGTAGTGGAGTATAAAGACCCTGATGAAACGTACTCTTGGTCTTCAGACAAGTAGCACACCTCACAATTATACTGGTTACATCACCCTGCATCTTCGGCTAATAAAAATGCTCTTGTAATATTGCCAAAGTCTTGGTAATGCCAAAATGCCCAGCCAATCCTTCTCCGTGAGCCTCCCTTATTAACAACTACCGAATTGAGCAGGATGGAATGCACAAGCAATTTCCCTTGAATAGAAAACCATCTTGGAACAAGTAACTCCCAACGGTACCTCGTGAGCATGATTAAATAATTGGTTGGAAGTCCACATCTAGTTTGTAGTACTCTTTGATTAATTCAAAACCAAGCAATTTTGAACTCAGTACTCCCAGCAAAGTATATCTTCTTGATAATGCGTCAACCACAACATAATATTTGCCTTGTTTATGCTTTGAAGAGAAATTAAAAGATTGCAAGAACTCAACCCACTTAGCATGACAAGGATTCAGTTTCTGCTGCCTGTGAATGTATTTTAAAGCCTCATGATCCGAATGCAATATGAAGTGACTCGGTCGCAAATAGTGACTCCAATGGTCAAGAGCTCTCACTATTGCGTAGAACTCTTTATCATAAGTCGAGTAGTTTAGTCTTGCACCATTGAGCTTTTCACTAAAATAAGCAATGGGCCTTTTCCTCTGCACTAGGACAGGTCCTATGCCAACTCCACTTGCATCACACTCTACTTCAAATGGACTTGAAAAATTTGGTAGCGCCAAGATCGGCGTATCGCACAACAGCTCTTTCACCTTTTCAAACGCCTTTTGAGCAGCCTCTGTCCACTCGAATTTTCCCTTCTTAATGCATTCAGTAATAGGTGCAACCACACTACTGAAAGTTTTAACAAATCTTCTATAAAATGACGTAAGACCATGGAAAGATCTTACCTCTATTACTATAGTTGGTACTGGCCAAGATTTTATAGCTTCCACTTTTGAATGGGTCAACTGACACTCCATCTCCCAAAACTATGTAACCTAAGAAGGTTATGCTCTGTACCAAGAAGTAACATTTCTCCAACTTGGCGTAAAGTTTTTGCTTTCTCAACATTTCAAATACTGATTTTAAATGCATCAAATGTTCTTCCTTGCTCTTGTTGTAGATCAATATGTCATATAAGTACACCACAACGAACTTTCCCCAAGAAAGGCTTGGGTACTTCATTCATCAACCTCATGAAGGTGCTTGGTGCGTTGCTCAGACCGAAAGGCATGACCAGCCGTTTATACAAACCTATTTTTGTCTTGAATGTTGTCTTCCATTCATCGCCTTCCCTCATCCTTATTTGTTGATATCCCCTGCGAAGATCTATTTTGGAAAATACCACTGAACCATGAAAGTCATCCAGCAAGTCATCCAGTCTTGGAATTGGAAATCTGTACTTGATAGTAATGTTGTTAACTGCCCTACTATCAATGCACATTCTCCATGTCCCATCCTTCTTTGGTACCACCAAAGTTGGAACAACACAAGGACGCATGCTTTCTCTTACGTAACCTCGCTCCATGAGTTCCTCAATCTGCCTTTGTATTTCCTGTGCCTCTTGAGGGTTAGATCGTTATGCCGCTGTTTTAGGTAAGGATGCCCTGGGAATTAAATCAATTTGATGTTCAATTCCTCTAACAGGTGGCAAACCTGGTGGTAAGTCTTCAGGAAACACATCATGAAATTCTTCCAATAATTTCTTCACGTCCTTGTTTAATCCTTCGGGCTTCGACTTAGATTGAAAACCGATAGCAATCAGCAAGTAGCCCTGACCTTCCTGTTCCAGTTCAGACTGGAATTATTTCTCACTCACCATTAAACTCTCCTTGCGTGCACCAAGAGAGGATAAAGGTTTTAGAGCAGTCTTCTTGTTGCCTACCTTGGCAATGTATACATTTGTTCTGCCGTCATACTTAACAAACCTATCATACTGCCATGGTCTTCCCAACAGTATGTGGCAGGCATCCATGACACAAACATCACATAGCACCTGATCCTTGAATTTACCAATCTCGAAGGAAATCAGTGCTTGCTTTGTCACCTTAACTTCTCCTCCATCACTCAACCAATGTAACTTGTATGGTTTGGGATGGGGTGACATTGGCCAATTTAATTTATCAATCAATGTAGTAGAGACCACATTGGTGCAGCTTCATGCTGCCATCGAAGTAGTAGAGAATCAATGTAGTAGAGAACTTTTCAGGCTTCATGCTGCCATCGAAGTCTGGGATATCTAACCTCAAACCCTTATTGTCGTCAGTATTGTCTCTCTACCTCCTTGGTACTGGTCTGGCCACTTCTTCTCCTTCTGAATCTGAAGTGCGAGCAGATCTTGTACTTCGGTTTGGACTCGTAGAAGGGTTCCTTCGATCCAACCTGACAAGTAACTCGTTCATCTTTTCTATCAAGTCATTGATCTGTCTATCGCGGCGCAAGTTTTGTGCTTGCTCCATGGTAAGTCCCCATGGAATAATTTGTTCTTCTTCTCCAGCTATTGGATTGTAAGTTTGTTTTCCCAGTGAGATGCCGAGAACTTGTAAAAGGGGGGGTTGAATACAAGTTCTCTAAAATCTTTCCGAATTACTTGTTCTTTAAGAAATTAACTTTTCTTGCGGAATATAAAGAACAAGAACACGAATCAATTTATAAACAATTGCTTTATTGATTTCATAATTGAAAAATCCTAACAATTACAATAATGTAATCGTCAGTTTCTTTTCTATTTTGTATAGGAAAAGATACAAAAACTATGAAAAACCTATACAGCTTCTGAATTACAATTCTCTGTAAACCTAATTACAACTTCTCTTTTTTTCACCAAAAAAAACTTAACTCTTAGTTTTTTTTTATTCTGAATCAAAACTGATTCAGCTTCCTTATTAATTCAAACTTGCTTTACGTGGAAGACATTCCTTTTTAATTCAAACTTCATATTTCTCAGGAATTAAACCTCGATAAGTCCCTGATGCTTCATCTTTAGTCTCTGATAACGTCATTATTAGTCTCTGGTGCATTTAGTCCTTGATGTCGTCAGCTTGTGTAGTCTCCGATAGAATTATTTAGTCTCTGACGCATTAAGGCTTAGTCTCCGATGATGTCAGCTTAGTCTCTGATAGTTTTATCTTTAATCTCCGATGACGTACACTTTAGTCTCTGACTCCTTTAGACTTAATCTCTGATGACTTAAGTCTTAGTCTCCGATAGGCAAAACTAGTCTCCGACAGATAAAATTTTTTTAGTTTCTAACCAGTTCACCTAGTCTCCGATAAGCCTTTTTGTAAACTCTAATGAATCAAATACACATCTTGACTTTCTGAAGCTTCGATCCTCCATTCTAGCAGTTACTTACAAATATGAAATAATTTTATCTCTTTACAAATAATGAATAAATTACAATCAAAGAGATAACTACTGGCTACAAAACTTCAGTGTTACTAATTAACACTTTCTATACATTTGTACTCTAATTAATCTAAAGACAATCATCGTCAAATGTTCTAAAACCTAACAAAGTTGCAGAATAAATCAAGACAATCTGTCCACCAAAGCTCTGATACCAAGATGATATATTTGATCTGGTAGGATCAAACACAGGTTGCAGACAATAACTTTAGGAAGACTCCGTAAAGAAATTAATCACCAGGAAATCAACACTTAAGGATCAATCTATTTAGTTTGCTTAAAGAATTTAATCACCCGCAAGCTAAAACAAATCAGTTGTGAAAGTAGAAAGGAATTAACCACCAACTTTTAGAATAATCGTAAGTAAAAACTCATACAATTTTATTAATCAAAGTCTGAAGTCTCATACATTATGAACAGCTATTTATAAGCGGAATAATAACCTACTCCTAATTGGAAAAGATATTACAAAGAAAGAAATCTAATCTGAAAAGGAAAATAACAAACCTATTCCAAATAGGAATTAGTTACCTAAACAAACACGGAAAAATACAGAATACGAAAAATAACATAACTGTACCCGTCAGTGGATAATTGGCTTGTCGGAGACTAATTATCCCCTGATGAGTCAAATACACTATCGGAGACTAAACAACCCCTAACGGATGAAATAGACTGTCGGAGACTAATTATCCCCTTACGGGTTAAGTTAGTCTCTGATGACTAGACTAGTCTCGGCTGCACAAAACTTCCCTTGACGATGACGTCAGCCGTAGTCTCTGATGCAAATGAAAAGATCCGCTGATGACATCATCTTTAGTCCCCAATGCGTTAAACATCCCCTGACGCCAGACATCCCCTGACGTCACATCCCCTGACGCCAGACATCCCCTGACGTCAGTTTCCGTTCACTCTTTGGCTACATCTCGAACCCGTGTGTAAGCAAAGTAGTTATAGGTTGACCAGCCCCTCCTAACCACTCTCTTCCAAATGCATTGATAGAAAATAAATCTAAGGATATTTCCTTCCAAGCAAGATTTATGTTTCCTCCCGAAATTGCATCCGATTGTTTGGCAACCAATGACTCCAACGGATCACTACGCTAACTACTATAGAGTACAACAAAATTTAACACATTGAAAAAGACTCCACCAGATTCTTGCCTCTATCAAGTGGAGTATGTATTGCAGATTGAATTGGATTCCAACTAACCATCAAGATATCGTAGTCAATGTCAACAAAGAACCTTACCTGTTGCAATCTCCGACCAACACAAGGCTCTATAATTTACTCCCATATTTGACATGGTTGCAAAACAACTTTTTGCTTGTAATTTTTTGGACTCAATGTAGCCCTAATCAAAGTATATCCCCAGAACAATACAACAGTAACCCCAACATTCTTCTCAAACGCATTTGGGTTAGGCTTTTCAGTGAATTTACTCAAAGTACTTATTGAAGAAGATGGTACATCAGGTGAAAATTCCTCAGATTGAACATCTTCAAACCTAATACACTTTTGATTTAAGATCTCAGAAGGTTCACCATCACTTAGTTCAGCTTCTGAACGAATTGAATTTGCATATAAAATTCTTCTAGCAATTTAACTCCCTTGTAAGCACAATCATCTCCGATAACCTATGGTGCTTCCCAGCGAACTACCATGTATCTGTCCTTAATCTTAAACAAAAAATTTCTACGATTCCTATTTACCATATTTGCTCCGATACTATTTCTTGGAGCGGTCGCGAAATCAACTCTGTTAAAATTAGTCACATTTGGGATTCTATCAGAATTAGGAGCCCTCAAAACCCTATATGGAAAATAGCTTGGCACCCTCGACATATTCCTCGGTTCTCTTTCATTCTCTGGTTGGGTCTCCACAAACGGCTCCTTCCAAGATATGTTCTTCCCTACTATTTGTGAAACTCTTTCGATGAATCTATGGATCACTTGTTCTTTTCCTGCAGGTATTCTCACAAGATCTTGGGTAAGCTTTTACACCTTCTGGGCATTAACCAACAATGGACAGATTGGGATCAAGCTTTGGAAGACTGTCTCCTGGACACAAACCACAAGTTTTGGTCTTACATCAAACATCTTGTCTTTTCTGTCTATGTCTACAAGATCTGGTGCGAGAGTAATTCTAGGATGCATCATAGAGCTCCTACACCTGGAAATTGTCTATCATCTACTTGTGTTAATATTGTACAAAGTAAATTGCATAGCTCTCAGAAATTCCATAAGCTTAGCAACCTTTTTCCTTGTTATCGAAATTTGTTACTTTAAGGAATTGCTCATTAATAATATGGTAAATGAAGATCAGCTTGAATGTTCATGGTCAGAAGCTGTGGGTTGCTATAGGGGATGTCATATTGCATTGGGATTTGGCCAGAAGATAGTTCATTGACTGTCGGGAAAAAATTTGACTTGCGTCAGGGGATACTTCTTCTTTCATCAGGGGATGTCGAGCCAAGCTTCAGGGGAAGGTGAGTTTTTGCATCAGGGGGTGGCGTCATCCGGTAGCTTAGTGACTTCATCAGGGGTGGCGTCATTCAGTTCCATCTGGCCAGTGCAGTCTCATCAGGGCTGCTGGCCAGCGCAGTTTCCATCAGGGGCTGCTGGCTTGTGCAGTTTCATTAGGGGCTACTGGCCATTGCAATTCCATCAGGGTCTACTCGTAAGTACAAATTCCATCAGGGGTTGTTGGCCAATTAGTTCCATCAGGGGCTACTGGCCAGTGGTTCGGTCTGCAGGCATCAGGGGATCTACTGCTGTTTCAGGAGATTTCTTGTTGCATTCATCAGAGGCTTCTGGTCAGCGGAGCTGCTGTATGCTATATGTTGGTGTTGTTGTTGTATGCTGCTGCTGCTGCTGTTGTATGCTGCTGCTGCTGTTGTATGTTGTTGATGCTGTTTTGCTGTTTTTGTTTACCGTTGTTTGCTAATTTCTTGTACTTTATTTCCTGTTCTCCTAGCTAGAGTCTATCTGTTCTAGCAGGTCGGGGGGGGCATGCCTTTCGTTACTTTTGTAATTTTTTCTCTTTTTATATTATACCCAACTTAACAAAAAAAAAAAAAAAAAATCTTCTAGCAAGCAGTTGTGAACCACACGTCTCAGGCTCTTCCTCAGAGTCAACCTCAAACTCTTCACCCACCTCCTTGTAGGCCTTTTGCTCCCCTTCTTTAGTTGCTTCTAACTCCTTTGAAGCATAGGCTGCTTCAATTTCTTCAATGTCATACAAGGTCATGATTTTATTACTAGGACATTCATGCTGCAAGTGTCCATAGCCCTTGCACTTGAAGCAAATTTTTCTATCTCCAGAAGTTAAGGTCGCAGATTTCTCCTCCTTATCCTTGTTGAACTTGTTGAAGTTTGGGGTGAAACTAGCAACAGGTTGTGATTCTTTTCTCTCCCATTCAACAGTCAAGTTGTTGGGCTTTTCATGTCTGATTCTTTGAGTCCTGTGTTGCCTCTCCACCTTCACAGCAAGCTTAACAACATCATCAAAGAATACATATGGTCTAAGTTCAACCGTATCTGCTATCTCCCTATGCAACCCTCTCAGGAAACGACCAATAGTTTGCTCCTCTGCCTCAAGCAATTCACATCGTAATTTTAAGGATTCGAACTCCTTCACGTAATCCTCGACACTCATGCCCCCTTGTCTAAGTGTTTGTAGATGTAAGTATAGCTCTTGTTTGTAATAATCAAGAACAAACCTCTTCCTCATTAGGTTCTTCATCACACGCCAGCTAATAATGGGTTCTTCCCCATCTCGCCTTCTTTGTGCAACTAGGTTATCCCACCAAAGGCTAGCATACTTTGAGAACTCCAAAGTCGCCAATTTGCACTTTCTTTCTTCTGTGTGGTTTTGGAATTCAAAGATCTTTTCCATCTTTTGAACCCACTCCAAGAACTCTTCAGGATCACTGCTCTCAGTGAAAGAAGGAACTTTCAACTTTATGTTTGAGTGCCCTTCACGAACATCAAGTAGTTTAGTACGAGCATTGTTTTCCTGTTCTGGACCATCAGTTTCTCATGCATGATTGTTGTTATATCCCAACAATCTGGACATCATCTCTTCTAGTCGATCCAATTGTGTAGTCACCGTTGCATATTGATTTTGCAAACGTTGGATCTTTGCGTCTTGTAAAGTTGCTCCACGAGGTAATCCCATATCTTCAATATTATTGTGTCCACTTGAATCAGACATATTTAATTCAATGAAACAATCAGACAAATTTAATTTGGCTGAATAATCAAACAGACTTCCGATAGAATTTTTAGATTGCAGTTCGAACACAACACTCCAGAATATATTTTACGTAAGAAACCAGAAAACAAGAATGAATCACACATTCTTGATTTCTCACTCCCAACGCCAAAAAGCTCTGATACCAATAAGATGCAGGGTGTTTAAGCATACAGCCTTGGATAACTTAAATCAACTTGTTGATGTACGCACAAGAAGATGATTTAAGGGTCTTGAACCAATCACACGTTCAATGCTATTCGAATCACACGAATAGGGTTTTGTTTATATCTCACAAACAAGAAGAAATTGCAGAATAATTCTGAATTTTATTAATTAATGAACTATATCTTTGTTGTACAATATGAGCAATTATTTATAAGCTATTAAGATTCCTAATCCTAATTGGAAAGAATAATACATTGGAATGAAATCTAATCCAATAAGGAAAGGAAACAAACCTATTAAAACTAGGAAACAAATACATAAATAAATAAAATACATGAAAAATAATAACCGAAACTGTTAGTGGATAATTAAGCTATCGGAGACTAATTATCCCCTGACGGACAAATTTGCCTATCGGAGACTAGTTATCCCCTGACAAGCAAATTACACTGTCGGAGACTAAGGATCCCCTAACGCCCGTAGTCTCTGATGTTGAATTCTATTCCTTGATGCTTGCCTCGGCATCCCCTGATGCCCGTTCTCGGCCATGTCTCGGCTAGGCTAGTCCCTGATGCACACTTTATCACACCAATCTTACCTAATAAGCTAGAAAACTATAAATCAACTAAAACTAACTATAAGCTTATTATCCTATCACATCATGCAGTTTTGGACGAAAGAATAAATCTTGCTTGGAAGGAATTGTCCTTAGATTTATTTTCTGTTGATGCATTTTCGGGATGTTGGTTAGGAAGTGTTTGTCAACCTGTTGTTACTTTACTTGAAAATGTTGAGTTAAGCAGCTTCGTGACTTAGCCGAGAGATAATCATCAGACACTGGCGTCAGGGGATGCTTCTGGCGTTAGGGGATGTTTAGGCATCAGGGACTAAGGATGATGTCATCAGTGGATCTTTTATTCACATCGGAGAATACGGCTGACGTCATCTTCAGTGGATAAGTTGTACATCGGCGACTAGTCTAGTCATCAGAGACTAATTAAACCCGTCAGGGGATAATTAGTCTCCGACAGTCTATTTCACCCATTAAGGAATGATTTAGTCTCTGATAGTGTATTTGATCCGTCAGGGGATAATTAGTCTCCGACGTTCAGTTATCTACTAACGGGTATAGTTGTTTTATTTCTTATACTTTATTATTTTTCATGTTTGTTTAGGTAATTATTTCGTATTTGGAATAGGTTTGTTAGTTTCCTTAATAGATTAGATTTCTTTCCTTTGTAATATCTTTTCCAATTAGGAGTAGGTTATTATTCAACTTATAAATAGCTATTCATAACGTATGGAAAATTCAGACTTTTGATTAATAAAATTGTGTGAGTTTTTACTTACGTTTATCTTGAAAGTTGGTGGTTAATTCCATTAGACTTTCACAACCTGATTTGTTTTAGCTTTCGGGTGATTAATTTCTTTAAGCAAACTAAACAGATTGATCCTTTAGTGTTGATTTCTGGTGATTACTTCTTTACGAAATCTTCCTAAAGTTATTTTCCGCAACTTGTGTTTGATCCTACCAGATCAAATACATCAAGAATAAATCTATGGACATTTCCTTCCAAGCAAGAGTTATTCTTCCTCCGTCCGAAATTGCATCCGTTTGTTTGGCACCCAATGACTCCAACGGATCATCCTCCTCTTCTCCAAAAACAATTGTCCTCAATTGAGCCACATCGTCGTCATGAATATAAGGAGCCAAATCACTGATGTTGAACGTTGCGCTTACCCCATAATTTCCTGGCAACTCCAACTTGAAGGCATTGTTGTTAACATTTTCAACTATCTTGAAAGGACCCTCAGAACGAGGCATTAACTTATGCTTACCCAAGTTAGGGAACCTTTCCTTCCTCAAATGCAACTAAACAAGATCACCCACTTGAAAGTCAGGTTGTTTTCGATGCTTATTGGTTAGAACCTTGTACCTTGCATTTACTTTCTCAATTCTGGCTCGTACTTGTGCATGCAACTTCATCATAGCTTGAGCCTTCACCTTCGCATCAGAATGGGCATACTCACTTTTTGGCAAAGGAATTAAATCCACTGGAATTCTTGAATTCTCACCGTACACCACTTCAAAAGGTGAGTGCTTCGTGGCGTAAGTAGGAGATCTATTGTATGCAAACTCGGCAAGTGCAAGCTTGATATCCAAATCTTTTGTAGTTTTACTCACTAACCCACGCAACAAGACTCCTAAAGTTCTGTTGGTCACTTTAGTTTGCCCATCCATTTGAGGATGATGTGATGTACTGAAATACAATTTAGTGCCCAACAGTTTCAGTAATGGGTGCAACCACACTACTAAAATTTCTAACAAATCTTCTGTAAAACGAAGCAAGACCATGGAAAGATCTCACCTCCGTTAGTGTAGTTGGTACTAGCCAAGATTTTATAACTTCCACTTTTGATTGATCAACTGAAATTCAATCCCTAGAAACTATGTACCCTAGGAAGGTTACGGTAGGCACCAAGAAGTAACACTTCTCCAACTTGGCATAAAGCTTTTGCTTCCTTAACATTTCAAATACTGATTTTAAATGTATAAAGTGTTCTTCCTTGTTCTTGCTATAGATCAGTATGTCATCTTGTTAGGTTTTAGAATATTTGATGATGATTGTCTTTAGATTACTTAGAGTACAAATGTGTAGAAAGTGTTAATTAGAAACACTGACGTTTTGTAGCTAGCAGTTATCTCTTTGATTGTAATTTATTCATTATTTGTAAAGAGATAAAATTATTTCATATTTGTAAGTAACTGTTGGAATGGAGAATCGAAGCTTCAGAAAGTCAAGATGTGTATTTGATCAGTTAGAGTTTACAAAAAGGCTTATCGGAAACTAGGAGAACTGGTCAGAGACTAAAAAAAGATTTTATCTGTCGGAGACTAGTTTTGCCTACCGGAGACTAAGACTTAAGTCATCAGAGTCTAAGTCTAAAGAAGTCGGAGTCTAAAGCTTACGTCATCGGAGACTAAAGTTAAAAGCATCAGAGACTAAGCTGATGTCATCGGAGACTAAGCCTTAACGCGTCAGAGACTAAATAATTCTATCGGAGACTACACAAGCTGACGTCATCAGGGACTAAATGCACCAGAGACTAATAATGACGTTATCAGAGACTAAAGATGAAGCATCAAGGACTAATCGAGATTTAATTCCTAAGAAATACGAAGTTCGAATTAAAAAGGAATGTCTTCCACGTAAAGCAAGATATTATTGAAGACGTAGCTGGTAAGGAAACTAACCAGAAATCTGTTCCTATCAAAAAGGAAAGATTGTATTTGATTCGAATAAGGAAGCTGAATTTTATTCAGAATAGGAACTGAGTTAATAATAATTCATTTGTTAGAGAAGCTGTAATTAGGTTTTTATAGAGAATTGTAATTTGAAGCTGTATAGGTTTTTCATAGTTTGTATCTTTTCCTATACAGAACAGAAAAGAAGCTGATGATCATATTTATTATGGTTGTTAGAATTTGTAATCAGTTGTGAAATCAATATAGCAATTGTTTATAAATTGATTTGAGTTTTTGTTCTTTATATTCCGCAAGAAAGTTTAATTTCTTAAAGAACAAGAAATTCGAAAAGAATTAAAAGAACTTGTATTCAACCCCCCTTCTACAAGTTCTCGGCATCTCACTGGGAAAACAATTGGTATCAGAGCCTATAATTGAATTTAGTCAATTAGTATGTTCCAAGAGATGGCCAATGATGAAACAAGCAGCTCTAGCATAATGGCGTATGCGGGGAGTCGTGATTCTGGTACTAGAATCCCTATTGTTAAACGAGAAGAATATCCAATGTGGAAGCAAAAGATGTACATGCACTTGAGAGCAACAGATCCAGATTATATTGATAGGATTGAGAAGGGTCCCTATCTACCCAGGAAATTTATTCCTGCTAAAACTGTTGATGGATCTATTGTTGCAGAACACTTTGAACTTGCTCCAGAATGTGATTATACAAACGAAGACAAGTTGCAAGTGTTAAAGGATGCTAAGGTGATGAACATACTTTATAATGGGATTGATAAAAATATGTTCACAAGCATCATAAATTGCACTACATCAAAGCAAATCTGGGACACCATCAAAGTCCTGTGTGAAGGGACTGACCAAGTCCGAAAGAACAAAAGATCATTGTTGACACAACAATATGAGTTCTTTCAAGCAAAGCCTGGTGAACCAATAACGTCAGTATATGACAGGTTCAACACTTTGCTCAATGATTTGAAAATACTTGGAAAGTCTTATGATAATGAGGATATAAACACCAAGTTCATGAGATCTCTCCCACCAAGTTGGGATCCAAAGACAATGGCAATAAGAGAGGCTCATGACTTGGATATCCTCACACTGGACAGGCTCTCCGGGAATTTAAAGACTTATGAACTTGAAGTAGAGCAACGACAACGCATGCATGGCAATGATAGAGGAGCTGCGTTGATGGTTGAGACAAACAAGTCTCAAGAGAAGCTTGATGAGGAATCTTCAGATGCTAGCTCGACTAATTAGGAAGATGAACTGGACTCTGATGATAACATGGAGGAATTTATGGCATTCATGATCAAACAGTTCAATAAATTTAGGGCCAGCAGGAAAGGGAGAAAATCATCAAGGAAGCCTAACCCAAAACGTGAAGGTCAAAAAGTCACCTTCGACTTAAAAAAGATAAGATGCTACAACTGTGATGGGTTAGGGCACTTTGCCAAAGAGTGCAGGAAGCCTAGATCTAGTGATAGATCTAAGGATGAAAAATCAAGGAAAGACTTTGCTGACAAGAAAGCTAAATCCAAGAGCAAAGCCTTGATAATTGAGGGAAAAGATTGGATTGACAGCGACTCTGATGAAGAAGTTGTCAACTTTGCCCTAATGGCTCGTAGTGACGAGTCAAGTGATTTTACAAAGGTATGTGATACAAATCAGAATTTTAACGTGCTTAATTTACTTGATACATCTAGCATTGAAAGCATGCAAAAAGATATGTCTGATTTATATGTCAGTTTTAAATCATTAACTATTGAACATACGAATGTAAAAGAATCACGTGACAATCTCTTGAAAAGAAACAAGTTTCTTGAAGAAAGATTGACACAATTTGACACTATCAAGTTTGATTTAAACAAAGATCATCACATGATTGATGCTTTGAAAAAGAGGGAATATTACTTAGTAGAGCAACTTGAAATTGCTCAAGCTAAGATTAAACAATGGAACACTTCCTCTAAAAAATTAACTGACTTGGTAGAGTGTCAAACAATAGGTCAAAACTCTGGACTAGGTTATGATGAAAATCTAGACAAAAGTTCAGATTTAAATGATCTATTCGAAGCTGCAAACTCCTCAATTAGTAAGCCAAATTTTAAAAGAATTAATTTTGTCTCTCCTGTTATTGAACCTAAATTCATTAACACTCAAGATCAACAAATCACTGCAAAAACAGAAATTGATCAAAAGACAGGGAATGTTGTTGATAAGAGTGAAACGAAAAGATTAAATATTGGGTTCATGACAAAGATACAATTAAATAAAAGACTGGAAACTCTTCCAGACAAAAAGGCTGAAAAATTTGTGGAGTTAAGCAGAAAGAAGAAAAATAGGAATGGAAAGATGGGCATTAATAAACATACAAATTATGTTAGAATGCCTGATGCTCCTAGAAAGACATGTCATGTATGTGGTAACCCTAACCACATATCTGTAAACTGTAGGAGCAAAAATAAAATTCCTATAATTGAGACTGCACCTTCAAAGAGAATAAAAGATAAATCACCAGTAAAAAGGTTAGAACATCTTTGCATTAAAACTGAAAATTCTAAGCTTAGCAGTCTCTCACAAACAAGTAGAAAGACTAATGATTGTCCTATTAAAGTTAAAACTGTTAAAAGATAATCAACTCAATCTGAGTCAAGTCTTGAGTCTACAACTAGTGAGAAAGGACCCAAGAAAATATGGGTTCCAAAAATCTCAAACTAGTTACTCTCTACTGTGTAGGGCAAAAAGAAGAAATCATGGTACTTGGACAGTGGTTGTTCAAGGCACATGACCGGAGATAAGACCCTGCTAAAACAGTTTGAAGAGAAAAGTGGCCCAAAAGTCACTTTTGGAGATGACAGCAAAGGCCATACAAGGGGCTATGGCAATGTTGAACATAGAGATGTCATCTTCACAGAAGTAGCACTGGTTGACGGCTTAAAGCACAATTTACTTAGTGTGGGTCAACTATATGATAAAGGATTCCATGTCACCTTTAAAGAAGATCTATGCTTGGTGTGTGACAAAGAATCTGAGAATGTGATTTTGACAGGGAAAAGAAAAGGAAATTTGTATGTTGCAAATTTTATTTCTTTTACTGATCAAATCACATGTCTGTATAGCAAAGCTTCAACTAATGAAAGTTGGCTTTGGCATAAGAAGCTTTCCCACTTGAATTTCAAGAACATCAACAAGCTTGTGAGGAAAGGATTGGTAGCTGGCATTCCACAATTAGAATTTACACAAGAAGGATTATGTGATGCATGCCAGAAAGGGAAACAAAAGAGTGTATTATTCAAGAGTAAACCAGCAACATCAATCACTGACCCGTTACAACTATTACACATGGATTTGTTTGGTCAAGTGAATGTGATGTCTATCTTAAGAAATAGATATGCACTGGTTATTGTGGATGATCACACGAGGTATACTTGGGTAAAATACCTCTTTACAAAAGATGAAGCTGCTCAGTTGATAATTGATCATATCAAGAAGATAGAAACTAAGTCAGGAAAAACAGTAAGGGTTATAAGGTGCGATAGAGGAACAAAATTCAAGAATTCCCAAGTACTTGAATTCTGCACTGAAAAAGGAATAACAAATCAATTCTCAGCTCCAAGAACCCCTCAACAAAATGGAGTTGTTGAGAGGAAAAATAGAACCCTTATTGAAGCAGCAAGGACTATGTTACAAGAAGCTAAGCTTCCCACATATTTTTAGGAGGAAGCTATAAGCACTGCTTGCTTTACACAGAATAGATCCTTGATAAACAAAGCATACAACAAAACACCTTACGAGTTAATGACTGGGAGAAAACCAACTCTCAAGTTCTTACATGTGTTTGGTTGTAAATGCTTTGTACTGAGAGATCCATCAGTGTCAAGAGGAAAGTTTGATAATAAATCTAATGAAGCAATCTTCTTAGGTTATTCTCTGTCAAGTAAAGCATACAGAGTATATAATCTAAGAACAAAATTCATTGTGGAATCAATACAAGTCGTGTTTGATGATAAAAAGATTCTAGGAATGATTGGACAAGGATTGCATGAACCTCTCAGTTTTGAGAATGAATTAGATGCATGGGAATATCCATCAGAGACTACTGATCAACCCCAAGATAGTAATGATCCCTACATAGTTGAAGGGGAGCTAACAGTTATGTATGAAGTGCCAAGATCTAATAATTTATCAGAGAATAGAGTATTAGATGAAACTCAAGAGACTGGTGGCATTAGTAGTCCATCGGAGACTAATGTTTCACCAAATACTAGAGTCACTGATGCACAATCAGAAACTATATTGACACCGGAGACAATAGAAATAAACAGCTCAGGGGGAGCTAATAATGCAGGAGTCAATGGTTTAGGGGGAACAGTCTCTGATCATGAAGCTAGAATGGATAACACCAATCTAGACAATGAAGCCTCAACCTCAAGATCAAATCTGCCACGTGCAATTCCATGGTTGAGAGACCACACCCCAGATTTGATAATTGGAAGTCTAGAGGAAGGAGTCAAGACTAGAAGTGCAACACAAAATGAATGCTTATATCTCAGTTTTCTCTCAAAGATTGAGCCAAAGAAAATTGAGGAAGCACTTCAAGATCCTGATTGGATAATTGCCATGCAAGAGGAGTTAAACCAATTCACTCGAAACAAAGTATGGAGACTGGTACCAAAACCAAGGAATAGATCAATAATTGGTGCCAAGTGGGTCTTCAGAAATAAATTGAATGAAGCTAGTACAATTACAAGGAACAAGGCGAGACTGGTTGCAAAAGGATATTCTCAAGAAGAAGGACTAGACTATGATGAGACTTTTGCACCAGTAGCAAGACTTGAAGCGATAAGAATCTTCTTGGCATATGCAGCCTACAAGAACTTCAAGGTGTACCAGATGGATGTCAAAAGTGCTTTCTTAAATGGTAAATTGGAAGAGGAAGTCTATGTTTGCCAACCCCCAGGTTTTGTAGACTCCAAATTCCCAAATCATGTCTATAGATTAGACAAAGCACTTTATGGCTTAAAACAAGCACCAAAAGCCTGGTATGATACTCTATCTCAATTTTTGCTTGAAAATAAATTTGTTAGAGGTATCATAGATAAAACCTTATTTTATAGAAAGCAAGGCTCAGACATAATATTGGCGCAAATATATGTAGATGATATTATATTTGGATCTATAAATGAAAAACTTTGTGAAAAATTTTGTGAAAAATATTGGTGCAAATATATGTAGACCAGATATAATGTTTACTACATGTTTATGTGCTAGATTTCAAGCTGACCCTAGAGAGTCACATTTGATTGTTGTAAAAAGAATACTCAGATATCTAAAGGGTACCCCAAATCTTGGTTTATGGTATCCCAAAGAATCTAACTTTAAACTAATTGGTTATTCAGATGCTGATTATGCAGGGTGTAAGCTTGACAGGAAAAGCACAAGTGGAAGCTGTCAACTTCTTGAAGGCAGACTTGTTTCTTGGTTCAACAAGAAACAAAATTCAGTTTCTACTTCAACAGCAGAAGCTGAATACATCGCAGCTGGGAGTTATTGTGCTCAAATCCTATGGATCAAGAATCAACTCCTAGATTATGGTATGTCATTATCCAAAATTCCTATTTATTGTGTTAATACTAGTGCCATAGCAATAACAGAAAATCCAGTGCAACATTCAAGAACAAAAGATATAGATATTAGATATCACTTCATAAGAGAACATGTAAGTGAAGGTAATATCGAATTACACTGGGTAACAACTGATAAACAACTTGCAGACATATTCACATAACCTTTAAATGAATCTACCTTTTCTAGATTAGTTTCTGAATTAAGAATGTTGAATTATGCCTCTAAAAATTGATTAATTTTTTTTAAATCAAGTTGTTTAGTTATATGTAGCTAGAATTAATTTTCTAGATTGCAGCTATTTTTAATTAAACAGAATTTGTGAAGCAAGAATTAATTTTCTGGAAAGAAGCTGTTTTATTTTATTAAAACAGAATTTTAGGAGCTAGAATTTTATTTCTGGAAAAATTTGATAAAATGAATAATCAAATGATTGATTATTGAATAATATGAGCTAGAGTGAGTAAGAGACTATTTTAGTCCCTGATAGTTGTCCCCGACTAAATTAATTGAACTATCGGAGACTAACTAGTCCCTGATAGTTAATACTATCAGCGACTACCTTAGTCCCCGATAGTTAATACTATCAGAGACTAACTAGTCCCTGATAGTTAATACTATCAGAGACTACCTTAGTCCCCGATAGTTAATACTATCCGAGACTACCTTAGTCCCCGATAGTTAATACTATCCGAGACTACATTAGTCCCCAATAGTTAATACTATCAGAGACTAACTAGTCCCCGATAGTTAATACTATCAGAGACTACCTTAGTCCCCGATAGTCAACACTATCCGAGACTAATCTTCTTCTAGTCTCTTACAAGTGAACTTACCAGAGATTAGGGCAATCTCCGATCGAGAGTAATATGGTAGTTATCCCTCCCACGATCAAAAATAGTTCACTACCTTTAGAATTGCAAACGTTTCTCATACTTTGCTAAGAGTAAAATCAAACAATTTTGCAATCACAATCTCTCAAAGCTCTGAAATTATTTTTTTTTCTTTGCAATACTCTGCAATTTAACCCTTTTTCAAGTTTTCTTCAAAAGTTCACAGATCTCTGAAAATGGCCGCTAAAACTGTTATTTTCAAGTTTGGAGACTTTGATATCATCAAGACAAACCATGCAGGGGTGGCTGATAAGCATGTCTTTGAAGCCCAGCACCACCCCTTTGTGGATTTCCTTCAACACTCCAATCTTTCGTATGCCATTTCCGAAGCCCCCATCCAAGCCGCTGACGTTATCACGGCTGTCTGGTCCACTGCTACCATCCAGGGTGAGAAAACTGACTCCCCTGTGGTAAGTTTCAGGTATGCTAACACTGTTTACACTATAGATCATACTGTTGTAAATAATGCTTTACATTTACCTGTTCATGAAAACTATAACTCTTTTGCTTTTGATGAAGAAATTGTTTCTATGTTTAAAAATTTACATTATTCTGCGAAAATTAGTTCTGTTGGGTCTATAACACGACTCCATCTAAGGCAAGAGTGGTCACTATTTTTTGACATAATAACAAAAGCATTTTCTACTAAGTGCAGTGACTATGATGCTAACACTACACTCACACAACAAATCACTTTTAGTGTGTTGTATGATAGGCATATTAACATTGGGCTTTTAATTCTGCAAAATCTTTTGATAAAACTTAAAACCAATAAAAATAAAATTTATTATTCTAGGTTTTTGATGATGATTGTTAAATATCTAATTCCTAACCTTGATATTACTGGAATGCAAGTTTTACCAACTATTTTGCAGAGTAAAAGAATATTTACAGATGTGAAGCATAAATCTGCAAAGGTAATAGTTCCTTTATTTTTCCCTTTTGTAATGTGATCTATTCTCATAGACAGGCTTCCAAACCTTTATTCTTTGCAATTTTTTGAGGATATTGAAAGTCAAAACCCCATTAATCTTCCAACCACTTCACATCAACTGTCTATAGCCCCCTCCACAGTCTCTCAACAGATTGTGGTTGTAAAACCAAAGACAATCACAAAAGTCCTAATTAAAAGAAAAATAATTGAGGGAGTAAGTGAGGATGAGGGAGAACAAGAAGCTGAAGTTCCACTTCAGAGAAAGAAGAGAATTATAACCAAAAGCCCACAGCAATCCAGTGCTTCTCAAAAGACAGTGGAGGTTATAAGGAAAAACAGTGAACTGTCACCATCCTCCCAAAAGGATGTTGACATTGAAGAAAGTTCCCAACCAGGAACACACTGTACAGAGTCTGCACAACCTCTTGTTCACCAACAAGAGGAAACCCAAAGAGAGAAAATAAAAGAAAAGAATGACACAAGGAGTGCACACACAGAGTCATCTTTTGATGTTCCTCAATTTTCAATGTCTGAGGAACAACCAACACTCCAAACTATACATTCTTCTCCTTTTTCTCCCACTCTTGATTCTTTTGATATACATATGCTTGATTCTCTTGATTTTACCCAAGAGGAGCCAATAATCCAGACAAGCTCTCAAACAGATTCCATGGATAGATCCTTAGCCCAAGATAAACAAAGGGAACCTCCTATCCATGCTGTCACAAGCTCTTCTCAAACCCCCACTTCTGTAGGACAGAGTGACACCATCCAAATGAGTGAGGATGTGAGAATAAATAGTGAGAGTCAGGCTCCTGACCTGGAAAAAAGAGAGAATATACACATACAAGAGAGTCAAGCTTTAGATAGCTTGGAAAAAGGAGAGGAAGAGAAACTGGGTGCCCAACCCCAGGCAAAAGGAGAGGGTGTGAGCAAGGATGAGATCCTTGAACAAAAGAAAAGAGAGAAATTTTCAGCAGGTATATTTCTACAACCTGTTGAAACCAGCTCACAAGAAGCTCCGGTTTCTTCTGCTCCCTACCTCAAAATCCAAACAGAAAAATCAGAGAAAAGTACAAGCATAGGGGATGCAGCATTAAATATCATCTCTGAGATGTCCAATGCAGATTTTGAACCTCTTTATGGTCTACAACAGTCTCAAGATCATATCTCTGCATTAAAGACAAGGCCTGCAGATGAACCTGTGCCTGAAGAAGCTCCAGAGCATAATGTTGATGAATGGCTTGATGCCTCTTATGCCAACACTCTGGAGGATCCAGCCGCCCACTTGAGGCAGGATTATGTGACCAACATTGGGTCCACTGCAGCTGCACCATCCATTAAAGATTTACTTGAAGAAGTAACCAAGGTGAACAAGAAACATACAAAGTTTCACCACTTTTTGGTTACTGGCATAAATGGTGCAGTGCAGCAAATAAAGGAAAGGATGGAGTTGGAGACAGACAAAATCAGAAGGTGCTATGAAGGACACTTGCCAAGGAGGACAATTACTGCCATTGATACACTTATCAAAGACAAATCCAAGACTGACAGTCGACTTCAAGCCCTTGAAGCAAACATCCAACTCCTGATCCAAAAACAAGACCGAATGGAACAGCTACTGATGCAGGCAATTCCAAATCTGGCCACCTCCTCTAAACCCAAAGATGCTGATGTCAAAAAGGGGGAGAGTGGTCCATCCAATGTTCCTGTACAAAAGCACAAGTATGGTCCTGTCCTTGATGCAGAATTGCAAGCAATGTAGGACAGGATCCTAAAGAAACATTCGGATCTTGAAGCAGCAACAAAAGCAACAACAACACAACTTCCAACAACAACAACAACAGCAACAACAGCAAAAACAGCAACAACAGCATCTCCTTCTTCCACTGCACAAGCCCCAACAAAAAAAGACAAAGGCAAAGGTGTCATGGTTGAAGATTCAAAGAAGAAAACTACTACTCAACCAGGACAGCCCAAGCTACTGGGGGATGCTATGAAGACTGCTCACTTTCCTACTCCAGTTGAACTGATAGTGGATGGGAAAGTGGAGTTAGTTTATCCTCAAGAACAAAAGCTGATAGAATCTGATGCACTATTAGCTCAGAAACTTCAAGAGGAGGAGGATATGGCAGCAACAAGGGAGGAGGAGGAGGCAAAGAAGAAGAAAATCTTTACAAGGAGATCAAGTGCACAGAAAGCAGCCATAACCAAAAAGAAGAATAAAGAGATGGAAGAGGCTAAAAAGAAATCAAGGAGGAAACCCTTGGTTCAGGAATCTGCAAAGAAGCCTGTAACCAGGGCAACTATCAAGAAGCCTACCTCTCAAGATCCTCCAAGGTCAACTGAGACTGCTTTGGTGGCTGTGAGTGGACCAACAAAGCCACAAACAGTTTTATCAAAGAAGTCTTACAAGGTTGAAATGGCAAGTACAGAAGAAATCATCAAGGCCCTTAAGAAGACCACAAAGAAGATAAATCTGGTAAAGGGTACAAATAACAAAGAATTTCTCCATGTTTTCTTGAAAGATGGAGAATCTCTGAAGTTTGAAAATCCAGCCTTGGAGGGACAAAAGAAAGAAGTCCTGGAGTGGTTGCTGACTGTTGTGCTTGAGACTTCTGATCTCAACATGAAACTTCGAAGCCAGATTCAAAAGGTGATGAAGGTGAAGCATAAGGTGGATACTGTGCCGGAAGCTAATCCTAAACCTCTAGGATTATGGTATGAGACTTTTCATGGAGAGAAAGTCTTCTTTGATTACAACAGAGATATTAATAGTGTCAGTGAGAGACATATTGAAGGATTTATCAGTTTGCTCAAGGATGCTATAGAAGAAATTGAGTTGGTGCTGAAAAAGCTGTTGAAAGACAGACTGGAGTTGCTGAGGAAAAACAGAAAAGAAAGGCTGGAGTTGTTAAAGAAAAAATGAGGTAAACTTGTTGTGTTGGAGTTGTTTGTTAAAAAATAAGCTGTAATTTTTTTTTTAGCCAGACTTATAGGATTTAAACCTGAGTCTTGGTGGAAGCTGAACAACAGATCAAAGATCTTAGTTCAGAATACATTTGTAGTTAACAATTCTTTATTCTTTTTCTAAGTAATTGTAATGTTGAGTTTTGACATCATCATCAACCTTGAAATTATGCTTATCATTTTGATATTCATAATTAAGGGGAGATTGTTAGGTTTTAGAACATTTGATGATGATTGTCTTTAGATTACTTAGAGTACAAATGTATAGAAAGTGTTAATTAGTAACACTGAAGTTTTGTAGCTAGCAGTTATCTCTTTGATTGTAATTTATTCATTATTTGTAAAGAGATAAAATTATTTCATATTTGTAAGTAACTGCTGGAATGGAGAATCGAAGCTTCAGAAAGTCAAGATGTGTATTTGATCAGTTAGAGTTTACAAAAAGGCTTATCGGAAACTAGGAGAACTGGTCAGAGACTAAAAAAAGATTTTATCTGTCGGAGACTAGTTTTGCCTATCGGAGACTAAGACTAAAGCCATCAGAGTCTAAGTCTAAAGAAGTCGGAGACTAAAGCTTACGTCATCGGAGACTAAAGTTAAAAGCATCAGAGACTAAGCTGATGTCAT
>CM025787.1:12606514-12630826 GCA_014636745.2 Centella asiatica | reverse complement strand
CCTTTGGAAGGAAATACGAATATATATTTATTTGTGCATATATATATATTAATTAAGTGAGACTTGATTAAATATATATATCTAATAAATATAAAATTCGGATTTTAAGTCTCCTAATTAGATTAAGTTTTGGATTTACTCTATGAAAGGCTATATATATGATATATCAGCTATTCTCTCAAACCAACGTTTTCACGTATTCTAAGAACCCTAGTTGCTCATAAGAGAGAAACTAGAGTTCAAAGATATAGAGAGAAAAGAGAGATACAGATCGTACATCTAGTACTGTAATTCTTCTTGTTAGAATCGTGAGACGGTTCGTGGGTGTTCGTGTGGATACAGTAGAGACGTAGTTCAGTTGGATTGCGTTAAAGATTTGGAGACGATCAACACCTTCACCAAAGCTTCAGATTTGCACAATTAATCGGTAAAAACTTAAACTATCTATATTAAATTGTTTCGCATAGATCCTCGGGTTTGGGTTTCGTTTTGTTTTATTTTAAATCGTATTTTTCCGCTGCATTTATATTCTTCGAAACCCAACAGGCAAGGCACAGATAGAGTCGTGGGAAGCATTGAGAACCAGAATGAAGAAACGATTTCTTCCGGCTGACGTTGTACAAGATATCTTCTTGAAATTGCAGAGTTTTAGACAATGAGCACTTTCAGTGGAGGAATACATCATTGAGTTTGAAAAGGTAACTATGCTCTGTGACTCAGAAGAGATAGTAGAGCATAAAATTGCTCGCTTTTTAACTGGCTTTAATTCTAATATTGTAGAAAGGGTTGAATTGCAACCTTATTGATCCTTTGAAGAAATTTGTAAAGTGGCCATGCGAGTAGAAAAGAATGCAACAGCTAAGGGAGTTAGTTATGCAAGGCCTGGCAACAACCGAACTTTTGAATGGGAAAGAAAGGAGTCACAACATGTTGCTACGTTCACTCCAAACTTTGATAAATTCAAGGAGGGGAAGGAAAAGAACTCTACACCCTTAACTTCAAGAGATCGGAAAATTTGCTTCAAGTGCAAGGGCTATGGACATGTACAACGTGAATATCCAAGCAATCGAGTCATGACCCTGCGTGACATTAAAGAAATTGAAGCAGCCTATGCTTCCAAAGAGATAGAAACAGTTGAAGAAGAGGAGCCAAGGGTGTGTCAAAAGGTTGTTGATGAGTTTGAGGTTGACTTTAAGGAAAGACCTAAAACATGTGGGACACAACTGCTAATTAGGAGAGTTTTGCAAGTAAATTCAGATCCTTTAGAAGCTAACCTGGCTCGTGTTGAACCTGTTGAGATCTTAAATCAGGTGTGTACTAGATTTGAAGTTGTTCGACCTGAGGAATTTTCATCTAATGTACCATCTTCATCAATAACTACTTTGAGTGAATTCCTTGAAAAGCCAGATGCATCTAAGAAAAATGTCGTGACTACTGTTGCATTATTTCATGGATATACTTTGCTTGGGTTTGTATTAAGTCCACAAATTTACAAGAAGGAGGTTGTTTGGCAACCATGGGAAAATTGGGGGACAGCTATGGAACCTTATGTTGGTCAAGATTTGCAATAGGTAAGGTTTTATATTGATAATGATACCAATATAGTGCTGGTTAGTTGTTATCCAATGCAATCTGCAATGCATATTCCATTTGATAGAGGTAAGAATTGGTGGAGTCTCTTTCGGTGTGTTAATTTTTGTTGTAATTAGTGGGAGTTAACTAAATAGTTAGAGTTGGGATTTTTAATTCATGTGTTTGACATGAAGATGTTCAACAATTGAGGACAATTGTTTTCAAAGAAGGGGAGTATGATCCATTGGAGTAATTAGGGTTAATTAACTTGTAATCAATTTTTAGTTAGGTTCTTGTTTTGTATTTTTAGGAACATAAGTTTATTGAAGTAAAGCTGTTGTGGCCGAGAAATAGACGTCAGGGGATAAAATGGTCATCTTGGTATCAGAGCAAACACAGGTTGTAGAAAATAACAGATGATGTATTTGATCTGGTAGGATCAAACACAGGTTGCAGAAAATAACTTTAGGAAGACTCCGTAAAGAAATCAATTACCGGGAAATCAACACTAAAGGATCAATCTGTTTTAGTTGCTTAAAGAATTTAATCACCTGCAAGCTAAAACAAATCAGTTGTGAAAGTATAAAGGAATTAACCACCAACTTTCAAGATAATCGTAAGTAAAAACTCACATAATTTTATTAATCAAAGTCTGTCCGCATCATACAACATAAGCAGCTATTTATAAGCTATTATAAAACCCTAATTCTACTTTGGAAAGAATTCTACAATGGAAGGAAAATCTAATCCAGCTATGGAAAGAACTCTACAACGAAAAGAAATCTAATTCGTAAAGGAATCTAATTAAACAAGGAAATAATAGAAACAATCCTATTACAATTAGAAAACTAATAAAAATAATTTAACAAACTGCAACCGAGGAAATAGTCCCCGACGGGTTAACTGGAATTAGTCTCTGACAGGCTTAATTTGCACTTAGTTTCCTATAGTACAAATTATCCCTTGCAAGTTTAGTCTTCGACAGCATAATTTATACCCTACGAGCTTAGTCTCCGAAAATATAAAGATTATCCTGATCCGTTGGAGTCATTGGGTGCCAAACAATCAGATGCAATTTCGGGAGGAAACATAATTCTTGCTTGGAAGGAAATATCCTTAGATTTATTTTCTATCAATGCATTTGTAGGAGGGTGGTTAGGAGGGGCTGGTCAACCTATAGTCACTTTGCTTACACACGGGTTCAAGATTTAGCCGAAGAGTAGGTGCGTCTGGCGTCAGGGGATGTTTAACGCATCGGGGACTAAAGATGATGTCATTAACGGATCTCTTCATTGCATCAGAGACTACGACTGACGTCATCGTCAGGGAAAGTTTTGTGCTTCGGAGACTAGTCTAGTCATCAGAGACTAATTTAACCCGTCAGGGGATAATTAGTCTCCGACAGCCTATTTCTTCCGTCAGGGGTTTGTTTAATCTCCGATAGTGTATTTGATCCATCAGGGGATAATTAGTCTCCGACTAACAATTATCCACTGACGGGTACAATTATGTTATTTTTTGTATTTTATATTTTTTCGTGTTTATTTAGGTAACTAATTCCTATTTGGGATAGGTTTGTTATTTTCCTTAACAGATTAGATTTCTTTCTTTGTAATATCTTTTCCAATTAGGAGTAGGTTATTACTTAGCTTATAAATAGCTATTCACAATGTATGAAAGACTTCAGACTTTGATTAATAAAAATTGTGTGAGTTTTACTTATGTTTATCTGAAAGTTGGTGGTAATTCCTTTATACTTTCACAACTGATTTGTATTAGCTTGTGGGTGATTAAATTATTTAAGCAAACTAATCAGATCAACCCTTTAGTGTTGATTTCTGGTGATTAATTTCTTTACAAAATCTTCCTAAAGTTATTTTTCGCAACCTGTGTTTGATCCTACCAGATCAAATACATCAAGTGTAAATTTACCCGTCAGGGGATATTAGTCTCCGACAGCTACATTCATCCGTCAGGGGATAGTTAGTCTCCAACAGTGTAAATTGCTTGTTAGGGGATGGCTAGTCTCCGATAGGCAAAATAGCCCGTCAGGGAATAATTAGTCTCCGATAGCTTAATTATCCACTGACCGTTTCGATTAGTATCTTTCATGTATTTTTTTTTTTGTTAAATTAGGAGTGAAATAGAAAGAAAAGAAAGATACATAAATAACGAGGGGCATACCCCCCAGCCTACTAACACAGGTCGCTAGCTAGGGAGACAAACCAACACAAGAATAAAAAGCTAAACCTAGCAAATAGACCAGGAGAGGCAAGAAAAAACCAACACTAAGCAAGAATAAAACATCTAACAAGATTACAATCATAAGGACACCACTGCTACAGCAAAGATAGAGAATCGAACACCAAAGCAACAAGGAAGCATCAGCAAAACAAAAATTTCATCAATGTAGCAACACAGTATCTTTCATGTATTTTATTTATTTCCGTATTTGTTTCATATTTGTTTCCTAGTTTTAATAGGTTTGTTTCCTTTCCTTATTGGATTAGATTTCTTTCTAATGTATTATTCTTTCCAATTAGGATTAGGGATCTTAACAGCTTAAAAATAGCTGCTCATATTGTACAATAAGGATATAGTTGATTGATTAATAAAATTCAGAGTTATTCTGCAATTTTTTCTTGTTTGTGTGATATAAACAAAACCCTATTCATGTGATTCGAGTTGTATTGAACGTGTGATTCGTTCAAGACCCTTAAGTCGACTTCTTGTGTGAATATCAACACGTTGATTTAAGCTATCCGAGGTTGTAGGCTTAAACACCCTACATCATATTGGTATTAGAGCAAGGCTTGGCGTTGGGAGTAGAGAAACAAGGACGTGTGACTCTTTCTTGTTTTCTAGATTTCTACGAGGAATGTAATCTAGTATTTTGTGCTCAAACTGCGATCAAGAATTATCAGAAATTTAATTGATTGTCTATCAAATTAAAGATGTTTGATTCAAGTGGACATGATAATATTGGAGATACGGGTTTACCTCGTGGAGCAACTTTATAAGACGCAAAGATCCAACGTTTGCAAAATCAATATGCAACAATGACTACACAATTGGATCGATCGAAAGAGATGATAGCCAGATTGTTGGGGCATAACAACAATCATGCAGAGAAATTGATGGTCTAGAACAAGAGCAGGAAACTAATGCTCGTAACGATCAACATCATGTTCTTGAAGAGCACTCAAACATAAAGCTAAAAGTTCCTTCTTTCACTGGGAGTAGTGATCCGAAAGAATTCCTGGAGTGGGTTCAAAAGATGGAAAAGATCTTTGAATTCCAAAACCATACCGAATAAAGAAAGTGTAAATTAGCGGCTTTAGAGTTCTCAAAGTATGCTAGTCTTTGGTGGGATAACTTAGTTGCACAAAGAAGGCGAGAAGGAGAAGAACCCATTGTTAGCTGGCGTGTGATGAAGAACATGATGAAGAAGAGGTTCGTTCCTGATTATTACAAGCAGGAGCTATACTTGCATTTGCAAACACTTAGACAATGGGGAATGAGTGTTGAAGATTACGTAAAGGAGTTTGAATCCTACGATGTGAATTGATTGAGCCAGAGGAGCAAACTATTGCTCGTTTCTTAAGAGGATTGCATCGAGAGATAGCAGATACGGTTGAACTTAGTCCGTATGTGTTTTTCGAAGATGTTGTAAAGCTTGCTGTGAAAGTGGAGAGACAACGCAAAGCCAACACAAACAGAATGTACTCAAAGCCTAGTACCAACACTGGTTCTTGGAGAATGGAGGACAGGAAGAATAACTCAAGTGGTTCCAAGAGTAAGGGCAAAGAAAAAGTGGTGGATAGTATGACCAAGAAAGATAAACCAAAGAATGACCTGAGTAACATTACATGTTACAAGTGTAAAGGGTTAGGCCATTATGCCATGGATTGTCCTAACAAGAAGACTTTCACTATACAAGAAGTAAGAGAGGCGTTTGCAATGGAAACTGCCTGTGATAGTGATTCCAACCCTGAAGAGGAGTATAATGATGATTGCATGGATCAAGAAGTAGAGTGTGATAATAGGGAGCTGTTGGTATTAAGACGACTACTCAACACCCAAGTAGTCGACGAGATTGATCAGCGTGAGACAATATTGGTGTACTGTGATGAAGAAAGTGTGCAACTTATTGATGGAGGGAGTAGCACAAACGTGGTTTCAAGTGAGGTTGTGGAGAAACTGCAACTGAAGACAATGAAACACCCAAATCTATACAAGCTCCAATGGATTAATCAAGATAATGTGGTGAATGTCGACAAACAAGTCTTAATTTCATTTTCAGTTGGAAGCATACATAAGGATGAAGTGTTGTTTGATGTTGTACCGTAGATGGACGCATGTCATATGCTTTTGTGTAGGCCTTGGTAGTTTGATCGCCACATCATTTATGATGGAAAGCATAACACTTATGCTTTTCACAAGGAGGGCCGAAAGATTGTACTAAAGCCTATGACACCCAAGCAAATTTCGGATGATCGAAAGGCAATGGCCAAAGTGAACAAAGTGTCAAAGGTAAAGGAGGCAAAAGAGTCTTTACTAATAAGTAGACATGAAATAGAAGAAAACTTGCGAGAAGGTGGGACTGTCCTATTATTACTGGCACGTGAAATATTGAAGATGGAATCATTGATTAATAATTCACGGCTTCAAAGCTTACTCGACGAGTTTAAAGCATTATTTCCTGAAGAATTGCCTAAAGGATTACCACCAATTCGAGGCATTGAGCATCAGATTGACTTGATACCGGGAGCATTGTTACCAAATAGAGCATCCTATAGATGTAACCCAGAGGAGGCGAAATAATTAAAGAGGCAAGTTGATGAGTTGATTGAGAAAGGATATGTTCACAAATCCATGAGTCCGTGTTCAGTTCCAGCTTTGCTAGTACCGAAGAAGGACAGATCCATGACGATGTGTGTGGACAGTCACACAATCAATAAGATAAGGGTTAAATATCGTTATCCAATTCCTAGACTCGACGACATGCTTGACGAACTACATGGTGCTGTAGTGTTCTCAAAAGTTGATTTGAAGAGCGGCTACCATCAAATTCTAATGCAAGAAGGTGATGAATGGAAAACTACATTCAAGATCAAGCACGGACTATATGAGTGGATGGTTATGCCATTCGGGTTGTCAAATGCACCAAGAACTTTTATGAGACTTATGAATAATGTTCTGCGCAGGTTCATCGGCAAATTTGTGGTGGTATATTTTGACGACATCCTGATTTATAGCAAGAGCATAGATGATCACTTATTGCATCTGCGTGAGGTATTTGTTGTTTTAAGTGAAAATCAATTGTTTGCTAATTTGAAGAAGAGTGTATTTGCCCAGGATAAATTAATATTCCTAGGATACATTGTATCTAATAATGGAATAGAAGTAGACAAGTAAAAGGTGAGAGCAATACAATAATCACCTGAACCAAAATCCATAGGTGATATAAGGATTTTTCATGGTTTGACTTCATTCTATCGAAGATTTGTGAAGAACTTTAGCACGATTGCATCACCTATGCTTGAGTGTCTAAAGAAAGGGGATGAGTTTAGATGGACAAAAGCTGCCCAGGAGAGTTTTGATTTGTTGAAACAGAAGCTGTGTGAAACACCTATGTTAGCATTGCCAAACTTCAATAGCACCTTTGAGGTGGACTGCGATGTGAGTGGCGTCGACATAAGGGTTGTCTTAATGCAAGAGGGCAGACCAGTGGTTTATTTTAGTGAAAAACTGAGTGGGGTGAGTCTAAACTATTCCACGTATGAGAAGAAATTTTACTCACTGATCCGAGCTTTGGAGACCTGGCAACATTACATATTGCCCAAGGAATTCGTAATACATACTGATCACGAATCCCTGAAGTACATTAGAGGGCAGGGCAAGCTGAATCGCAGACAAGCCAAGTGGGTTGAATTTTTGGAAACTTTCTCATATGTGATCAAGTACAAGCAAGGTAAAGGGAATGTTGTGGCAGATGCACTGTCCAGAAGGTATACCCTCCTATCATTGCTCAATTCTCGTTTATTGGGATTTGATCTGATTAAGGAGCAATATGCACATAACCCTTTCTTCACTAAAGTCTTGGAAGATTATGGTAAGGGTGCAAATGGACAGTATTTTGTGCATGATGGGTTCTTTTTTAAAGGGAAATGAATTTGTATACCAAGCTCGTCTTTACATGAACTATTAATTAGAGAAGCACACGGAGGAGGTCTTGCTGGTCACTTTGGTGAAGGAAAAACATTGGAAGCTTTAAAAGAACACTTTTATTGGCCGAGCATGGATCGTGATGTCCATCAACTGAAAAGTACATCAACAACCACATGGACCATATATGCCACTACCAGTTCCAAATAATCCATGGGTTGATTTAAGTATGGACTTCATGTTGGGATTGCCACGAACAACAAGGGGCATAGATTCTATCTATGTTGTTGCTGATAGATTTTCAAAGATGGCACATTTTATACCATGCCATAAAACGGATGATGCTTCACATGTGGCTGATCTGTTCTTCCGAGAAGTAGTGCATCTACATGGTATGCCTAAAACCATTGTAAGTGACAGAGATGTGAAGTTCCTTAGTTATTTCTGGAAGACTTTGTGACATAAACTGAGAACAAAGTTGTTGTTTAGTACATCTAGTCATCCGCAAACATATGGGCAAAGTGAAGTGGTAAACAGAACCTTAGGAGCTCTGTTGCGTGCTTTTGTGGGAAAATCCTTGAAAGATTAGGATGAGAAGCTCGCATATGTTGAATTTGCTTATAACCGCAGTGTGCATTCTGGATCTCGGTTGTGTCCGTTTGAAGTCGTCTATGGCTTTGCACCATTGACTCCATTAGACTTGTTACCGATTACAATTGAACATGCAGTTAATTTAGAAGGCCAAGCTAAGGAAAATTATGTTAAGAAGCTGCATCAAGAGGTCCAAGAACGGTTGCAACGAGCTAATAAGGCTTATATTCGACGAACAAAGAAGGGGAAAAAAGTCATATTTTTGAGGTAGGCGACTTGCTTTGGATCTACCTTTGTAAAGAACGCTTTCCCTTAAACGAAGATCTAAGCTGCAAAAGAAAGTCGAAGGGCCATTTCGCGTACTTCAGAAGATCAATGATAATGCATACAAGATTGATCTTCCGGGCGACATGGGAGTTTCGGCTACCTTTAATATTTCGGACTTGATTCCTTATGTTGGTGATGACTATGAAGAAGATTTGAGGACAAATCTTTTCCCACAAGGGGGGGATGATGTGGGCATGAACAAGAAGGAATCAGATGGCGACATTGAGCTAAGGCTTAGGGGTCCAATTACTAGATCCAAGTCTAGAAAGTTTGAAGCAAGTTTGTCAACTGCAGCGGGATTGTAATTATGTTATTACTTTGCTTTTGAACTTGGAGTCAAGCACTTTTGTGACTTAGTTGAAACTTTGCCGAGGAGAACATCAGGGGATATTTATTATATTGGAGATTATGGGTGTCAGGGTTAGGTATCAATATTAGAGACTAAGGCATCAGGGGATAATAGTCTCCGACAGTGTAAATTTACCCGACAGGGGATTTTAGTCTCCGACAGCCACATTCATGTGTCAGGGGATAGTTAGTCTCCGACAGTGTAAATTGCTTTTTAGGGGATGGCTAGTCTCCGATAGGCAAAATAGCCCGTCAGGGAATAATTAGTCTCCGATAGCTTAATTATCCACTGACCGTTTCGGTTAATATCTTTCATGTATTTTATTTATTTCCGTATTTGTTTCATATTCGTTTCCTAGTTTTGATAGGTTTATTTCCTTTCCTTATTGGATTAGATTTCTTTCCAATGTATTATTCTTTCCAATTAGGATTAGGGATCTTAACAGCTTATAAATAGCTGGTCATATTGTACAATAAGGATATAGTTAATTTATTAATAAAATTTAGAGTTATTTTGCAATTTCTTCTTGTTTGTGTGATATAAACAAAACCCTATTTATGTGATTCGAGTAGTATTGAACGTGTGATTCATTCAAGACCCTTAAGTCGACTTCTTGTGTGAATATCAAAAAGTTGATTTAAGCTATGTGAGGCTGTAGGCTTAAACACCCTACATCAAGTTAACCACCAACTTTCAGGATAATCGTAAGTAAAAACTCACACAATTTTTTAATCAAAGTCTGTCTCTTCCATACATTATGAACAACTATTTATAAGCTGAATAATCCTGAAAACCTAATCCTAATTGGAAAGAATATTACAAAGGAAAGAAATCTAATCCAATAAGAAAAATAACAAACCTATTTTAAATAGGAAACAGTTACTAAAATAAACAGAAAAATAATAAAGTATTAAAAAATAAAGCAAGTATACCAGTTAGTGGATAATTGAGTATCGGAGACTAATTATCCCCTGACGGATCAAATACACTATCGGAGACTAAATCATTCACTGATGGATGAAATAGACTGTCGGAGACTAATTATCCCCTAACGGGTAATGTCTTTGATGACTAGACTAGTCTCCGATGTATAACATATCCGCTAATGATGACGTCATCCATAATCTCTGATGCGATAAAAGATCCGCTGATGACCTCATCCTTAGTTTCTGATGCCTAAATAACCCCTGACGCCAGTCTTTGATGTCTAACTATCGGCTAAATCTTGAAGTTGCTTAACTCAACATTAACAAGTAAAGTAACAGGAGGTTGACAAGCACTTCCTAACTAACATCCCGCAAATGCATTAATATAGAATAAATCTAAGGATATTTCCTTCCAAGCATGAGTTATTCTTCCTCCGTCTGAAACTGCATCCATTTGTTTGACACCCAGTGACTCCAACGGATCACACTGTTTGGTATAAATTTCATGTTCCCCGCTTGACTTTTATGTTATGGCTAGCCTTTCATGCGCAGTTACCTACTAGTGACAGGTTGCTTGCCTTTGGCATTCTGCAGACTTCTACTTGCATCCTTTGTGGCAAAGCTAGTGAATCTAGGGGCCACTTATTTTTCCAGTGTGATCACTCCACAACCGTAGTCACCCCAATATTTGCAAAGGTTGGAATTGATACTCCTTTGTGTTGGGCAGCTGTCAACCTTGCCATATGATGTAGGGTGTTTAAGCCTATAGCCTCAGATAACTTAAATCAACTTATTGATATTCACACAAGAAGTTGACTTAAGGGTCTTGAACGAATCACACATTCAATACTACTCGAATCACATGAATAGGATTTTGGTTATATCACACAAACAAGAAGAAATTGCAGAATAACTCCGAATTGTATTAATCAATCAACTATATCCTTATTGTACAATATGAGCAGCTATTTATAAGTTGTTAAGATCCCTAATCCTAATTGGAAAGAATAATACATTGGAAAGAAATCTAATCCAATAAGGAAAGGAAACAAACCTATTAAAACTAGGAAACAAATACGAAACAAATACGAAAATAAATAAAAAACATGAAAGATACTAACCGAAACGGTCAGTGGATAATTAAGCTATCGGAGACTAATTATTCCCTGACGGGCTATTTTGCCTATCAGAGACTAGCCATCCCCTGACAAGCAATTTACACTGTCGGAGACTAACTATCCCTTGACGCATGAATTTGGCTGTCGGAGACATTTATCCCCTGACGGGTAAATTTACACTGTCAGAGACTATTATCCCCTGATGTCATAGTCTCTAATGTTGATACTTAACCCCTGACGCCCGTAATCTCCGATATAATAAATATCCCCTGATGTTCTCCTCGACAAAGTTTCGACTAAGTCACAAACGTGCTTGACTCCAAGTTCAAAAGCAAAGTAATAACATAATTATAAGCACCTTATGAAAGATCATAACGTATAGTTGGCCAAGTCCAAGTTTCAGTGCCATCTTCGTAATGTTCCAAACATAACCCTAATATCCGAAACTCTTCAAGATTCAAACCCGCTGTAGTTGACAAACTTGCTTCAAACTTTCTAGACTTGGATCTAGTAATTGGACCCCTAAGCCTTAGCTCACCGTCTCCATCTGATTCCTTATTGTTCATGCCAACATCACCATTTCCTCTCGTTTAGTGCCCCCACCGTACAGGGATGTCCAGAAACTCTATCTTGCAGCTTCGATTTTTCACATTTGGCAAGAGAGGAACCTGTAAATTTTTCAAGGCCATTCTAGCCATGCTTCGTGACACATAATCTTATTTTGTGTTCGATTCGTTGTCAAGTCCTCTCCCATCCCAAGTCCGCTCAGTGTCTTGCTCAACATGCCACCCTGTTCAATTGTCTTTCTTAAGTTCTACAAAATGTGGGTTTTTTCCATCATCAACTATTGCTGCTACCTTATTCCATCAGTGGGATATCTTAAGTTGGGTGTATTTTTCATCAGCAGATGATGCTGCTGCTGCTATTACTACTAGTGGGTTGAAGGCCTGTTATTCCTTGCTGTTGTAGATTGGTGCAATTTCCAAGCTGACTGTTGCTGGTGTAGCTTGCATTCGTTGTTTGCAGTAGGGTATTAGTGATATACGTTTGCACTTCGGTTGATCACATTTGGCAAGAGAGGAACCTGCGAATTTTTCAAGGCCATTCCAGCCATGCTTTGCTGACACATAATTTATTTTGTCTTTGATTCGTTGTCGAGTCCTTTCCTATCCCAAGTCTATTCAGTGTCTTGCTCAGCATTCCACCTTGTTCAATTGGCTTTCTTAATTTCTACAAAATGTGGGCTTTTTCCATCATCAACTACTGCTGCTACCTTATTCCATCAGTGGGACTGATCCATTGGATTAATTGGGGTTAATTATCTTGTAATTAGGTTTTAGTTAGGTTCTAGTTTTGTATTTTTAGCAAAAATAAGTTTGTGGAAATAAAGCTACCGTGGTCGAGAAACGGGCGTCAGGGGATGGCAACGGGCATCAGGGGATGTTCTTACGTGTCAGGGGATGCTGAGACTCGTATCAGGGGATGTCTTTGTGCGTGGTAGGGGTTGGTATGACATGACGTCGTCAAGCGGATAACTAATGCATCGGAGACTAAGGCTAACATCATCAGAGACTAACTTAACCCATCGGAGATTAATTATCCTCCGACAGCCGTTCGACCCGTCACGGGATAATTATCCACTAATGGCTACAGGAAGTTTATTCTTTTGTATTTTATTTTATTTCGTGATTATTTTGTATTTGTTTCCTATTTAAAATAGTTTTGTTATCTTTCCTTATTAGATTAGATATCTTTCCATAATGGAATACTTTCCATTCTAAATTCTTTCCAATTAGGATTAAGACTTTTATTCAGCTTATAAATAGTTGTTCATAATGTATGTTGAGGGACAGACTTTGATTTATAAAATTGTGTGAGTTTTTACTTGCGATTATCCTGAAAGTTGGTGGTTAATTCCTTTATACTTTCACAACTGATTTGTTTTAGCTTGCAGGTGATTAAATTCTTTAAGCAAACTAAATAGATTGATCCTTTAGTGTTGATTTTCTGGTGATTAATTTCTTTATGGAGTCTTCCTAAAGTTATTTTCCGCAACATGTGTTTGATCTTACCAAATCAAATACATCATCTTGCTATCAGAGCTTTGGTGGACGAGTAGTTCTAACGAACCTGTGACATCAGTGGCTGGAGAAGAAGAACAAATTCCATGAGGACTTACCATGGAGCAGGCACAGAACTTGTGACGTGATAGGCAAATCAATGAACTTATGGACAAGATAAACGAGATCCTAGCTAGATTGGATCGGAGAAACCCATCTACGAGTCCAAATAGAAGTACGAGGCTTGTTTGTACTTCAAATTCGGAGGAAGAAGAAGTGGCTTGACCCGAGAACCGCAGGGCTCGAGATAATAATGATGATGACAAGGCCCTACGACTGGATATTCCAGAATTTGATGGAAGTATGAAACCTGAGAAGTTCCTAGAAAGGTTGCAACAAATTGAGAGAGTCTTTGATTATAAAGACTATAATGATTGTAAAAGATTCAAGGTGGTTGTACTAAAATTCACAAGTTATGCAAACTTGTGGTACAAAAATTTGAAGGCCAAAAGAAGAAAAGAAGGCAAGGCATGCTTGGAGTCTTGGGAGTCAGGGGATATATGGTCATCGGGGACTAAGGCGCGTCAGGGAATAAATGGTCATCGGGGACTAAGGCGTGTTAGGGAACAAATGGTCATCGGGGATTACAAATTTGTCACGGGATAAAATATACTGTCAGTGATGTATTTGGTCTGGTAGGATCAAACACAGGTTGCGGAAAATAACTTTAGGAAGATTTCGTAAAGAAATTAATCACCAGAAATCTACACTAAAGGATCAATTTGGTTAGTTTGCTTAAAGAAATTAATCACCCACAAAGCTAACACAAATCAGATGTGAAAGTATAAAGGAATTAACCACCAACTTTTGGAAAAACATAAGTAAAACTCACACAAGATTTTTAATCAAAGTCTCAATAATGAATATTACAAGCAGCTATTTATAAGCTGAAAATAAATCCTAATTCCCACTTCGGAAAGAATTTACAATGGAAAGAATTCTATAATGGAGAGATATCTAACCTAACAAGGAAAATAGATATTCTAATTCAAACTGGAAACAATTTCCAAAACAAACACGAAAATAATAAAATATAAGAAATAACATAACTGTACCCTCCAGTGGATAATTGCTTGTCGGAGACTAATTATCCCCTGATGGATCAAACACACTTTCGGAGACTAAGTCAACCCCTGACAGATAATATAGACTGTCGGAGACTAATTATCCCCTGACGGGTTAAATTAGTCAATTAGTCCCTGATGACGAGACTAGTCTCCGATGCATAATACATCCCCTGATGATGACGTCAGTCACAGCCCCTGATAGAACAATAACATCCGCTGATGACATCATCGTTAGTCTCTGAGGCGTTAATTATCCCCTAACTCCAGACGCATCCCCTGACGCCAGTCTCTGATGACTAAATCTCGGCTAAGTCCCGAAGTTGTTTAACTCAGTATTAATAAGTAAGGTAACCACGGGTTGACAAGCTCCTCCTAACCAACCTTTCGCCAAAACGTTGATAGAAAATAAATCTAAGGATATTTCCTTCCAAGCAAGATTTACAATTGCATCCGACTGCTTATCTCCCAGTGTCTCCAACGGATCATCCTCCTCTTCTTCAGAAACAATTGTCCTCAATTGAGCTACATCGTCATCATGAATATAAGGAGCTAAATCACCGATATTGAAAGTTGCACTTACACCATAATCTCCTGGCAACTCCAATTTAAAGGCATTGTTGTTAATCTTCTCAAAAATCTTGAAAGGACCCTCTGATCAAGGCATTAACTTATGCTTACGCAAGTTAGGAAACCTTTCTTTCCGCAGATGCAACCAAACAAGATCACCCACCTGAAATGCAGGTTGTTTCCGATGTTTGTTCGTTAGAGCTTGGTACCTTGCATTCACTTTTTCAATTTTGGCTCTTACTTGTGCATGTAACTTCATCATAGCTTGAGCCTTTGCTTTAGCATCAGTATGGACATTCTCACCCTTTGGTAAAGGAATTAAATCCACTGGAATTCTAGGATTCTCACCGTAAACCATTTCAAAGGGAGAATGTTTTGTGGCGTAGGTAGGAGATCTATTGTAGGCAAACTCGGCATGTGCAAGCTTGACATCCCAAAGTTTTGTAGTTTTACTCACCAATCCACGCAACAAGACTCCTAATGTTCTGTTGGTCACTTCTGTTTGCCCATCCGTTTGAGGATAATGTGAAGTACTGAAACACAATTTAGTGCCCAACAGTTTCCATAACGTCTTCCAAAAATAACTCATAAATTTAGTGTCTCGGTCACTGACTTTGGTTTGTGGTACACCATGCAATTGAACCACATCTTTCAGGTACAAATCAGCCACTCGAGACGCATCATCCATTTTATGACAAGCCATGAAGTGCGCCATTTTGGAAAATTTATCCACCACCACCATTATTGAATTGTTACCTCGTTGAGTCCGAGGCAATCCCACAATGAAGTCCATGGCTACATCCTCCCATGGAGAATTCGGGACAGGCAAAGTAGTGTATAACCCCTGATGAAACGTGCTCTTTGCTTTTTGACAAGTCTCACATCGCACAATCACCCCAGTAACATCTCCCTGCATTTTTGGCCAAAAGAAATGTTCTTGCAATACTGTTAACGTCTTAGTGATGCCAAAATGTCCAGCTAACCCTCCTCCATAAGCTTCCCTAAGCAATAATTGTCGAATTGAACAAGATGGGATGCACAAGCAGTTACCTTTGAACAAGAATCCATCTTGAAGCACGTACTCTCCTTTAGCTCCCCGTGCACACGATTCAATTATCGGTTGGAAATCAAGGTCCAGCTTGTAGTATTCCTTGATTAATTCAAACCTGAGCAACTTCGAACTCAGTACCCCCAACAATGTATATCTTCTTGATAATGTGTCAGCCACAACATTATCTTTACCATGTTTATGCTTTGAAGAGAAATTAAATGATTGCAAAAACTCAACCCACTTAGCATGACGGGGATTCAGTTTCTGCTGCCCAATAATGTATTTTAAAGCCTCATGATCCGAATGCAATATGAAATGATTCGGTCGAAAATAATGACTCCAATGGTCAAGAGCTCTCACTATTGCGTAGAACTCTTTGTCATAAGTCGAGTAGTTCAGTCTTGCACCATTGAGCTTTTCACTAAAATAAGCAATGGGCCTTTTCTTCTGCACTAGGACAGCTCCTATGCCAACTCCACTTGCGTCACACTCTACTTCAAAAGGACTTGTAAAATCAGGTAAAGCCAATACTGGTGTATCACACAACTGTTCCTTCACCTTTTCAAATGCCTTCTGAGCAGCTTCCGTCCATTCAAATTTTCCCTTCTTTATGCATTCAGTAATAGGCGCAACCACACTATTGAAATGTTAGAGTGTATGCCCTAGTGGCCAATCATGTAAAGATTGTGACACTATATTTATGTTATGTTTTGGTTAAATGATAATTTATTATGTTTTATTTACTACGTTATATAAATATTAACATAATAAATGTCCTTAGAAGAATGATACTATTTATATGGATTCAAGTACGTGACTTGAACATGAGATCATATAAGTATGTAATGTATCATTATTCTTAAATGTCCCTAGTCGAGTATCATTATCAGTGGGACAACAATAATACATTGAGACTAGTATGTGGATTAACTGATGGCCATATCTCATTGGTCATAAATATATACGAGATATATTAAGTTGATACAAAGGTACATGTTAGAGAACATAGTACTGGACAGACCCGCCATGAGAATTCTACATGGAGCGTTATGCTATGTGTCATAAGTAATTCTCATAGTGACAATGATGTAATGGTCCTTCGACCTGAAGTCATGACATTTCTACATAAGGAGTTATGCGTTTTGACATTATCAAAAGTCACCTTTAACCGGGTGGACCATAAAGGTGATTGTTGGATGCATAATGAGTTATGCGAGAAATGAGAATGATGTAGATGGAATTTAACCCTCCTATAAATTAGGGATGATATCTATAGGCCTCTTGAATGAGTGAGACTATGAAATGCATGGCCATGCTCAAATAGAGATTTGTTTCATATAGTCTACTCTTTGTTCAAGAAAACTGAGATTAAATTATGAAGAGGATGACACATCCATGCCTTGAATTTAATCTTAGATATCATGGTTAAAAGGATTAAATTACATTGAAACATTGGTCACGAAAGATAATGTCGAATCTACGACTTTATTATTACTTAGGTAACAGTGATGTATTACTAGATGCCGCTCACTATTTATAATTTTATAATATGATTTAAAATTATTGCCAACATAATAATAACCTACAGGGTCACACACAAAGAACATTCATTAAGGAGATATAATTTAAATGTCAATGATTTTAATATATCAATAAGATTGATTTAATTAAATCATGACTTTAAATTATATATTAGTAATCTGTATGAAATAGAGTCTTTTGGAAGGAAATACGAATATATATTTATTTGTACATATATATTAATTAAGTGAGACTTGATTAAATATATATATCTAATAAATATAAAATTCGGATTATAATTCTCCTAATTAGATTAGGTTATGGAATTACTCTATAAAAGGCTATATATATGATATATCAGCTATTCTCTCAAACCAACGTTTCACGTATTCTAAGAACCCTAGTTGCTCACAAGAGAGAGACTAGAGTTCAGAGATATAGAGAGAAAAGAGAGATATAGATCGTACAGCTAGTACTGTAACTCTTCTTGTTCGAATCGTGAGACGGTTCGTGGGTGTTCGTGTTGATACCGTAGAGACGTAGTTTTGTTGGATTGCATTAAAGATTTGGAGACGATCAACACCTTCGCCAAATCTTCAGATTCGCACAATTAATCGGTAAAATCTTAAACCATCCGTATTAAATTGTTTCGCATAGATCCTCGGGTTTGGGTTTCTTCTTGTGGTGTTTTATATCGTATTTTTTCGCTGCGTTTAGACCCAACGAAACCCAACATGAAATTTCAAACAAATCTTCTATAAAACGAAGTAAGACCAAAGATCTTACCTCTGTCACTATAGTTGGTACTGGCCAAGATTTGATAGCTTCCACTATTGATGGGTCAACTGAAACTCCATCCGTAGACACTATATAGCCTAGGAAGGTTACGCTAGGCACCAAGAAGTAACACTTTTCTAACTTGGCGTATAGCTTTTGCTTCCTCAACATGTCAAACACCAATCTTAAGTGTTTAAGATGATCTTCTACGCTTTTGCTATATATAAGTATATCATCCAAATAGACCACAACAAATTTTCCCAAGAAGGGTTTTAGTACCTCATTCATCAACCTCATGAAGGTACTTGGTGCATTACTTAGGCCAAAAGGCATGACTAGCCATTCGTATAATCCTACTTTTGTTTTAAAGGTTGTCTTCCATTCATCACCTACTCTCATTCTGATTTGGTGATAGCCACTCCGTAGATCAATCTTTGAAAATATTACTGAACCATGCAGCTCATCCAGCAAGTCGTCCAATCTTGGAAGTGAAAATCTGTACTTGATAGTAATGTTGTTCACTGCCCTACTATCAATGCACATTCTCCATGTTCCATCCTTCTTTGGTACCACTAAAGTTGGTGCAGCGCAAGGGCTCATGCTTTCTCTTACATAACCTCATTCCATTAGTTCCTCAATTTGCCTTTGTATTTCCTGTGCCTCTTGAGGGTTACATCGGTAAGCCGCTTTGTTAGGTAAGGATGCCCCAAGAATTAAATCAAGTTGATGTTCAATTCCTCTAATAGGTGGCAAACCTGGTGGTAAGTCTTCAGGAAACACATCCTGAAATTCTTCCAACAATTTCTCCACATCCTTGTTTAGTCCTTCAGGCTTCTACTCAGATTGAAAACCTACAACAATCAGCAAGTAGCCCTGCCCTTCCTATTCCAATTCAGACTGGAATTGCTTTTCACTCACCATTAAACTCTCCTTGCGTGCACCAAGAGAGGATAAAGGTTTTAAAGCAGTCTTGTTGTTGCCTACCTTGGCAATGTATACATTTGTTCTGTTGTCATACTTAACAAACCTGTCGTACTGCCATGGTCTTCCCAACAGTATGTGGCAGGCATCCATGACACAAACATCACATAGCACCTGCTCCTTGAATTTGCCAATCTCGAAGGAAATCAGTGCTTGCTTTGTCACCTTAACTTCTCCTCCATCACTCAGCCAATGTAACTTGTATGGTTTGGGGTGGGATGATGTTGGCCAATTTAATTTATCAATCAATGTAATAGAGACCACATTGGTGCAGCTACCTGTATCAATTATTAGATTGCACATTTTTTCTTTTACCAACACTCTGGTCATTAAGATCTTGTCGCTTTGGTCAGCTTCCAAGGGAACTGGTTTAGCTTTCAATAATATCCGGACTATCAACCGCGAACCACAAATTTCAGGCTCCTCTTTAAAATCAGCCTCGAAATCATCTTCAGTTTCTCTACAACCAGTTGACTCCTCTTCTTCAAGTGTTTCTCTCTCCCTTGAAGCATAGGATGACTCAATCGCTTCAACATCATGGAGAGTCATCACTCTGTTGCTAGGACAATCACACTGCAAGTGTCTGTAGCCTTTACACTTGAAGCAAATTCGTCTATCTTCTGTCGCCAAGGGCGTAGAAGCCTTACCTTTGTCCTTTTTGAACTTGTCAAAGGTAGGAGTGAATTTTGTCGCAGATGGTGCTTCGTTTCTCCTTTCGTTTCTGCCTCTTTCCACCGTTTTGTTTACTGGCCATATATAATTGTGGACCTTGGCCTTGACATGTTTCTCAGCCCTCATGGCCACCTTACATACTTCTTCGAAGGACCAGTAGGGTTGTAACTCTACTCTCTCAGTAATATTATTGTTCAGTCCTGTTAAGAATCGAGCAATCTTGTGTTTTGCCCTTTCCTCAAGATCGTATAACATGGTGAGTTTCTCAAACTCCATCGTGTACTCTTCCCCCGATAGGGCCCTTGTTTGAAACTTTGTAGTTTCAAGAACACATCTTGTACATAATCTGTAGGTAGGAACCGTTTCTTCATCCTACCCTTCAAAGCTTCCTAAGATCCTATGCGTGCCTTGCCTTCTCTTCTTCTCTTATTCTTCAAATTTTCATACCACAGATTAGCGTAACCTGTGAATTTTAATACTGCCACCTTGAACTTCTTGTGGTTATCATAGTCTTTGTATTAAAAGACTCTCTCAATTCTTTGTAACCATTCCAAGAACTTTTCAAGTTTCATGCTGGCATCGAAGTCTAGGACATCTAACCTCAGACCGTCGCCAGCATTGTCTCTCTGCCTCCTCGGTGTTGGTCTGTCCACTTCTTCTCCTTCTGAGTCTCAAGTGCGAGCAGATCTTATACTACGATTTGGACTTGTGGAAAGGTTTCTTCGATCGAACCTGGCTAGTAACTCGTTCATCTTTTCAGTCAGGTCATTGATCTGCCTATCACGGCACAAGTTTTGTGCTTGCTCCATGGTAAGTCCTCGTGGAATAATTTGTTCTTCTTCTCCAACAATTAGGTTGTAGGTTGTACATTAAATCAAGAACAATCTGTTCACCAAAGCTCTGATACCAAGATGATGTATTTGATCTGGTAGGATCAAACACAGGTTGAGGAAAATAACTTTAGGAAGATTTCGTAAAGAAATTAATCACCAGAAATCAACACTAAAGGATCAATTTGGTTAGTTTGCTTAAAGAAATTAATCACCCCCAAAACTAACAAAAATCAGTTGTGAAAGTATAAAGGAAGTAACCACCAACTTTCGGAAAAACGTAAGTAAAACTCACACAAGTTTATTAATCAAAGTCTAAATAATGAATATTACAAGCAACTATTTATAAGTTGAAAATAAATCCTAATTCCCACTTCAGAAAGAATTTACAATGGAAAGAATTCTATAATAGAGAGATATCTAACCTAACAAGGAAAATAGATATTCTAATTCAAATTGGAAACAATTTCCAAAACAAACACGAAAATAATAAAATATAAGAAATAACATAACTATACCCGTCATTGGATAATTGCCTGTCGGAGACTAATTATCCCCTGACGGATCAAACACACTTTCGGAGACTAAGTCAACCCCTGACGGATAAAATAGACTGTCGGAGACTAATTATCCCCTGACTGGTTAAATTAGTCAATTAGTCCCTGATAACGAGACTAGTCTCCGATGCACAATACATCCCTTGATGATGACGTTAGTCACAGTCTCTGATAGAACAATAACATCCGCTGATGACATCATCGTTAGTCTCTGAGGAGTTAATTATCCCCTAACTCCAGACGCATCCCCTGACGCCAGTCTCTGATGACTAATTCTCGGCTAAGTCCCAAAGTTGTTTAACTTAGTATTAATAAGTAAGGTAACCACAGGCTGACAAGCCCCTCCTAACCAACCTTTCGCCAAAGCGTTGATAGAAAATAAATCTAAGGATATTTCTTTCCAAGCAAGATTTACAATTGCATCTGACTGCTTATCACCCAATGTCTCCAACGGATCAACTTTGCTTTCAAAACAAGATTCTGATGCATTTGAAGCTTAGTCGAGACTTGGCTGAGATATTATCTAGAAATAGCATACATCAGAGACTAAATTCTGCATTGGAGACTACGGATGACGTCACATCAAAGACTAATTTTTGCATCGGAGACTACGGATGACGTCACCTCAGAGACTACTTAGTCCCCGACAGTTCAAGTCATCAGAGACTACTTAGTCTCCGACAGTTCAAGTCATCAGAGACTAGTTAGTCCCAGACAGTTCAAGTCTACGTCGTCAGAGACTAATTAGTCTCCGATAGCCAAATTTGCTCGTCAGAAAATAATTAGTCTCCGACAGCTTAATTATCCACTGATAGTTTCGGTTATTAATTTTCTTATATTTTATTTATTTCTGTATTTGTTTCGTATATGTTTCCTAGTTTGATAGGTTTGTTTTCTTTCTGTACTGTATTAGATTTCTTTCCAATGTAATATACTTTCCAATTAGGAATAGGGATCTTAACAGCTTATAAATAGCTGCTCATGTTGTACAATAAAAATATATAGTTGATTGATTAATAAAATTCAGAGTTATTCTGCAATTCCTTCTTGTTTGTGAGATATAAACAAAACCCTATTCATGTGATTCAAATAGCGTTGAATGTGTGATTCGTTTAAGAACCCTAAATCGACTTCTTGTGCGTACATCAACAAGTTGATTTAGTCTGTTCGAGGCTGTAGGCTTAAACACCCTACATCATATTGGTATTAGAGAAAAAAGGTTTGGCGTTGGGAGTAGAGAAACAAGGACGTGTGACTCTTTCTTGTTTTCTAGATTTCTATGTGGAGTGTAATCTGACATCCAGTCAAATCAAGCATGTCTGATTCAAGTGGGCATGATAATATTAGAGAAACGGGTTTACCTCGTGGAGCAACTTTATAAGACATAAAGATCCATCGAATGCAAAATCAATTGGATCGATTAGAAGAGATGATGGCCAGATTGTTGGGACATAACAATGGTCATGCTCGAGAAACTGAAGGTCCAGAACAAGAGCTGGTAAATAATGTTCATAATGACCCACCTAATGTTTGTGAAGAATGTTCCAATATAAAACTAAAAGTTCCTTCTTTCACTGGAAGCAGTGACCTTGAAGTGTTCTTGTAATGGGTTCAAAAGGTCGAAAAGATCTTCCAGAACCACATGGAAGAAAGAAAGTGTAAACTGGCAACTTTAGAGTTCTCGAAGTATGCTAGCCTATGGTGGGATAACCTAGTGGCTCAAAGAAGAAGAGATGGTGACGAACCCATTACTAGTTGGCGCATGATGAAGAATCTAATGAGGAAAAGGTTCGTTCCTGATTACGACAAACAGGAGTTATACTTGCATCTGCAAACATTTCGACAAGGAGGTATGAGTGTTGAAGATTATGTGAAGGAGTTTGAATCTTTAAAATTGCGATTTGAACTGGTCGAGCCAGAGGAGCAAACTATTGCTCATTTCCATATTGGATTGCGTAGAGAAATAGCAGATACGGTTGAACTTAATTCGTATGTGTTTTTCGAAGATGTTGTAAAACTTGTTGTGAAGGTGGAAAGACAACCAAAGTGAATGCAAACAGATCTTACTCAAAACCTAACAAAAGTACTAGCTCTTGGAAATCAGAGGATAGAAAAACTGAATCAAGTGTGTGGCGCCCCCGAAAATCCCCCAAACCGGGCCTCGGACACTGTTAGCGATTTGGGTGACAGTCTCCAAGATCCCCAGGCTGGAACCCCGGGCTGCACCAGAAAACTACAACACAACAACAAAACAAATAACACAGCCATGCATTAACAACATGCTTGTGGGAAATATATTCCCAAATACATCATTAAAAAAATCTTAAGGTTCACATCATCTTACAAAACCTCAAAGCTTGAAAATAAACAAGCTGTAGCGGAAACAAAACTTTAGATGGCTCACATGGCCTTACAACTTAAACATACTTAAGCCATTCTCTCCTTCCCTCTCTTAGGGGACTCAGCCTTCACGACATAACCTGAAAAACATTCATAGCATTCCACATGAGCATTTACGCTCAGCAAATATATATTCGTAAGCTAGAAGAAATGATAATTCAAAAGCTTTAGTATTCATTGAGATTAGGCGAAGCAATGCCAACACCTCATGATAATGAATAAACATGTATTATTTACCAACACCTGGTGATTATCAATAAACATGTATCATTTAGGGTACCCGAGTGATATCAAGGGTTAACCATCTTTCAATAAATCATGATTCGCCCTTTACTCATCAGATAATGTATCACCTGACCAGACTAATCATTATCTGACTACCTTACATAATCAAATTTCATCCGAGCTGGTCAGCCTGGTCGTTTGATTCATCATTTGACATACGTAGTCCTTCGCAGAAAGCATATGGTCTGCGGAGACTAAGGGTCACGTCATCAGAGACTAATTATTCCTTCATCAGAGATTACGGATGACGTCATCAGGGACTAAACATAGCCTATCGGAGACTAAGGATGACATCATCGGAGAGTAATTATCTCAACAGGGATTGATGACGTCATCTTAACCCATCGGGGACTAAGGGTGACGTCATCGGAGACTAACATTTCAGAGACTGATGCTGACGTCATCAGAGACTAACATCAACACAGTCGGGGAC
>CM025787.1:12576904-12603420 GCA_014636745.2 Centella asiatica | reverse complement strand
CCAGCTGCTGTCCTACATGCATGAAAACTTAGCCACCTAAACAGTTTCTAATCAAACACGTAATCACAAATGTTACGTAACCCTCTCCCCTTCCTCCATGTTGTTCAATATAATCTTATATGATATTTGCTAATCCCCTTTTTGATACCTTTTTAAGGAACTTAGCCTCATCATCATGGATATCACATCATCATAAAAAATTTCATTGTAGATATAAATTTATCATTCACATTTAAAAAGGCTAACTCCATGCAAAAAAATATAATAACACAAAATAAAATTATTTCTTACCGTAAAATACATTTAAAATTTTTCGGTTTCTCACATCCTTCCCCCCTTAAAAGAAGTTTCGTCCTCGAAACTTAGCTATAAAATAAATGGGGGTACTTGTCAATCATAGCACTTTCAAGTTCCCAAGTAGCTTCTTATATACTATGGTTCTTCCATAACACTTTTACAGAAGTAATTTCTTTATTCCTAAGAATTTTAACTTGTCGATCTAAAATTTGGATTGGAACCTCTTTGTAATTCAAGTCCAATTGCAGCTCTATCGGTTGATAATCAATTACTCCTTCACGGTCTGCCTTGTAGGGACGTAACAGAGATATATGGAATACATGATGAATGTGGCCCAAAGTCGGTGGCAGTGCTAGTTGATAGGCCACTTCTCCAATCTTCCTCACTACTTCGAAAGGTCCTACATAACGGGGACTCAACTTTCCTTTCTTACCAAAATGCATTACGCCCTTCCAGGGTGATACTTTCAATAGTGCATAACTTCCAACTTCTAAAATTTGATCCTTCCTATGTTGATCAGCATATTGTTTTTGTCGATCTTGAGCTGCTTTCATTCTCATTCTGATCATCCTAATTGCCTCCTCAGTTTGTTGAACTATCTCTGGTCCAATTAGCTTCCTTTCTCCTACTTCGTTCCAGTAAAGTGGAGTTCTGCATTTTCTACCATACAATGCTTCAAAGGGGGCCATGCCAATGCTAGCATGATAACTATTATTGTACGCGAACTCGATTAGTGGCAGATGGTTGTCCTAATGGCCCTTGAAGTCGAGAATGCAGGCTCGAAGCATATCTTCCAGTGTCTGAATCATACGTTCAGATTGACCATCTGTCTGAGCGTGATAGGCTGTGCTCATATCTAGTCTTGTTCCCAAATAATCTTGGAAACTTTTCCAAAATCTTGAGGTAAACCTTGGATCTTAATCAGAGACAATGGAGACTGGCACTCCATGTCGACTCACAATTTCTTTAACATATAACTTTACCATTTGATTCATCTTGTATGTGTACTTGATGGCCAAAAAGTGTGCCGATTTGGTTAGTCTATCGACTATGACCCAAATGGCATTCGTCCCTCCAAGCGTGGTTGGTAATCCAACTATGAAATCCATTGTGACAAATTCCCATTTCCATTCGGGAATTTCCAATGGTTGAAGTAGTCCACTTGGTTTTTGATGTTCTGCTTTAACCCTCTGGCATGTTAAGCATCTACTTATCCATTCAGCTATTTCTTTCTTCATGTTGGGCCACCAAAAGCTTTGTTTCAAGTCTTGATACATTTTCGTGCTTCCTGGATGAATAGAAAACTTTGAGTTATGAGCTTCGTGCAATAGTTCGTGTTTTAATTCAGCCTTTGCAGGAATCCACATTCGACCTTCATATCGCAACAATCCATCGATATGCATGCGATATCTGCCTTTATCTCCCTTAATTAATTTATCTATTTCTTTGCAATGCTCTTCTTGTGCAATTTTGATGAGGTCGTGCAATTGAGGCTGAACTCGAATTTCTTCTTCCATATCTATCTTCTGAGCAGTGGTAAGGGAATGAAGTTGCAAGCGTTCGAATTCTTTTCTGATCTCCTCTTGAATGGTCATTACATTCAGTCTTTCACAACGACTGAGCGCATTAGCAACTACATTTGCTTTTCCGAGATGGTAGTTGATAGAACAGTCATAGTCCTGAATCAACTCGAACCAACGCCTTTGTCGCATGTTGAGTTCTTTTTGCGTGAATATATACTTCAAACTTTTATGATCCGTATATATCTCGCACTTCTCACCGTAAAGGTAATGCCTCCAAATCTTCAACGCATGAATGATAGCTGCCAATTCTATGTCATGCGTAGGATATCGTTTCTCACAATCTTTTAGTTGTCTTTGATGTATAAACAATCACCTTACCATGCTGCATCAAAACTGCTCCAAGTCCTTGTATTGACGCATCACTGTAAATAATGAATTCTCCCTTGTCATCTGGTAATGTCAAAATAGGGGCTATAGTCAATCTTGTCTTCAATTCCTAAAAGCTCTTCTCACAATCTGGGGTCCAAACAAATTTTATAGCCTTTCTTGTCAAGTTCGTCAAAGGCACAACTAATTTTGAAAAGTCTTTAACGAACCTTCTGTAATAGCCTGCCAAACCTAAAAAACTCTTTACTTCAGTCGGGTTTATGGGTCGAGGCCATTTTGTGATTGCTTCTATCTTATTGGGGTCCACTGCAATATTAGTTTCATTGATCACATGACCAAGAAACTTTACTTCCTTTAGCCAGAATTCACATTTAGAAAATTTGGCAAATAATTGCTCTTTTCTTAAAATTTCAAGCACTGTCCTTAGGTGTTACTCATGCTCTTCTGCCATTTTTGAATAAATAAGAATGTCATCAATGAAAACAATGATGAACTTATCCAAGAATGGTTTGAAGACGTGATTCATCAAATCCATGAAAGTTGCTGGCGCGTTCGTCAATCCAAAAGACATCACTAAGAATTCATAGTGACCATAACAAGTTCAGAATGCTGTCTTTGGTATGTCTTCCTTCTTGATCTTCAATTGGTGATACCCTGAGCGAAGATCAATCTTAGAGAAGTACCTCCCTCCTCTGAGCTGGTCAAAAAGGTCATCTATCCTCGGCAAGGGGTACCTATTCTTGATTGTGACCTTATTCAGTTCCCGATAATCAATGCAGAGTCTCATCGATCCATCTTTCTTTTGAACAAATAGCACTGGCGCTCCCCATGGTGAAACGCTTGGTCTGATCAATCCTCGCTCTAAGAGTTCTTGCAACTGCTTCATTAGTTCCTTCAGTTCTGATGGTGCCATGCGGTAAGGGGCCTTGGAGATTGGCGCGGTACCGGGGATCAAGTTGATTTCAAAGTCCGTTTCTCTATCCGGAGGTAATCCAGGAAACTCTTCTAGAAATACATCTGCAAACTCCCTTACAACAGGGACATCCTCGATCTTAATTTCATCCCTGTCAGTATCATGCACATAAGCCAAGAAGGCTTCGCAACCCTTGCGAACCATTTTCTGTGCTTGGATCATGGTCAAGAATGGCGATGATTTCACCATCTTGGTGCCATGGAACCAAACCTTCGCCTTCTGGGGAGAGCGTAGGACTACTTTCTTCGCCTTACAATCAATGTTAGCTCGGTATTTAAATAACCAGTCCATTCCCAATATTACGTCAAATTCAGCCAAAGGGAAAGGAATAAGATCAACAAGAAATTCATGTTGATTTATCTTCAAAGTACAGTTACTGTAGACATGAGAAATATTCACTACTTCGCGATTAGCAACGACTACCTCCAACGGATTAGGTAGAAGCTCAGGCAATATTAGCATGCTACTAGCTAATCGTTCAGAAATGAAACTACGAGTAGCACTCGAATCAAATAACACATAAGCAGGTATGGAGTTCACTAGTAGTGTACCTGTCAGTACATCGTCAAAAGCCATAGCATCTTGCACCGTCATATTGTAAGTCCTTGCTTGTGGCCGCACGGGCACGGTGTTGGCTCCTGTCAGCATTGGTTTGCCACCTTTCCTTTGAGGGCAATTAGGAGAGATGTGTCCTTCCATTCCGCACGTGAAACATGTCCTTACTACGGCCAACGGTCTGCTATTTTGCTGAGGTTGTGGTAGTCTTCCTTGGAGCGGGGCAGCGGTAGAGTTCAAAGTCGGACAATTTGAGGAAAAGTGCCCTAGTTGGAGACATTTGAAGCAAACATCCTTCCCTTTCAATCATGGGGTTGTGCCATGGTTCTTTCCACAGTTTGCACACACAGTAACCCTCCTTGTAATGACCTCAGATGATTGCTACCTCCACTTCCTCTTTCCACTATTGCTCAGATTAATATTTTTGTTGCTTCTCTCTTCCTTTTTTACACTTACACCACCAAGGTTCTGATGGCTTCCCTTATCATCTCCCTTCCTCCTATCTCCCTTTTTATTTTCCCGATTAAAATCATATACTGTCTTGTTACTCCATTCCACAATTCTTGCTTTCACCATAACTGCATCAAAGTTTCCTAGTTGAAAAATTGCTACCTACCTCAAAATCCAAGGATTCAATCCTTGCTCGAATCTTTGGACCTTTCTCTCTTCATCGCTTACCTGGTGAGGAGCATACCTCATCAGTTCATTAAACTTTGCCTCATACTCGTCCACTGTCATGGACCCTTGCTTCAAATTTAGGAATCTTAGTTCCATCGCATTAGAGACACTAGGGGGGTAAAATTTCTCCTTAAATCTTTGGGTGAACAGTTTCCAGGTTATTACGGTATTTGTGTCCCTTGTAACTTCTCTTTTTGTTAACTCCATCCTCTTGGCACCCTTCCACCAATGATTGGCTTCTTCTTTTAGCCTAAAAGTCGCATACTTAGTTTTACAATCTTCTGGCACGTCTACTAAGTCGAAAGCTTTTTCAATCTCTTCCAACCAATATTGTGCTACAGTAGGTCCTCCCTTTCCATCAAAAGTTGGTGGGTTAATGCTTGTGAACTCTCGGATACATAGCCCACGGGTAACAGGCCTTGGGGCTGGAGGTGGTGGTGGCGCTGGCTGGTTCACAGGTACGGCTTCACGAATAATCTGAAGAAATTGAGCTAGCGGTTTGTCGTTTGCATTCCCTGTAGCATTGTTGTTGGCAGAATCATTGTCATTAACAGGGGTCGGTTGTGGAACATGCGGGGTATTGCGATTCATCCCAACAACCTCCTCTGAGCTGTCATCCTCTACAACCACTTTGTCAGTATTACCAGCTTGGTTTTCTCTTTCTAAATTTTCCAAATTTTCAGACCTTGACAAGTTGTTATGGAGATTACTTCTCCCGGGTCTTGCTGGTCTCCTTCCTCTGACCATAATCTAGTATAATATACGCAAAGAGTTAAACATCCTTCACGAAACATTCCATTTTTATATGGCTCAAGAATTTATAACTCAATAAGGTGAAGAGCATTAAGCAACTCATAAGCATTTAGATGTGTCAAAATATTTATCATTCATGTGCATAGAAGACTGTCATAAACATCGTTCTCTAACATTCTTACAACAAGCCACACATAGGTCAAAATACATTTGAATACATCTGAGATAGTCGCAACTGTCCCAAGTAGAGTTCAAAATACACACAAAATAACCTCCATCTAAATTTTAAATCCACTCTTATAACTAATCCTCCTCATCTTCCGTGTCCAAAGATCCTTCATGTTCCGCCTCCCTTTCCCAATGTCGAGACTGTATACGTGTCTCCTCGATGCGGCGCGCACAGTGGTTGCTCATTTGTTCCAAATGCGTCACCGTGGGATTAGCTGCTGCTGCTGCTACCATCTGTGCATGCATCTCTAATGCCAGCCGATGGTACAGGCTCTGAGTCAACCAAAAAGAGGATTGCCATGTTGAGGCTGCTGTGCGAAACCTAGTAATAGTGGCAGCTTGTCGTCGAACTGTCATGGTGCGAGCTGCCAAACGATAGTGAACTTCTGCGTCGTAACTACGTTCCATTTCATCATGGGATGGCGCTGCTGCCTATGTTGGGGACAAAACAAGCCTCGGAGTATCACATTTCATCCTAGGGATATCTTGTGTCACAATATGGTCGCAATCAGAACGTTGGCGTATTGTGCTTTTCCGTGCTGTGTGGCGAATGCGCGGCTCGCGGCAAACAGTGGAAGGTCCGGCCTCCTATATTGGCTTCATGGCGAGGCTGGGGCCTTCATATACTGGTGATGATGGATGTTTGTCCAATGGTGTAGGGGTGAACAGTGGAGACTCCACACTAGGCTCCTCTTCCTCTTCAAATGAAAAGTTATATACTGGGAGATTTATTCTAGGAGAACGTGCGGGGGATCTAGAACGATCTCTAGCCATCTACATGAAACAATCCAAGTTAGTAAGTTTGAACTTCTTAATAAACAATGCATGCAACAATATATCTATGAGGTGGTGCCTGCATTTCAGTCTTATTTTCCCTTAGCAGTTTCTAACCTTAAGCTGTTCAACAACCTTAATGTCCAACATAAGTCTTAGTCCTTGGGCCATTAACCTATCTTAGTACTTCAGTTCTAGCATCAAATTCTTAAATTCCTCTACTAGAGTAATTCTAGGACATACCACAGTACTCCCTACTCCTGGATGTGCCTTACGAGCAGTGTTTCCTTACGAATCACTTTTGGCCGTAACTGGGCTCTGATACCAACTGTGACGACCCCAGAATCCCATACTGGATTAGGGCCTCATCAAGAGAAGGAAAACATAACCACACATCCATTCATAGAATAATTACTGAAAGAAACGATAATAAAGAGTTATTACAACCCAAAATATTACATATACAGCGGAAGCTATTCTATCTATATACTATAATTCAAAACATCACTTTACATGTCGTCTTCTTTTCTTCCCTCCTTATTGGTATTACAAAGGCTAGCCAACCTCAGTAACCGATCATTTTTGTCTTTCCCTTGTCAGAGGGCTCAACCTTTATATTCTGTCCTGCAAAGCATTAAAATTCAACAAGAATGAGCGATTTACGCCCAGCAAGTATATATATAATTTGGGAAAGCAAATCTGGAATGTTTCAAAAAAATTCAATTCTACTAAGAGGCTTAGTGAATCAATACTAATGCCTCAGAAATCTTTAAGGAATCTTTAGGACTACTGATGATAAACAATTGTGTAATCCTTCTTAAAACAAAGCATAACTTCTTTGAAGTGAAAATATCCATCGGGGCTAAAACCGCTGGATCTGCTAATCATACGTTATACAGCTAGCCTAACTGTGCCCGCATGATCCCTCCTTGTGAACGTACGTAGTCACATAAAATTCCTCTAGGTCAGGTGAAGAACAAATCAACACCTTTCCTTTCCTCTAGCCATCCATGTGGCATAACCCATTTAAGGGACATAGGACTCTCATTGATTGCACAGATATAATATAAAAAAAAATAGCTAATATAACAAAGCTTCTTTATATCCATGCGCTTTCATTCATATCATGCTAGCAGAAATTAAAGCATAGCATTATGATTCACAAGGAAATTAAATATCATAACTTTGTGTGCATGTCGGATCAATTGATCATGCGCTTAACTGAAATAAGCATAAGAGTGATAATATACTTGCCTCGGTCCTTTGCAACAAAGTTTCAAATTCAACTTACGGGTGAGTGAAAGATTCTGTAAATTATGCAAGTAATATTTTAATAAGAATTTATGAAAGAAAACATGTATGTGATGTCTTTAAACTTTTACTATTTTAAAGAATAACAACATAAAATAATTTTAAGAAAATAATATTTTATAGTCTTGATAACAGACTATGCATCGAGGAATAATTTTCTCATTAACAAACTCGTCAGGGACTGACGACGTCATCTTAATTCTATCGAAGACTAAGGGTGACGTCATCGGAGACTAAATTCTCATCAGGGACTGATGACGTCATCTTAATTCTATCGGAGACTAAGGGTGACGCCATCGGAGACTAACTTCTCATCAGGGACTGATGACGTCATCTTAATTCTATCGGAGACTAAGGGTGACGTTATCGGAGACTAACTTCTCATCAGGGACTGATGACGTCATCTTAATTCTATCGGAGACTAAGGGTGACGTCATCGGAGACTAACTTCTCATCAGGGAGTACAAATATCTCATCAGAGACTACAAATATCTCATCAGAGATTAACAACATCTCATCAGAGATTAACAACATCTCATCAAAGATTAACATTAGAACTTGCTTCTGCTACAATGGAGGACCTATCATGCTCGAACTCAACCTATGATGTCTTATGAAGATGCAAAAGAATAAGAACTTAGCATAAATCTTTGATGCTATGCACGAAAGAAACTGAGTGGGGTTCTAGGTTCTTACCTCTTTGTTCTTAAGGGTGAGATCAAAGCTGGTCTGAAAATAATTTCCGAAAAAAGAGCTTGGAAATTTATGGAGATGATATGTTTAAACGAAACTCTTTAAAAGAGAAATTTTGGTAAAAGAGTTAAAATTTCATCTCGAATGAGGTATTTATAGAGTTCAAGAGCAGTAAACTAAGGTTACGCATTGGAATAAAACGATTGGTTAATTTGGACGGTAAAACAGCTATTCATCATGACTTCTTGGTAGCAACCAGCTGCTGTCCTACATGCATGAAAACTTAGCCACCTAAACAGTTTCTAATCAAACACGTAATCACAAATGTTACGTAACCCTCTCCCCTTCCTCCATGTTGTTCAATATAATCTTATATGATATTTGCTAATCCCCTTTTTGATACCTTTTTAAGGAACTTAGCCTCATCATCATGGATATCACATCATCATAAAAAATTTCATTGTAGATATAAATTTATCATTCACATTTACAAAGGCTAACTCCATGCAAAAAAATATAATAACACAAAATAAAATTATTTCTTACCGTAAAATACATTTAAAATTTTTCGGTTTCTCACATTACAACTTAAACATACTTAAACCATTCTCTCCTTCCCTCTCTTAGGGGACTCAGCCTTCACGACATAACCTGAAAAACATTCATAGCATTCCACATGAGCATTTACGCTCAGCAAATATATATTCGTAAGCTAGAAGAAAAGATAATTCAAAAGCTTTAGTATTCATTGAGATTAGGCGAAGCAATGCCAACACCTCGTGATAATGAATAAACATGTATTATTTACCAACACTTGGTGATGATCAATAAACATGTATCATTTAGGGTACCCGAGTGATATCAAGGGTTAACCCTCTTTCAATAAATCATGATTCGCCCTTTACTCATCAGATAATGTATCACCTGACCAGACTGATCACTATCTGACTACCTTACATAATCAAATTTCATCCCAGCTGGTCAGCTTGGTCGTTTGATTCATCATTTGACATACGTAGTCCTTCGCAGAAAGCATATGGTCTGCGAAAAAATCTCATTACCGATGCCTTGCCTCGGTCTATCATTCTTTATCATCATTGGCCAGAATACCAGGCGAAAGTATTCAACAGCCCCTTAACTTTCCATATGGATATATCTTCTTGTAAACATTTTCTCAATTTTGAATAGCCTTGACGTGCTGAACAATTAAAAGCAGCGACTGCCAACAAAACATATTGGCGTGCTTAACAATTAAAAGACAGTGATCATCACAAGTGGAACTATATATCCATACAGAAGTTACTTGGGTGTGCATAAAAGTCCATGACTTGCAACACCCAAACATCATCATTTGGTGTGCTAGGGAAATTTAAACAGCTAGCAACCACCCAATAACACATAGTTCAATTGTCAACATCTTTTCACGTACATCGGATTCAATGATCGTACGTTACTTAATCATAAAAGAATTCATCATCATGGATAGGCATTAACATCATTCATTTACGTCAATCGAATAAATGATTCTACGTAATCAGTAAGAAAGAAAGTGGAGTGAATATATACTTGCCTTGGTCCTTAGCTAAACTTCACTATATCGGTTGAAAAAGGTTTGTGCATAACATCATTGTGGGTATATCATGAGAAATCCATACTTAATAGATGGCTATTCATATAGAAAATGGTTATCAGGGCATGAGGTTGCCCATAGGGGAAAAATTTCACTCGTCAGAGACTATTTAACTCATCAGAGACTGCTGACGTCATCTTTACTCATCGGAGACTAAGGATGACGTCATCGGAGACTATTAAACCCATAAGAGATTGATGACATCATCTTAACTCATCAGAGACTAAGGGTGACGTCATCAGAGACTAATTATTCCTTCATCAGAGATTACAGATGACGTCATCAGGGACTAAACTTAGCCTATCGGAGACTAAGGATGACATCATCAGAGACTAATTATCTCAACAGGGATTGATGACATCATCTTAACCCATCGAGGACTAAGTGTTGGGTTTCGATGGGTCTAAAATGCAGCGGAAAAATACGATTTAAAATAAAACAAAATGAAACTCAAACCTGAGGATCTATGCGAAACAATTTAATACAGATAGTTTAAGTTTTTACCGATTAATTCTGCGAATTTGAAGCTTTGGTGAAGGTGTTGATCGTCTCCAAATCTTTAACGCAATCCAACTGGACAGCGTCTCTACGGTATCCACACGAACACCCACAAATCGTCTTACGATTCGAACAAGAAGAGTTACAATACTAGCTGTACGATCTGTATCTCTCTTTTCTCTCTATATCTCTGAACTCTAGTCTCTCTCTTATAAGCAACTAGGGTTCTTAGAATACGTGAAACGTAAGTTTTAGAGAATAGCTGATATATCATATATATAGCCTTTTATAGAGTAATTCCAAAACCTAATCTAATTAGGAGAATTATAATGCGAATTTTATATTTATTAGATATATATATTTAACCAAGTCTCACTTAATTAATATATATGTACAAATAAATATATATATTCGTATGTCCTTCCAAAAGACTCTATTTCATACAGATTACTAATATATAATTTAAAGTCATGATTTAATTAAATCAATCTTATTGATATATTAAAATCATTGACATTTAAATTATATCTCCTTTAATGAATGTTCTTTGTGTGTGACCCTGTAGGTTATTATTACGTTGTCAATAATTTTAAATCATATTATAAAATTATAAACAATGAGCGGCATCTAGTAATACATCACTGTTACCCAAGTAATAATAAAGTCGTAGATTCGACATTACCTTTCATGACCAATGGTCCAATGTAATTTAATCCTTTTAACCATGATATCTAAGATTAAATTCAAGGCATGGATGTGTCATCCTCTTCATAATTTAATCTCAGTTTTCTTGATCAATGAGTAGACTATATGAAACAAATCTCTATTTGAGCATGGCCATGCATTTCATAGTCTCACTCAATCAAGAGGCCTATAGATATCACCCCTAATTTATAGGAGGATTAAATTCCATCTACATCATTCCCATTTCCCACATAGCTCATTATGCATCCAACAATCACCTTTATTGTCCACCCGGTTAAAGGTGACTTTTGATAATGTCAAAACGCATAACTCCTTATGTAGAAATGTCATGACTTCAGGTCGAAGGACCATTACATCATTGTCACTATGAGAATTACTTATGACACATAGCATAACGCTCCATGTAGAATTCTCATGGTGGGTCTGTCCAGTACAATGTTCTCTAACATGTACCTATGTATCAACTTAATATATCTCGTATATATTTATGACCAATGAGATATGGCCATCAGTTAATCCACATACTAGTCTCAATGTATTATTGTTGTCCCACTGACAATGATACTTGACTAGGTACATTTAAGAATAATGATACATTACATACTTATATGATTTCATATTCAAGTCACATACTTGAATCCATATAAATAGTATCATTTTTCTAAGGACATTTATTATGTTAACATTTATATAACGCAGTAAATAAAACATAATAAATTATCATTTAACCAAAACATAACATAAATATAGTGTCACAATCATTCCATGAGTGGCCACTAGGGCATACACTCTAACAATCTCCCACTTGCACTAGAGCCAATCACTCATGTATCTAATACTAATAGCAATAGTGTGGCCATCATGTTTCTGCTACGACAAAGCCTTGGTCAGTGGGTCTGCAACATTTTCTTCTGTCGGTATTTTGCAAATATGTACATCACCTCTCTCGATAATTTCTCGAATAAGATGAAAACGCCTAAGTATATGCTTGGATTGTTGGTGAGATCTAGGTTCCTTCGATTGTGCAATGGCGCCATTGTTATCACAATACAGATCTACTGGATCAACAATAGAAGGAACAACACCAAGTTCAGTAATGAACTTCTTTTATCCATACAGCCTCCTTTGCTGCATTGGAAACAGCAATATACTCAGCCTCTGTTGTAGAACCGACAACTGTCTCTTGCTTAGAACTTTTCCAGCTCACAGCTCCCCCATTAAGGCAAAACACGTAACCTGACTGTGACTTATAGTCATCGTTGTCAGTTTGGAAACTAGCATCAGTGTAACCCTTTACTGCCAGTTGCTCTTCACCTCCATATAATCAAGAATGCATCCTTAGTCCTTTTGAGGTATTTTAGGATATTCTTGACTGCTGTCCAGTGACCTTTACCTGGATTTGACTGGTATCTGCTCGTCATGCTCAAAGCATACGAAATATCAGGATGCGTACATAACATTGCGTACATGATAGATCCAATTGCCGAAGCATAAGGAATCTTACTCATGCGATCCTTATCATCTTGTGATTTAGGACATTGAGCTTTAGAGAGCGTTACTCCATGCGACATGGGTATGTAACCTCTCTTAGCATCTTGCATGCTGAACCGTTTTAACACTTTATCAATGTATGTACTTTGACTTAAGCCAAGCATCTTTCTTGATCTATCTCGATAGATCTTGATACCTAGAATATAGGTTGTTTCACCTAAGTCTTTCATGGAGAAACATTTTCCCAACCATGTCTTGATTGCTCGTAAGGAAGGAATGTCATTCCCAATAAGTAATATGTCATCGACATATAATACTAGGAATACAATATGGCTTCCACTAAACCTTTTGTAAACACAAGGTTCATCTTCATTCTTGATAAAGCCAAACTCTTTGATTGCTTCATCAAAACGAAGATTCCAGCTCTGAGATGCTTGCTTTAATCCATAAATAGATCTTTGTAGCTTACATACCTTTCCAGCATCCTTTAGAGTGACAAAACCCTCAGGTTGTGTCATATACACATCCTCAAGCAGATTTCCATTAAGGAAAACTGTTTTGACATCCATCTGCCAGATTTCGTAGTCATGAAAAGCTGCAATAGCAAGTAAGATCCTGATGGATTTAACCATGGCTACTGGAAAAAAAGTCTCATCATAGTCAACACCTTGAACTTGTTTGAAACCTTTTGCTACCAATCGCACTTTATAGGTTTGTACGTTACCATCCATGTCAGTTTTCTTCTTGAAAACCCACTTGCACCCAATTGGTTTTATCCCTTCAGGTGGGTCAACCAAAGTCCATACTTGGTTGGCATACATGGAGTTCATCTCAGATTTCATGGCTTCAAGCCATTTCTCAGACTGAGGTCCGTTCATAGCTTCTTGATAGGAAGTCAGCTCATCATCTATGAGCATTACTTCGCCACTTTGAGTGATAAGATATCCATAATATCTTTCAAGCTCATGGCGTATCCTACCAGATCTACGAGGAGCTTGTGTTACTTGAGCAGGTTCAGTTTCCACAACAACTTGTGGCTCCTACTCATGTTCCATCTCAAGTTCAATGGTATTTTGTGGTTCTCGAATTTCTTCGAGTTCTACATGCCTCCCACTGTTTTCTTTAGAGAAAAATTCTCTTTCTAGGAAAACCCCAGTGCGAGCAACAAACACTTTGTTCTCTGAAGGTTTGTAGAAATAATACCCTTTTGTTTCTTTAGGGTATCCCACAAAATTACACTTATCAGATTTAGGTTCGAGCTTGTTGGAAGCTAAACGCTTTATATACGCTTCGCATCCACAAATCTTCATAAAAGACATACTAGGACGTTTCCCAGTCCACATCTCATATGGTGTTTTTTGAACTGTCTTTGTAGGAACACGGTTAAGTATCAAAGCAGCAGTTTCTAGGGCGTGACCCCAGAAGCTTATTGGAAGATCTGCATGACTCATCATGGATCGTACCATGTCTAACAAGGTACGATTCCTCCTTTCAGACACACCATTCCATTGTGGTGTTCCTGGTGGAGTGAGTTGTGATATAATACCGCACTCTTTAAAAAGATTATCAAATTCCTGGCTCAAGTATTCACTATCTCGATCTGATCGGATGGCTTTTATACTTTTGCCAAATTGGTTTTGTACTTCATTTTTGAATTCTTTGAACTTTTCAAAAGATTCGGATTTGTGTTTCATAAGACACACATATCCATATCTACTGAAATCATCAGTAAATGTAATAAAGTAATAAAATCCAGATCTAGCTTGCGAACTCATGGGTCCGCATACATCAGTATGTATAAGGCCCAATACATCGCTGGCCCGTTCACTATGTCCAGTGACAGGTGCCTTAGTCATTTTTCCCAACAAACAAGACTCGCATAAATCATATGATTCAAAATCAAATGAGTCCAAATACCCATCTTTATGGAGTTTGGATATGTGTTTCTCATTGATGTGGCCCAAACGACAATGCCAGAGATAAGTCGGATTAGAATATTTCGATTTTAGCCGTTTAGTATTTATATTATAGATGGGCATTCATAAATCAAGAACATAAAGACCATTAAATAATTGTGCTACTCCATAACACATTTCATTTAAATAAAAAGAACAACTGTTGTTCTTTATTATAAAAGAAAAACCTTTCTTGTCCAAACAAGAAACAGAAATAATATTCCTGCTTATAGCAGGCACATAATAATAGTCTTCAAGTTCTAATACTAGTGGTGTTAGGTTTTAGAACATTTGATGATGATTGTCTTTAGATTACCTAGAGTACAAATGTATAGAAAGTGTTAATTAGTAACATTGAAGTTTTGTAGCCAGTAGTTATCTCTTTGATTGTAATTTATTCATTATTTGTAAAGAGATAAAATTATTTCATATTTGTAAGTAACTGCTGGAATGGAGAATCGAAGCTTCAGAAAGTCAAGATGTGTATTTGATCCGTTAGAGTTTACAAAAAGGCTTATCGGAGACTAGGAGAACTGGTCAGAGACTAAAAAGATTTTATCTGTTGGAGACTAGTTTTGCCTATCGGAGACTAAGACTTAAGTCATCAGAGACTAAGTCTAAGGAAGTCGGAGACTAAAGCTTACGTCATCAGAGACTAAAGTTAAAAGCATCAGAGACTAAGCTGGAGTCATCAGAGACTAAGCCTTAACACGTCAGAGACTAAATAATTCTTTCAGAGACTACATAAGCTGATGTCATCAGGGACTAAATGCACCGGAGACTAATGATGACGTTATCAGAGACTAGAGTTCAAGCATCAGGGACTAATCGAGATTTAATTCCTGAAAGATACAGAGTTCGAATTAAAAAGGAATGTGTTCCACGTAAAGCAAGATATTATTGAAGGCTTAGCTAGTAAGGAAACTAACCAGAAATCTGTTCCTATCAAAAAGGAAAGATTGTATTTGATTCGAATAAGGAAGCTGAATTTTATTTAGAATAAGAACTGAGTCAATAGTAATTCAGTTGTTAGAGAAGCTGTAATTAGGTTTACAGAGAATTGTAACTTTGAAGCTGTATAGGTTTTCATAGTTTTGTATCTTTTCCTATACAGAATAGAAAAGAAGTTGACGATTACATTATTGTAGTTGTTAGGATTTGTATTCAATTGTAAATCAGTAAAGCAATTGTTTATAAATTGATTCGTGTTCTTGTTCTTTATATTCCGCAAGAAAAGTTAATTTCTTAAAGAACTAGTAATTTGAAAAGATTTTAAAGAACTTGTATTCAACCCCCCCCCCCCCCCTTCTACAAGTTCTCGGCATCTCACTGGGAAAACAATTGGTCTCAGAGCCTGTAATTGAATTTATTCAATTAATACGTTCCAATAGATGGCCAATGATGAAGCAAGCAGCTCTAGCATAATGACGTATGCGGGAAGTCGTGATGGTTGTACTAGAATTCCCATACTTAAAAGTGAAGAATATCCTATGTGGAAGCAAAAGATGTATATGCACTTAAGAGCAACAGATCCAGATTACATTGATAGGATTGAGAAGGGTCGTTATCTACCCAGGAAATTTATTCCTGCTAAAACTGTCGAAAGATCTGTTGTTGCAGAACACTTTGAACTTGCTCCAGAAAGTGATTATACGAACGAAGACAAGTTGCAAGTGTTAAAGGATGCTAAGGTAATGAACATACTTTATAATGGAATTGATAAAAATATGTTCACAAGCATCATAAATTGCACTACATCAAAGCAAATCTGGAACACCATCAAAGTCCTGTGTGAAGGGACTTACCAAGTCCGAAAGAACAAAAGATCATTGTTAACACAACAATATGAGTTCTTTCAAGCAAAGCCTGGTGAACCAATAATGTCAGCATATGATAGGTTCAACACTTTGCTCAACGACTTGAAAATACTTGGGAAGTCCTATGATAATGAGGATGTCAATACTAAGTTCATGAGATCTCTCCCACCAAGTTGGGATCCAAAGACAACGGCAATAAGAGAGCCTCATGACTTGGATATCCTTACACTGGACAGGCTCTACGGGAATTTAAAGACCTATGAACTTGAAGTAGAGCAACGACAACGCATGCATGGCAAGGATAGAGGAGCTGCGTTGATGGTTGAGACAAGCAAGTCTCAAGAGAAGCTTGATGTGGAATCTTCTGATGCTAGCTCGACTGATCAGGAAGATGAACTGGATTCTGATGATGACATGGAGGAATTCATGGCTTCATGGTCAAACAGTTTAAGAAATTTAGGGCCAGCAGAAAAGGAAGAAAATCATCAAGGAAACCTAACCCTAAACGTGAAGGTCAAAAAGTCACCTTCGACTTAAAAAAGATAAGATGCTACAACTGTGATGGGTTAGGGCACTTTGCCAATGAGTGCAGGAAGCCTAGATCTAGTGATAGATCTAAGGATGAAAAATCAAGGAAAGACTTTGCTGACAAGAAAGCTAAATCCAAGAGCAAAACCTTGATTACTGAGGGAAAAGATTGGATTGACAGCGACTCTGATGAAGAAGTTGTCAACTTTGCCCTAATGGCTCGTAGTGACGAGTCAAGTGATTCTACAAAGGTATGTGATGCAAATCAGAATTTTAATGTGCTTAATTTACTTGATACATCTTGTTTTCCCAGTGAGATGACCTAGAACTTGTAGAAGGGGGGTTGAATACAAGTTCTCACAACTTTTTTGATTTCTTGTTCTTTAAGAAATTAAACTTTTCTGCGGAATATAAAGAACAAGATCAAAACTTTATAAACAATTGCTTTTATTGATTTAACAATTGATTACAAGTTTTCTAACAATCAAGACAAGCTTTGATCGTCAACTTCTATTCTGTATATTTAGAGATAATACAACCCTCTCAATTCTATACAGCTTCGTATTCCCTTCTATAATTTTATAATTACAGCTTCTAACTAAGTTACCAAAAACCTAGCTTCCTAATTCAAATCAAATACAATCTTTCCAATTGAAAGATTTCTAACAAGTTTCCTTATCAGCTACGTCTTCAACAAAGTCTACGTGTTCATGGAAGACTTTCCTTCTTTGATTTGAACTTTAACTCCATCAGTGATTAAGTCTTCGACTAATCTCCGATAGCTTCTTTAATTAGTCCCTGATCACTTCGAGTAATCTCCGATGCTTTACAACGTGTAATCTCTGATGCTTTACTTCGTGTAATCTCCGATGCTTTGGCTTTAGTCTCTGGTGATGTCAGCTTTTAATCTCCGAGGTATTGTTTTAATCTCTGATGACGTCAGCATTAATCTCTGACTCTTTAGTTACAATCCCCGGTGACGTAAGCTTTAATCTCCGATGACCAATCCTTCAATCTCCGATGAACAAAACATTTTAATCTCCGATGAAGGATTCTTCAATCTCCGATGGGCAAAGTCCAATCTCTGATGAACAAAACTTTAATCTCTGGTGGACTTTTCCCTTAATCTCCGACAAGCCAAAATCAATCTCCGAAGGACTAATTAATTTAAACAACTTGTTGAACAAACTCAACAAGTATTCCAGCAGTACATACAAATGAAATAAATCTATCTCTTTATTATAATGATTAATTTACAAACAAGAGATACTACTGCTAGCTACAAAACTAAAGTGTTACAAACCAACACTTTTCTGTACATTTGTATTCCTAAGTATTCTAAAGACAATCATCATCAAATGTTCATAAAACCTAACAATCTCCCCCTAATTATGAATATCAGAATGATAAGCATAATTTCAAGGTTGATGATGATGTCAAAACTCAACTATCAAAATTTACTTAGAAAAAGAATAAAGAATAATAAAATTACAAATGTACCTGAATTCAAGATCTTTGATCTATCATTCAGCTTCTCTCCCCCTGGATAATTTACCCAACTTCTCCAAGGTTTAAACAAACCTGGCTACACTGAATAATACATTCAGCTACTCCAAGAATAATTCTGGCTACCCAAGACTATGTCTGGCTTCAAAAATAAAATTACACTTACAACTTTCACAGCAAGCAACATACCTTTGGCTCAACAATTTTACCTTTTCTTTCTATTTTCTCTCATCCTTTCCAACCTTTCCATCAGCAGCTTTTTAAGAACAACTTCAGTTGCTTCTTCTGCATCTTTAAGAAGTTTGATAAATCCTTCTAGATGATTTTCACTCACTTGATTGATGTCTCTGTTGTAGTCAAAGAAAAATTTCTCCCCATGGAAAGTCTCATACCATAATCCGAGAGGTACAGGTTTAGAAAGATAAGTTTGAACTTGGTTCACACTTTTTATCTCCTTTATTACCTTCTTGATCTTGTTTCGAAATTCCATGTTGAGCTTTGTAGTGACAAGTATTGTAGATAGCAGCCATTCCAAATCCTCTTTTGATTGCCCCTCCAAGTCTGGCTTAGCATACTTCACAGAATCTCCATCTTTGAAGAAGATCTGAAGTAAATCTTTGTCATTTGCACCCTTGATTAGATTAATATTCCTTGTATTTCTTTTCAAGGCTTTGATCATTTCACTCGTACTGGCCATATCAACTGTGTAAGGCTTCCTTGATGGAGCTGTTTGTGGCTTTGTTGGTCCACTTACAGACACCAAGGCAGTCTCAGTTGACCTTGGAGGTTCTTCATTTGTAGTCTCTTTCCTTGAAGGCTTTTTCTTGGCTACTACCACTTTCCTTGCACTTGTTTTCTTTGTTGAGTGTTTCTTCTTTTTAGATTCCTCCTCCTTCCTCTCTTGTTCTGCAGCCATATCCTCCTCTTGCTGAAGTTTTTGAGCAAGCATAGCATCAACATCTATCAATTTCTGCTCTTGAGGATAGACCAACTCCACTTTCTCATCCACTATTAGTTCAATTGGAGTGGGAAAATGAGCTGTCTTCGTGGCATCCCCCAATAGCTTGGGTTGTCCTGGTTGAGTAGAGATTTGCTTCTTTGGTTGCTCAACCATGACTCCCTTGCCTTTGTATTTTGAAGTAGTTGGGGCTGCTGCAGATGGTTTGGAAGAAGTAAATGTTGCTGCTGCTGCTGGTATTGTTGATATTGTTGTTGTTGCTGTTGTTGTTGTTGTTGTTGCTGCTGCTGCTGTTGGTAATGTTTTAACCCTGGACTCAAGTTTGTCCAAGGTTGCCTTGAGTTCATCAAGACTTGCATATGACTTCATTACTGGATCACTCTCCCCCTTTTTGACATCAGCATCCTTAGAGTAGGCAGAGAGAGGGAGTTGAGTAGCAATTTGTTTCAGAAGGGTATGCATTTGATCAAATTTAACTTCAAGGTTACTCAGTCTGCTGTCAGTTTTAGCTTTATCTTTGATCATAGCCTGAATATTCATGACAGTCTGCCTTGAAAAATGTCCTTCATAATGCCTTTTAATAGAATCTGTCTGTAAAGACATCTGCTTCCTCATCTCCTCCAGTTCAGTCTTCATGCCAGTTGCCAAGTAGTGAAAAAATTTAGCATTTAGGTGCACTGACTTGGTTACTTCTTCTGCAACATCCTGAAAGGATTTGGCAGCTGCAAGAGACCCTATATTGGTCATGTATTCCTGCCTGTACAAGGCAGCTGCTTCCTCCAGGGTGTTGTTAAAATCTGAATCTAACCAGGCATCTACATTCTCTGGCTCTGGAGTCTCCTCTGCAGCAGTAGATTCAAATGCAAGCCTAGTCTTCATAGCAGAAAGGTGATCTTCTCTTCGTTGAAGATTTAGAAGTTCTTCATAGGCTGCATTTGACATTTCTGATATGACCTGCAAGTTTGCAGCCACTGCACTGGAGCTTCCTCCAACTTCTCTTGTTGATGTAGAGACGGTTGGAGCTTCTGTTTGGATTTGGGTGGAGGGAGCCACAGGTTTGAAAAATTCACCTGTTGAGAATTTCTCTCTTTTCTTTTCTTCAAGGATCTCATCCTTGCTCACACCCTCTCCTTTTGCCTGGGGTTGGGCACCCAGCTTCTCTTTCTCTCCTTTTTCCAAGCTCGCTAAGGCTTGACTCTCTGTTTGTATTTCCTCTCCTTTTTCCAGGTCAGGAGCCTGACTCTCACTAAATATTCTCTCAACCTCACTCATATGGATATGTGCACTCTGTCCTGAAGAAAGAGGGGTTTGGGAAGTAGTGTCATCATGGAGGGGGGTTACCCTTAAAATGGAAATTGGTTGGGTGTCCTCCATGGAAAGTGTAGGAGAACTAGCTGCACTTGTACTTTGAACAAGTGGTTATTGTGGGCTAGATCCTGAAGTATGATCTTGGACAGTTAGCAATGTTGTTCTAGTCTCTTGAGATTGACTAGTTTCTGTCCAAGTCAGTAAGAGTGTTGGCTCCTCTTGAGAAAGTTCAAGAGGATCAGAGATTATATTTTCAGAAGAATCAAGTGTAGGGGAAACAGGAGAATAAAGGACAGTAGGGAGTGTTGGCTGTTCCTCAAGGGCAAGGGGTTGAGAAACATCAATTGATGACACTGTGTGTGCACTCCTTGTGTCACTCTTTTCTTGTATTTGATCTCTCTTAGTCTTAATTTGTGCAGACTCTGTAACAGATGTCCCTGGTTGAGGACTTTCTTCAATGTCAATGTCCTTTTGGGAGGACATTAACAGATTACTGTCTTTCCTTATAACCTCCATTGCCTTTTGGGAAGCAATGGATTGCTTTTGGCTAAGGGTGACAAGTCTCTTCTTTCTCTGAGGTGCCACCTCAGCTTCTTTTTCTCCCTCGGTCTCACTAGCACCCTCTTTTGTTTTTCTCTTGATTGGGAGCTTTGTGGCTGTTCTGGTATATGTAACCACAGTCTTTTGGGAGGCTGTGGAGGGGGCTTTGGATTGTGATAGAGAAGTTGTTGGGGGATTAATTGGTGTTTGTGTGGTATCCCCAAAGAATTCCAAAGAATATGAGGTTGGAAGAGTGTCAATGAGAAAGTTTCTCATGACAGTAGGATAGAATAGAGGTACATTTACCTTTGCCTCATACTTCTTCAAATCACTAATTACTCTTTTAGTCTGCAAAACTGTAGGAACAACTTGCATACTAGCAATATTAAGGTTAGGTATTAAATGATTTGCAATCATCATTAAAAACCTAGCATAATAAATTTTAGTTTTGTTGCCAGTTTTAAGTTTGTCCATCAAGTTTTGTAAAATCAAAAGCCCTAAATTAATATGCCTATCATACAACACACTATATGCAATTTGTTGTGAAATAGTGGTGATGGCATCATATCCACTGCATTTTGAAGTAAAAGCTTTTGTAATAATGTCAAAGAACAATGACCACTCTGGCCTAAGATGGGGACGTGTGATGGTCCCAACAGAACTTATATCAGTATTATAGTTTAAGTCCTTAAACATGCCTATAAGTTCTTCATCAGAGGCAAGGGGGTCATAGTTTTCCCTAATGGGTAAATGAAGTGCATTATTAACAGTGGTATGAGTAATAGTATAGCCTGTGTTTTCATACCTGAAACTTACCTGTGGAGATTCATCACTTTTGTCAGTGATTGTTGCAGTGCTCCACATGGTTGTAATTACTTCTGCAGCTTGAATGGGAGCTTCATAAATGGCGTATTGTAGTGGAGAGTTCTTTAGAAAATCCACAAAGGGGTAGTATTTTGCTTCGAACTCGTACTTATCGGCCACCCCTGCATGGTTAGTTTTGATAAAATCGAACTCACCAAACTTGAAGCACACTGTTTTTGCCGCCATTGAAGAGATCTGTAAACTTTGTGAAGAAAACTCAAAGAGAGGTTAAATCGCAGAGTTTTTGAGAGAAATCAAATTACAGAGTTTGATAATTATGAATACAAACGTGTTTGAAATTACTTTTATTAAAGTATGAGAAACGTTTGCTATTCAAAGATCATGGGTAACTACCAATTTATCCTTTTTCAGAGATTGCCCTAATCTCTGATTGACCCATGTGCTAAGAGATTGACCCGATTAGTCTCTGATGAAGTAATTACCTATCAGAGACTAAGGTAATCTCCGATGTTATAAATGAACGCATCGGGGATTAGTCGAGTCTCCGATGAAATAACTCATCAGGGACTAAGATAATCTCCGATGTTATAATTGTACGCATCGGGGATTAGGACATTCTCCGATGTTGTAATTTTGATCTATCGGGGATTAATTAAAATACACATCGGGGAATAGTCGAGTCTCCGATGAAGTAATTTTAACTGATCGGGGATCAGTTAAACTACACATCGGGGATTAATCGAGTCTCCGATGAAGTAATTTTAACTGATCGGGGATTAGTTAAACTACACATCGGGGATTAATCGACTCTCCGATGAAGTAATTTTAACTGATCGGGGATTAGTTAAACTACACATCGGGGATTAATCCTTTAATCTCTTCTCACTCTTTTTCTCAGGGACTTAATCCCTGCATCAGTTTTATCTTTCAAAAACTTTTCCAACAACCATATTGATGATTATTGGCTTCATTTTTCTGTTTTATCAAATTTAAAACAGCTTCTTTTTCCAGAATTAATTATTCTAGCTTCTAAAAATCTGTTCATAAGAACAGCTTCAATCTAGAAATTTAATTCTAGCTTCATGCAACTGTTAAACAACTTGAAAGTTTAAAACTTAATTTTTAGAACCATAATTCAACATTCCTAGTTCAGAAACTAGTCTGTTGAATGTAGATTCATCCAATGGTTTTGTAAAAATATCTGCAAGTTGTTTATCAGTTGCAACCCAGTGCAATTCAATATTTCCTTCACTAACATGTTCCCTAATGAAGTGATATCGAATATCTATGTGTTTGGTTCTTGAATGTTGCACTGGATTTTCAGTTATGGCTATGGCACTAGTATTGTCACAATAAATTGGAATTTTGGTTAGTGTCATACCATAATCTAGGAGTTGATTTTTGATCCACAAGATCTGTGCACAGCAACTCCCAGCTGCGATATATTCAGCCTCTGCTGTTGATGTAGAGACTGAATTTTGTTTCTTGCTAAACCAAGAAACAAGTCTGCCACTTAGGAACTGGCAGCTTTCACTTGTGCTTTTTCTATCAAGCTTGCAACCTGCATAGTCAGCATCTGAATAACCAATTAGTTTAAAGTCAGATTCTTTAGGATACCATAATCCAAGGTTTGGGGTACCCTTTAGATATCTGAGTATTCTTTTTACAGCAATCAAATGTGACTCTCTAGGATCAGCTTGAAATCTAGCACACAAGCATGTAGCAAACATTATATTAGGTCTACTTGCAGTTAGATATAAAAGAGAGCCTATCATTCCTCTATAACTAGTAATATCAATTTTCTTTCCTTTTAAATCCTTATCTAGTTTAGTGGAAGTAGGCATGGGTGTTTTTGCAGATGCACAATCAACTAAGTCATATTTTCTCAATAAGTCCTTGACATACTTGGACTGACTGATAAATATTCTATCAGTTGATTGTCTTATTTGCAAACCTAAGAAAAATGTTAATTCTCCCATCATACTCATTTCATATCTAGACTACATGAGTTTTGAGAATTTTTCACAAAGCTTCTCATTTGTAAACCCAAATATAATATCATCTACATATATTTGCACCAAAATAATATCAGAGCCTTGCTTTCTATAAAATAAAGTTTTATCTATGATACCTCTAATAAATTTATTTTCAAGTAAAAACTGAGATAGAGTATCATACCAGGCTCTTGGTGCTTGTTTCAAGCCATAAAGTGCTTTGTCTAATTTGTAGACATGATTTGGAAATTTGAAGTCTATGAAACCTGGGGGTTGGCAAACATAGACTTCCTCTTCCAATTTTCCATTTAAGAAAGCACTTTTGACATCCATCTGGTACACCTTGAAGTTCTTGTAGGCTGTATATGCCAGGAAGATTCTGATTGCTTCAAGTCTTGCTACTGGTGCAAAAGTTTCATCATAATCTATTCCTTCTTCTTGAGAATATCCTTTTGCAACCAGTCTTGCTTTGTTCCTTGTAATTGTACCAGCTTCATCCAATTTGTTTTTGAAGACCCACTTGGCACCTATTATAGATCTGTTCCTTGGTTTGGGTACCAGTCTCCAGACTCTGTTTCGAGTGAATTGGTTTAATTCTTCTTGCATTGCAATAATCCAATCAGGATCTTGAAGTGCTTCCTCAATTTTCTTTGGTTCAATCTTTGATAGAAAACTGAGGTACAAACATTCATTTTGTGTTGCACTTCTAGTCCTAACTCCATCCTCAATATTTCCAATGATCAAATCTGTTGTGTGGTCTTTCAACCATGGTCTAGGTTTTGGTAGATTTGATCTTGAACTAGAGGCTTCATTTTCTAGATTGATAAGATTCAATCCAGCTTCATGAGCAGAGTTTGCTCCCCCTAAACTATTGATCTCTTCTTCATTAACTTCCCCTGAGTTAGATATTTCAATAGTCTCTGTGTGTGCATCAGGAATACTAGTCTCCGATGTATCATTAGTCTCCGATGGAGAATTAATGTCATCAGTGACTTGTGTTTCATTTTGTTTCAGTACTCTGGTCTCTGATAATGCATCAGTCCTTGGTACTTCATGCACAACAGTCAACTCCCCCTCAATTAAAGAGGAATCATTGTTGTTTTGGGGATTTTCAGCATTCTCTGTTGGATATTCCCATGCATCCAATTCATTCTCAAAACTAAGAGGTTCATGCAATCCTTGACCAAGCATTCCTGGAATCTTTCCATCATCAAATGCAACTTGAATGGATTCCACAATGACCTTGGTTCTTAAGTTATAAACTCTGTATGCTTTGCTTGACAGAGAATAACCTAAGAAGATTGCTTCATCAGATTTATTGTCAAATTTTCCTCTTGTCTCTGATGAATCTCTCAGTACAAAGCACTTACAACCAAACACATGTAAAAACTTGAGAGTTGGTTTTCTCCCAGTCATTAACTCATATGGTGTTTTGTTGTAGGTTTTGTTTATCAAGGACCTGTTTTGTGTAAAACATGCAGTGCTTATAGCTTCCTCCCAAAAACAGGTAGGAAGCTTAGCCTCTTGCAACATGGTCCTTGCTGCTTCAATGAGGGTTCTATTTTTCCTCTCAACAACTCCATTTTGTTGAGGAGTTCTAGGTGCAGAGAATTGATGAGTAATTCCTTTCTCAGTGCAGAATTCAATTACTTGGGAATTTTTGAATTCTGTTCCTCTGTCACTTCTTATTACCCTCACTGTTTTTCCTGACTCAGTTTCTATTTTCTTGACATGATCAATAATTAACTGAGCAGCTTCATTCTTTGCAAAGAGGTATTTTACCCAAGTATACCTTGTGTGATCATCAACAATTACCAGTGCATATCTATTCCTTAATATAGACATCACATTCACATGACCAAACAAATCCATATGGAGAAGTTGCAAAGGATCAGTGATTGATGTTGCTGGTTTGTTTTTGAATGATACACTTCTTTGCTTTCCTTTCTGGCATGCATCACATAATCCTTCTTGTGTAAATTCTTATTGTGGAATGCCAGCTACCAATCCTTTCCTCACAAGCTTGTTGATGTTCTTGAAATTCAAGTGGGAAAGCTTCTTATGCCAAAGCCAACTTTCATCAGTTGAAGCTTTGCTATACAGACATGTGACTAGATCAGTTGAAGAAATGAGATTTGCAATGTACAAATTCCCTTTTCTTTTTCCTGTCAAAATCACAGTACCTAATTCTTTGTCACTCACTAAGCATTGATCTTCTTTAAAAGTGACATTGAATCCTTTATCACATAGTTGACTCACACTTAGTAGATTGTGCTTTAAGCCGTCAACCAGTGCTACTTCTTTGAAGATGACATCTCCATGTTCAACAGATCCATATCCTCTTGTATGGCCTTTGCTGTCATCCCCAAAAGTGACTCTTGGGCCACTTCTCTCTTCATACTGTTTTAGCAGGGACTTATCTCCAGTCATGTGCCTTGAACAACCACTGTCCAAGTACCATGATTTCTTCTTTTTGCCCTGCACAGTAGAGAGAGCTAGTTTGAGATTTTTGGGACCCAAATCTTCTTGAGTCCTTTCTCACTAGCTGCAGTTTCAAGACTTGACTCAGAATAAGTCGATTGCCTCTTT